>JAPQRP010000006.1:14874395-14897220 GCA_037367295.1 Apogon hyalosoma | reverse complement strand
AGTTCACAGCTCTAGTTTCACTGACTGTGCCCACAAAACCATGCGGGGATGAGTTAAAAAAAAAAAAAAAAATCGGGGTACAAGCACAGGTAAAGTTAAATGAAGTGCGGGCAGGTAGTGGGCAAGGAAGTGAAAAAATAAAAGCAGATTCATGGATGAAACCATGGTTGATCCACTGCCAGTTTGTTTTATTCTGAAGTGAGCTTTACATCCGGTCACAGATGTCATTGAACGGCATTGATGGCGTGTGTTTTAGCCAAAAATAAAGCCCTTAAAAGTGATTTACTAAGTAGACAGTGTGTTTAATTACGGGTCTGGTTGCGGATCTAATATATGTGGTTACGGGTTTGGAAAGATCATCATTGAGATGCTTTTGAACATTAAATACTATTAAATACTTCCAAAAATCACATTTGAAATGACAGATAATAATGTGTTATGATGGAATTTTTACGACTCTGTCAACATGACAGACAATAAAAATGTCTAGCACAAACTCTGCCTCCATCTCCACTTTCTGCAGTCCAAGCATGATATGGAGATTTTTTTAAGAAGATAAGCATTTCGGCTTGTTCTGCTGTCAGCCTGCTCCTGTGCTCCTCAATGATAATTGATGTTGTGCTTAAGAGCCTCTCACACTCGTGCAGGAGTGGAAAATGGACTGCTTATTGGAGCGCTAATATCGGAGATTTTACATGCAGTCCGATAAAATCCAATACTCATTTTTTAGCTGAAATCGGACCGATATCAATATCGGATCGGGACACCCCTAGTTTTAAAAGATTACATCAAAAATTTAACAAACATAATTACATCATTGTATTATATATTTGTAAAATAATTATATTTATAATTATGTAAATCATATCGAATTAAACTTGGTAAACAGTATTCAATACAGTACTAAAAATAACATATAGTAATGTACTATTTCAAATTTTCTCATGGTTTCAAAACAACTTAACCACTTTTTATTCCTTTTCTTTCATTTGAACTGTATATATTTATACTAACTTATAAAACCTTTTTTTTTTCTTCAGGCATTGCAACATGGTCTTGGAGAATGTGAAGGAGATGTGGACAGAAGTTCCCAAGAGTGGGAAGGGAAAGAAAAAGTCGAAGCCGGTGAACAAGGATCGCTACATTTCTAAAATGTTTCTCAGAGGAGACTCTGTCATCGTTGTCCTCAGAAATCCTCTGATCACAGGAAAATGAACTCTTTACATGATCTGGTTAAGGTTAATATTTTTTCTTAATTTTGATGAAAGATTTTGAGAAAGTGGATTGTCATTATTTGAAATGTTTTTGTTTTGCTGTTGAGTGACTTCAGTCACTACTGGGTGCAAGTATGGTGTCAAAATGATGTCTGTACAACTGTCGGCACAAGAACGCCTTTGTTTGCAGACACCTTCTGTCTTTTTCATTTTAATAATAAAAGTGATGAAAAAATGAAACTATTTGGTTGCTTTACTTGATTTTAAATTTTCAGGTTTGTTTCTGCTTGAATGATTTGAGGCTAGTTTGTGTTCATTTTTTGTTTTCTCTTAGCATTTGAAAATTCATTGTATTAGCTTATCATCAACCTGCTTGTCTGAGCAATCAGGTCATTTTTTGTTATATGCTAATTATGCCTCTACAGTAGATGCATTAGACAGTGGCAATATATATATATTTTAACTCCCCTTTTCTCCAGTATCCTTGTCGGCCCCCTCCGTCCTCCTCCTCCTCTGCTGTTACCCTTTCACTCTCCCCTGACAGCATCTTGGGTATCGGGCTTGATTTCAGTCAGCATCGCTCAATATGCGACAAACTGCCGTTTAAAGGCCCACTGCATTATTGATGAGACCAGATGTGCTGACTGTCACTTCACACCCTCATCTCTCTCCATTTCAGGCTGTTCCTCTCTGCTGCCCGGCCCCTCCTGACCACTTTGTTAATTGTCTTAATAGCTTAACAGCTAGTTTCACCTTACCTATCTCTAACAGTTGGCACCTAACTTCCGTTCAGATTTAGTGGTCACGTAGACGGGTTAAATTGTCACAATGCTAGATTTTTATTGCTAATAAATTGTGTTGTCGGCTGTTGATATTAATACGTTACTGCTTAGTACAATGCATATTTATGTTCAATAACACCTTATATTAAGTTTCAGAACTCAGTATCTTTACATACACATTACCTTCCATATCTTCTGTTTTTCTGTTGCTCTAACATCTCAACATTTGATGGATTACACCTCACATTATACTACATGTTACTCCTTATGCCTTTAACCCCTGGTGGGTTTAGGGCTCACACCTGTGCTCTATCTGTGTGTGGGCAAAGTGGTCTCATTGATTTATAGCTCCAAGGTGAAGCCGAGTCAGAAGGAAGACTCAGTCAGGAAATATACTTCAGCACTGATTCTGAATTACAATTAACATCTTCCGTGACTTTTCAAACTGATACAGTAGTGAGTATTTGTCTTTAGGCAAATCCTGACTTCTGCCAGAGGTTTGAGGGAGATCATGTTGCAAAGGCCGGAAAAAAATGACAAGTTTTTGCTCATCAGAACCCTGAGGTGAAAGGGTAGAAAGCAGCTGCTCTGGGCCCCGAGGCCACTAGGAGGCCCCCAGTCACACCTTGTATTTGCTGTTGATATACTTTGCAAATTAAAATAGTGTTATCATATCTTGTGTACATTTTTTTAGATATCTCATGAAAACAAAATTGAACCAAAGCTGCACATTATCAAGACTGAATATTGCATGCCTTTGATTAGAGTTGCTAAAAATTCTAAGAAAAACAACACAACGAACACAGTATTGTGTGGAAAATTAGATCACCACAAACACAAATAAAATATGTTAAAACAAAATAAGAGTAAAGGATCTTTCAATTAAAAAAAAAAGTTTTTGATTAGATTTGCCAGGATTATTTCATGATTTTATGCTTTATGCATTGTGGTGCTTGTTTTCTCAATGGTTCTGTCTAGAAGTTTCCTATTACAGTTAAAATGTTTTGATACTGGTTTATTGTGTTATTTTTTAGATCACTGCTAAAATCATATAGTGTAATCTAATATGTTGCTGCCAATAAAGTTGGAATAATTTTGTTTTCAGACACATTCCTCTTTTTATTCCTGTTCACATCAGTAATCACTTTTGACCATGTACAATGATTACATACTGAGCCCCAGTTTCATTTTATTTATCAAAATATATCATCTCATTTCATGAGGATATATATATGTATATACATATATATTTATTTATTTATTTTTATTTTTTTTTTAAATGTAGTTTTGTAGGCAATAGTGTAGTACATGCATGTGATCATTTAAGATGAAGTTGCAGAGTTAGCTCTTATCCCAAGAACTGGATGTAAATCCATAAAGAGCAATTGTAAAAGGACTTAAATGAAACTAAACTTAAATGAAAATGAAATCTCCCCTTAAAAGCCTTTTAACCCATAAAGACTCAGTGCTACTTTTGTGGCAGTTCCAAAATAGTTTTTTCTCTATATTTAACTTTTCTTATGTGATTGATCACCATTTATTATAATATGATCCGCTGCATTTTGTGTTTTTTCAGTTAAATCTGGTATTTTCCAATATTTAATTTACTGATCATGTAGATGTTCATAAAAGCTCAGATTACAATTGAGGCTTATTATATTAGAAATGGAGAAAACTGAAGAAAGAGTTTTTCAGCTAAGATATCATTAACTGAACATAAAGCATGTGTCTCCATCCACTGTCATTAATCCAGTTCTTTGGTTTTTACTGATGCATCAATGTTGCAGAAGATGTTGGTGTTTCCATGTTCACTACGGAGCCTCTGAACGTCCAAATGGGTCATATCTGATGACTATGAAAAGATGACAAACTGCATTTCACTCCAGTTATTTACATATACTGACAGGATTAGTGGATTAGAAGTTATTAATGATTTTAGATCAGTAGATACTTTTGGTTGCTGTGGGCCTTATGGGTTAAGTAGATATAAACACTCAGCAGAACAAATGATGGAACAAGTTTACTTTCCTCTTTATTTGATATAAAAATTAAGAAAACGAAATGGCTTTGCCAACATCACCATCATGAAAATCCCATCCTTTACTTACATCTCTTAGTGTTTTCACTTAGATATCACTGCTAAATTTCTCTGACGGACCAAACAAGCCTGTGCAAGAAGTGGTTTGGATGTAGCAGCTGGATGATCCAGTATGACACATGGGAAGTTGAACCTCTAAACATGAGATCTAATCGGGCCCCATAAACCTGGAGCTTGTAACCCTGTTATGACAGTGATATTATGACACAACGTTTAAAGATGGAGAAGGATGACCTTGCTTTCATTTTCAAGCAAACTGCCCAATTTGTCTTTGTGATCACAGAGCTGCTGCCACAGAGGCAGTGGGTCTATTTGGAGATCCTTGAGATAAAAACAACTTTGGGCCCTCATTTGTTCGGGTATCATCATGCACTTCTCTCATGTTACTCCACTCATCTCAAAGACACTTCACAAAAAAATCTCTTTCCCTCCAGATTTTGGGGGGTGAGCGATCCATGAGCAGGAAGGCAGATGTTTTATTCAGCAGCTAAGCGATAAGAGGGGGAAGTGTGATTATGATAGCGATCGGCCATGCATCGATACTCGACCCTCCGGGCAACGCGACACCCTGCAGCGCATCGATCGGCCTCGGTAACCGGAGCCGCCGCCGCAGTTTGTTTTCAAGCAGAGCCACGGCCCGGGTGTCAGAGCTGCCAGGCCAGGTGGAAGGGGGAGGGAGGGGAGGATGGAGGAGGAGGAGGAGGCAGGAGGGAGGAGGAGGAAGAGGAGAGAGGGTATCAGCCCCGTAAACACACAAACACTGCCTTCACTCATCTCTCTTTAAGTGTGAATGACAGTAACTGCAAGGACACAGTCAGTTACAGCCAAAACAAGAGGGATCAGGTGTATCAGCAGCTCCATGTAGACCCGGGCCTATTTACAAACAAGGCCTGTGGTGGGAAAGAAAGAGGCCTTAACACACTAAAGGGTTTCTATCATAGTTCCACTTAACCCATAAAGATCCACAGCTACTTTTATGGCAGTTCCCAAATGAATTTCTCTCCCTATAAAGTGATTTATCACCATTCATTAAGATATTATCCTCTGTATTTTGCATTTTTCACAGTAAAACTGTATTTGATTTGATTCAAAATCTTTATTTCAAACATAGACAGTGAAATCAAAACAAAACCAATAAACAAAATATCAGTAATGATACTTAAAAGGTTGATAAGTACACAAAAGAAAAAGAGAAAAAAGATAACTGTTATAATAAGAATAAAATAAATAATTAAATAAATTTAAATATGCTTGAAAAGGAGTAGGAAGAAGTAAAAACTCACCCCTATTTTGCTATATTTAATTCAGATGTTCATTCAAAGTCCGAATAAATTCAAAGGGTATTATATCAAAACAGAGAAAACTGAAGAAAAAGGGACTTTTTCAGCAAAGATATCATTAACTGAACGTCAACCAAGTTTCTCCATCCACTTTCATCAATCCAACTCCATGGGTTTTACTGGTGAATCAATATTGTAGAAGATGATGGTGTTTCCATGTTCACTACGGAGCCTCTAAATGTCCAAACGAGTCATATCTGATGACCATGAAAAGAAGACAAACACCAATTATTTGCATGTATTGATAGGATTAGTGGATCAACAGGTATTAAACATTTACATCAGTAAATTATTTTGGTCAATTATTTTGGATGTTGGGTTTTATGGGTTAAAATCCAACATGCAATGTGTTATAAAACGAAAGCTCATTTTAATGTGGTGGGCTGTAACCTCTGAGCTCAAGCTTTGTGGGACATCATTCATTCAATTTCATTCGGGCACATTTATAATATGTATGATACTATAAATGATAGTCTGGATGTGATTTATATAGGTTTAGAAAGATTCCCAAAGATTCCCAAACATCAATGTAAAATATCCCATGTACGCATAAAAAACCCCTACACTGTTGCCCATAAAGTTGGAATAAAATTGTCATGAAAGGATTGTGACAATGTGATTTAGTTTTGGTAGATAAAGTATAGGATTCAGTAATGATTGTACCTGGTCAAAGGTGATTACTGAAGTGTATAAATAGGAATAAAAAGAGGAATGTGTCTGGAAACAAAATTTTTCAAACTTTATGGACAGCAGTGTATTTATAACCAGACACATTAGACAGAGAAAACTTAAGGACAAGTGGCTTAATAGTGAAATATATCATTAACCGAATATAAAAACAAGCGTCTATAACCACTGTCATTAGTCTAACTACATGGGTTTTACTGGTGAATCTGTATTACATAAGATGGCCGTGTTTCCACATTCATTATGAAACCTCTTAATGTCCAAATGGGTCACATCTGATGAGAAGTGGAGGAATTGCATTTTACCTGAATTATTTCAGTGTATTGATAGGTTTAGTGGTTCAGAAGTTATTAAACATTTTAGATTAGTAGATGCTTTTGGTTGTTTAGGCCTCTAAGAGTTAAGTAAAAGACTATAGATGAAATTCTGAACATTTACACTGTTGCCCATAAAGTTGGAATAAAATATTTTTTACCTCTTCTTGTGAAATGGTTATGACAATGAGTTTTATTCTTGATGGTATGTAATGATTGTACTTCGTTAAAGGTGATTACTGATGTGTATAAATGGGAATAAACAGAGGAATGTGTCTGAAAATAAAACTATACCAACTTTCCAACTAATTCTGTAAAGCCCTGAGACAACCTTATTGTGATATAGGGCTCTACAAATAAAACTGAATTGAATTGAACTTTATTGACAACAGTGTATTTATAACCAGACATGTGATGTTAATCCATAAAGACCCAGTGCTACTATTGTGTCAGTTCCCAAATGATTTTTTTTTTCTATATTTAACCTTTCTCAAGTCATTTATCAGTTTATTGTGATATTATTGTCTGTATTTTACATTTTGTCAGTGTAAATCATGCATTTTCCTATATTTAATTCACTGATCGTGTAGATGTTCATTAAAGCTCAGAGTAAATTCATTGGTTATTATATCAGAATCAGAGAAAACTGAAGAAAAAGTGACTTTTTTACCAAAGATATCAAAAAACAAGTATCTCCATCCACTGTCATTGATCAAATTCCATGGATTTTATTGTTGAATCAATGCTGAAGAAGATGTAGAAGTTTGCACGTTCACTACAGAGCCTGTGAATGTGAAAATGGGTCATATCTGATGAGCATGAAAAGATGACAAACTGTATTTTGCACCAAGTATTTACATGTTCTGATAAAATTAGTTGATCAGTAGGTAACATTTTAGATCAGTAGATGCTATGGTCACCGGTGGATGTTTGAATCTTTATGGGTTAAACTTTACCAAAACAAAAATACTGTAGATTCAGATTTGTTTATTTATCTTATGCAGGTTAAATCACAGTTAACAATGTAATAAAATGTTATGAACAAGTAGAACCAATCAACTAACTATTCACAATACTATAGAAACAATAAATACAAAATATAAGAAAAAAGCATAAAAAATATGAATAAGAATATAAATATTAAGAGAAATATGACTCTGTACATGTACTACATGTACTGGGTCCAGAGCTAAAACAGCTAAATAAATATTTGCAAGATCAGTATTGCAGATAAGTAATAATAATAATAATAATAATCAGATGATGAGTGACATTACAGGTGATAAAGCAATAACACAGACCACAGAGTTGTACAGTGTAAAGTTGCAAATGGTGTAGACACAGTAGACATGTGGTGTTTGTGACCAGTGTGACATTTAGTGCAGTGTTTTGAACAGTTTTATCTTGAGGTAATGAGCCTGACAATCTGATGGTAAAAAGTGTCTATTAATTCAGTTGGATACTGGAATTGTATATGTCTAACTCCCTTTAATAAAGGGACATAGGCCTTTATGAGTCTTAATTTCGCTTTGTAATCATAAACTGTGTGGAGTTACATGTTTATGTATTCAGTATTGCTGTAACGAATGATTAATTTCATCATCAGATAATCTGTCAGTTATTGACTTGATTTATTGGTTAGTTTTTTGTTCTATAAAATGTCAAAAGATGGTGGGAAAGTATTTACTAGAGTTCAACATCATGTCTGTAAGTGTCACATCTGGTCCACAACCAAAAGATATTTAATTTACTTTTATAGAGGAGGATAGCAACTGGACAATATTCACATTTAAGAAGCTGAAACCAGACAGTTTTGATTCTTTGACAACAGTATTGATTATCATAGCAGTCAATCAACGTAATAATTAATTAGCTGAACAATCAATGCAATTATAGTAACCACATGATGTAGGTAACACAGCACATTGCACTCTAGATTTAGTTCCATATACTCTGTAATGTATGGTTACAGATGGCATACACCCCATAGACATACTGCAGAACATGTTTGGTGTTTTATTTTATGAATAACATCTCATTTTAGATTGTTGAGCCACATGTTTCACACAGAAATAGACGCAAGAATATATAAAAGTAGAGAATACAGATATTTTAACAGGAAACTCTGTGTACAACACAGGTTTGTGACCTTATTATTTTTAATGCTCACGCTGCCATCTAGTGGCGCATAAAGGTAATGTAAGCCCCAGAGGTATCCAACATACCACTTACTGGACTGACAAACTATTAAAACTGAAGTCTGTATTTATATAAAGTCTTTATTTCACATTAATTGTCAATGTGCAATGTGTCTTTCCAGGAATATGTATAGATTTTCATTTGACAAAAAGTGTGTTCTTAGAGTAATGCAAACTTTCTTTTCCATGGTGCACAGTGCATTGTCTGTTATCTTTCCAACTTGCCTTATAAGGACTGCAGGGCCTACATTTCAGGATGTCATTCGGGCTCCTGTAAACAATCCTATTGCTGCCCGTCGCTTATCTGGCCTCCAGCCCATGACCTCTTAGCAAGCATTGTGTCTCGCTCTCTTTTGCAGGTTTTACCCTCCTCCAGCCACAGTCTGTCCCTGTGAGAGACAAGGAGATAAAATACATCACTAATACCTACACTCACTGGATTCCCTTAATATACAACCAAACCCAGGGACAGTTTACACTGAATACAGTCTTGTATTAATCCCTGTCTGGATCCTGCTGCCAAACTCGGCTTCCAGACTGACACTTAGTTTCCTTGCTTTATAATTCACTTCATTTGTCTGCTATTCAACTGACATTGGAGGCTGAGGCTTTCAGACGCTGCCTCAGGCCTGTATGCTTCAACAAGTCCTGGACTCTCTGATGTAAGCAGTAGTAGAAGTGCAGTCTGTTTACATAATGGCCTCTTTTGGACTCACAGAGATGCAGAAGTGCAATCCAGCCTGATGAACCGAGCATATCCACATAATTTTGTATTTTTGAGATTTGTTGACCCTTTATTGGGGAAGTGACTATTTTTGGTAATTTCAGCAAACATTAAATATGGGGCCAATCCTGTGCCTCAGTAAGGTCAAGAAGTATGTTGGTTTTTACAACACTATACAGTGATTCAGAGAGATTTGATAGAAAATTTGAAGCTGTAAATAGAAGATATGAAGGCTGGTGCACACCTAAAAAGTCTTCAAAGGACAGGTGCGTAGGAGCATGAGGTACGAATGTGGTGGAAAAGAGGTATCTCGCACACTGTCCATTCAACTTGCAAAAAACTTTAAATTAAACTTAAAGTTTTTTGCAAGTTGAACGGACAGTGTGCGGGAACCTGTAAATAGTGAATATGAGCGATTTTTGTCATATGACCTTATAGCTGATTTTATTGTATGTATTTACTTTAGCAAGTGCTGCTCGGATGTTTTATGGCAAGAGGAGGGAGACTGTCCAATAACATACCAAGGTTGAAATTTTGAATTTCAGAATATTTCCATGAGTGCCCTATAAAGAGTTAATATCTGTCCTTCTTTCTTCCCATCACAATTTGTTCATTCTCCAGCCCACACATTTGTCACTTCCCTCAACAATACCACTAAACACCTTAATGTCACTGCTGTAGCCTCTTTGCTCCAAGTCTTACATGTAGGCCACTTTGTAGGTCTTCTGTCAGGCTGCCAGCTGCGGACAGAGTTGACCGACTGACGTCAAGCTGTGGAAATAAAGCTGTGGTAAAGGGGAGGAGCAGAGGAGAAGCCTAAAATTACAGCATGACTGTTTCTAATCTTTACCGACTACTTTCTGGGAAAAGAACCAACTTTTTTGTGTCTGAGCCAACATAAATCACACAAACACCTCCGCACATATTCCAGCACAGGCTCACGCAGGATCTGGAGTTAATATTAGCAAAACTGCACACTCAGCGGTGGAAAAGTAATTGGTGTTAACTTGAGAGGTTGAGCTTTAGACTTTAGTAGACAGCAGAATTAGAATAAGAAGCACTTGGCTAAAAAAAAATACCAGACTAACAGTTGCTCAGAGCAGTCAGCAGCTTGTATGTCGGTCTGTGTAGTGAGACGAAAGGCATATTGGCTTTCTGGATGTTTACACATGCCATGCAGACGTAATGCATTCCTTTCTCATCCTCTCTTCCACTTCTGTCCCCATTAGGAAGACGGAGTGCTTTTAGTGTGTACAATATCTAAGTGTTGAAAGGAGGGCAATACAAGGCATCTAAAATCATTTCCACTTCATTTTGAACTGAATTAGAGTGCACAATTTAACATTTTCGAAGCTGATAAGTAATTTTAAGAAGTTGTAATTATTTCTTTAGTCATTTTAATGGTTTCCTCTTGTTTATGAGTAAAGGTTGTGATTATTTTTGGTTTTACATTCTTGAAAGACTATGAAACACTATTAAATTAATTTACTGCTGTGACTGTAGTACTTGACTGAAACCTGAAGTTACTCAGACTGCCAGTAGGGCGAGGTGGAGGGCTTGGCAAGGCCTCTGGCTGACTGGGATGGTGCCTTAAGGTACAGTTGGAAATGATATCCATCCACCGTCGATTCAGAACTTGGGTTATTTGTGTGAGACCCAGTCTGTTTGAAAACGGATGTGAAGATTTAACCATGTGAGTGCACTGTTATTGATTAATCAAAAATAAATGAAACTTGGGGGATATGTTTGTATTGTAAACATTTTAATATTAGATTATTAAGTGGATTGTCAGCGCATCTTAATGCGAGTTGTGTCTGCCAACCACTACAATCAGAATTAGATTGAAATGTAGTAAAGATAACCACATGAAGTGATTAATTACATAGAGACTGAGGTAAAACATAACTGTCACAATGAAATGCCACACTCCTACACAATGGTCAAGTTTATTATTATTGTTATTATTGAATATTTATATTTTAGATTAACTAGAAGCACCTTAAACCCAATGATACTAGGCTACAAATAATATCCACACATTTACAGTTATAACTACAGGTTATGGATTATAGATTTAGTTTATAAGCAGAAAAATAAAGGCTACTCAAAGTATTAAATACTCTTTAATTGTAGATGCTGTTTAATGTGACTTCCATTAATCCATACATTTATGTGCATCCAGCAGTTTATGTAATGATCTGAGTGGGCATGTGGTTGAGTGTAAAGGTATTCTAAATTAGCATTATGTACAGCACAGAGCAGTATAAGTTTATTGTTTTAGCAAGATTATTGATACCTGTATTTGGTTTAGTCTCTGTGACTTATTTGTCTAAGCTTTTTTATTTATTTATTTATTTATTTGTTTATGTAATTTTTTATCATCTTATTGTATGCAAAATGCAAGTAAACTAAAATAAAAATAAAACTGAACACTAAAAAAAGAAAAGAAAAAAAAAACTAAAATGTGAAAAACAAAACAAAAAAATGTCAAAAATAACATTGAATATTATAGAAGCTGTGGATCATCTGGACAGAGAAAAGGATTAAAGAGCCCCAAACCCTTGGCATAATATACTGCAAGATTATTACAGAAAACAGACAGTCGACCCAAGAGAGTTGAAGATGATCTAAATTTACACTAAATCTAGTAAATCTGTTTAGTTGTGATCCGTTTGTGTTTTCTATTGTGCAGATTTTTCCAAATACAGGGACATAAAGAAGTAAAATAAAAAAAAAAAAAAAGGCACATGCTCTTGACAACCCTGCAAAAAAAAAAAAAAAAAATAAAAAAAAGACTTTTCCACAGTACTGTAAAATAAAACGTACATCAAAACTGGTCATATTTGCAGTTTCGTTCCCCGCAGATTTGTGTTTACATCCAACTCCTATCACCTATCGTTCATTCAGCTTTTCTTTGTGGAGGAGATGGTTTTTTCCATGCGGTACGTAAACGCCTCATGGGATTGTAGCCTACTTTGAAGCTGGCGGGTTGGGCCAGACTTCAGTTCATTTACACGGAGACCTACCGACCGAGAGACAGACCGACCGACCGACAGACCGACAGGGGGCACGGCAGTGAAGTCTGGCGCTGACACACGGCTTTAATCTCGTATAAAACAGGCCGTAAATCGAGTCTTATCCCGGCCGGTGTGAGAGAAGTAGTTAGGGTTTCGGGGTAGCGCTGGTTCTTCTTCTTCACTTCTTTTTTTTGTCGTAGAAACCAATGTGGGATAGTGATTGGAGTTGACAAGCCCGCTCCACTACTGTATACTCACCCCCTCCTCCTTCTCCTCCACCTCCTCCTCCTCCTCCTCCTCTCCCGCTCCACACAACCAGGAAATCGTCGAGGTGTGCTTCTTTATCCCAGTAGTGGCTGCCCCATTCGCGGGTGTAGATGCGCCTTTTCCCTGTTTTTTTTTTCTTGTTTCCTATTTCGCTACTTTGACTTTTGTCGCCGGGCTTCAGCTCTGAAGTCGGTCAAACTTCCCTGCGAGGAGAGGACCTCCACTCTGGCCGAACAATGAGGTGGGTAAAGCGGCTCAAATCCCTTCATCTTCATTGTGTTTCCAAGCTACATTTAGTGTTTCGGTTAGTAGTTTCACAAAGGCGACTGTTACACCTGAAGCACTCAGTTTCTTTGTTTTTAAGTGACCCCTGTTGATGTTTCCTACACATTAACCGTGTTTCTTAGTCCGGGATAAATCAAACGTCCCAACTGTTCTAACTAAAGGGACGCTTATGCAGTGGGGAGCAGGTTTTTTGACCTCTGCGAGAGATCAACCCGACAGTTTGTGAATCACAAAGTAGGTGTATGGTCCTACTGAAAGTCCTGTCATACCTGTTCATATGTTTATAAATAGGAAGAAAAAAAATCACAACTTAAAGGAGCAGGTCTGATGACAACATAATTTTGTGTCGGTTTTAAAACGCTCCATGTCGGCTCTTTTGTTTTGCTCAGCTTTCCACTTGCTGCAGCCTGTGGGATTATTGTGCATGCACCTGAATATGACCACTATCCTGTAGTAAATCCATAACACGAATTTTTCATAAAGAAAAACTGCTTGCTCCTCATAGACTAACATAACCATGAGTTCTGCATTAAGTACATTAAGGTCTGTGTCAGTGTCATCAAAGAAGTTATGAAAGGGGTCTAGTGTCTTGCTTAGAGGCACTTAAGCAGTGTGTTATTCCTAAAACAGCACAATCCTGCTGCCTGGAATACATTTGTCTTTACATCATGTCATGCATTGCTTAGTTTAAACCCATACATTATAACTGTCCCTCCTTTACTATTGTACTCCCTCTGGTAATGCAGAGGTTCACACCAGGAACCAAATTGCTCTGTGGAAAGCTCATGTCCATGAATTCCACATCCTGTCACAGCCTGTGCAGTTGGCAATTATATGCTCTGAAACCACTGCTTTGGGCTGGGGTTTCTCTGTGCTGCCTTTTCTGCTACTTCTTGTCAAATAAATGGTGCTCCATTTATGTCAAGGAGCAAATGGTGAGAGTTCCACTCTGAACCATGAGCTGTAGTAGTGTACTGTGGTGGCGGGCTGATAACCTGTGTGACTAGTTTTTTATCTCAGACCTATTGCGCTGCCCTTTCTGCAATATATCTTAACTCCACACTTGGGTTGGTCCAGTGTTTGTTTTGCACATATTTCTTCACAGTTACTTTGATTAGAGCAGGAACAAGAGGCCATTTAGCTGCCTACAGTCCTGCCACTGTTACAATGATGTATTAAAAATGTACTGCTAGTGAGGTTATTAACTAGATCTTTACAATAATCAGCTTTTTTAAACGTGGATAACATAAAACTTATCGCATAGCTACTTCATTATTCATTCAGTAGCCTCCACGACATGTACAAAACACATAACACAGCAGCTAAGTGTGTGTCCATATAGCCATAATATACACATCTGAGATTAATGTGTAAACAAATACAGAGACAATCACACCCTGTGGTAAATAACATCGTGCCATTGCTGGGAGGAGCTGAACAGTTGTATGGCTTGTGAGACATGACACTTTCTCAGTTTATCTGAGTTGGATTAATAGTCTTCTGTCCGCTGACTGTGCTGTGCAGAGGGTTGTGGACATTGTCTATGATGGACATTGGTTTATTTCGCATTAGGAAAACCAGCTCCTAGCTCCTTTCTAGCCTTCTCTTAATGCTGCTTAGTCTCCAAATTCATCAATGAAGCTCATGAGTTATAAAACATGTATAAACACCACCTGTCCTACCACAGATGAAAGTTATTACATGTTACAGAATAAGATAAGAGCCTTTTTTATTGTCACATTGGACCGCAACGATAAAAAGACACTTCCCCAACCATAAACCGCTGCAACAACAGAGTAAGTGGAACATTTTGTGTGTCTTTGGCTTGTACCCAGCCACTCTCTCCTAGCAGTTTTAAGGTGGTGTTTGGCTTGATAACTGTAGGTCATGCTGCTCTATCTAGATACTTCTGTGTCTGACCCTCCATTGTGGTCTAAACAGTTCATGTCACCTTGTGTATAATAGGTGAAGACTGGAATGCAGCTCCACGTTTATGTTCATTGTCATTTGTCCCTGTGGAATGTAAATGTTGACACAGAAGTGCAGTCAATTGGCGAAAAGTTCAACGATTTCACCCAAACGTGTAAATGGCTCAGTAATGCGTCTCAGTCAGCAGAAACTTAAACCAGTCCCACCACAGATACTGTTATCTACTGATTCCTTTCTCCTCACATTTGGTGAATTTCAGGTTCCCTGTGTGAGGTCATATCAGGGAAATGTGTAGAGGTTACACATGCTGTTTTGTGTTCATTGAAATTTTGGAATTTCACAAATCAGGTTTCCAAATCTTCTTCCTGGTTTTCCTTCCACTTTTTTCTGTCTCGGTGAATAAATATTCTCTGAGTATACTGTATAATCATTTCAGTCAAACTTATGGTTGTTGATACAGGAAGTGATGATGATTCACTGTTACTGTCAGAGAGGTGACTCCCGTCTCCCTCTGATTCACTGGCTGGATTTCTGTGACTAAAGGACCTGCTCTATCTGGCACCAGCAGTGTGGCTGCCTCGGGCTCAAGAACCAACACACATGATGTGAGTGTTCAGGCATACAGCTGTAATGCGTCTATGTAACACAATGTTTACAATCTAATGAGTTTCCTGAACTCATATTCAATTGTCTACGTGCCTGGAAGCCATGCCAAACTGAGCTTTGTGGAGCAGCAGCACAAGTCTCCTCAGCCTGCTTCTTAGACTCATGTCTGAGTGTATTATTGATCTGCCTTAAAAGCAGGCAAATGGCTTTCTCCTCCTCAGTCTTCTTTGTGTTTCCAGTGTTTTTTGTGGACAGAAGAGCAAAGAATTCTCTGGAAAGATTGCTTTTCTAACAGTGAAGTGTTGATGTCAAAATTTGACGTCTTGACCCTTCTATTGTAATAGAAATTGTTTTTTAATGTGTAAAGCAATAATCATTGAATATATGCAACACAGTTTTATTGTGATAGCCTTGTGTTAATGCCTGGTGTTATATGAGGCCCATAATGGTGTATCTTCTGTGTTGCATGGCTGATTTTTCATGTCTCCACATGTTTCTCTGATTCCTGAGTGCAACCACATCTTTTATATTTTCTTCTGAAGTTTGATATAAGCAGCAGAGTCATAACAGCAGCTTATATGATCGTTAGTATAGAGAAGTTACTTTGCTAGCAACCAGCTTTGTCCCACTAGTGTGTAAACCAGAAGGTGTTCACTTTACAGGATATTAAAGAGAAAAAATCTGCAAACATATTTAGCACATGTTAAACATAAATTTGGTTGTTTATCTAACTAATCACTCAATTATAAATTTTTAGTGGCTAAATAAACCAAGTTTTTAGTTTGTACCCAGATCTGTTATTGATTTTTTTTCTGTAGAAATTCATTGATATTAGTGTTCATGCATTTCAGTGTGTCTTATACCTGGGAGGCATTTTGCAAAGCAGCAACATTCTTTTTAAACTACCCAAATTCCTGACATCCACATTTACCCCTAACCCACCCACTGTGTGCCAGATAAGCTATAACAATTGGAAGTTTTTGGGATTTGCTTGTGGGAGTTCTTGTCTATAATGAATTAACCATAATGGCTTCATTTCATGCATCATGAAGACTCGCATGTTGTCAGGCACTTCAAAGACTCCTCGGTGCTGCTCTGTTTGACAGTATGTCTGATCAAAAAAGCCCATACGCTTCACCCATCCACAGTCCCATTATTCACACACTCCAGCCTTGTGAATTTGTTTCACACTGACCCCCCTCCCCTGTAACAATTTACCCCAGTTGGTCCTCCCACTTCTCATACTCATAAATAGGCCATTATGTCGCTCTGCTCTTGGATTAGAAGCTTTGCTACAGAAGTTACCAAGCATACACAACCTTCCATTGTGTACTTGGTGACAAATCAGTTTCCTCGATGGTGACCAGTGTTTTTGTCTTTAATTGTGCCTCTAGGCTGTTAATTCATTCTGTACTCACTTATTTTACCTCTAAGCTTTAGCCTAACTTGCTTGTTTGTCTGCATAATGTTAAGTAGTTATTCGGTACCCTTGTTTGCCAGAATGCCAGTACAAGATACCAAAATACCAAAAATAAGACTGTTATGACTGATAGTGAGAATGATAGTTAAAACAAATGATCATAATAATTGCTCTAGGAAATGATGTGAGGGAATAATTTAGTATTTACTAACATTTCCTAATTAATAGATCAAATACTCAGTATATGAACCAACCGGTTGTTGTTGTTGTTTATGGAAAAAATAACCAGATGGGAATGTTGGCTTGTTGCCTATTCAGTGAAAAGGCATTCCCCAGGCTATTAATGTAAATGACCCATAAATTCACTAATCTCACTGCTCACTGATTGATCCTCAGATATTACTGTGTAATTTATGTAGTTCATTGGTGGAATGCATTTGACATAGTAAAGTATTTCTGAACTATTATGTAATAACCTTGCAGCAATTAGAGCTTAACCCAATTCATAACATAAAATATCACATATCGTTTTCCATTTTTAAGATATTTCTGTCAAGGCTAAAAGGAGGGATTTTTAACCTTTTATTCCATCCATCCATTTTCTGAACCCGCTTTATCCTCACTAGGGTCACGGGGGTCACTGTAGCCTATCCCAGCCACTTACGGGCGAAGGCAGGGTACACCCTGGACATGTCGCCAGTACATCACAGGGTTGACATGTAGAGACAAACAAACACACTCACATTCACAGCTATGGACAATTTAGATTAACCAATTAACTTATCAGTGCATGTCTTTGGATAGTGGGAGGAAGCTGGAGTACCCGGAGAGAACCCACGCAGACACAGGGAGAACATGCAGACTCCACACAGAAAGGTCCCACTGACTGGTGTTGGAATCGAACCCGTGTTGCCCCTTTTATCTTAATATTTTATCTACTAAAACATGGCACTTTTTTCTATTAGGTGCATTTAGAATATATATATATATATATATATATATATATATACATACACACACTCACACACACATTGATCATCACTATTTTTTTTTCTGATAATTAACTGTTAACAAACATGTCATTATCATGGCACAAACATGGATGAACTGCCCATAAGGTTTTCAGCTTGTTCTTAACCCCTGTTCTGATTTGGCCTTTGCATGATCAGTTGCACATAATTAAAATATATTTTCTAACCAACACATTGTGAAAGCATATAACAAAATACTGCCCTGATTTGCTTTTGCCAGCCTTCTACCTTTGCTATAAAAGATTTTCTCTATCTAGTTAATCTGATTTCAGTTGGTAGTGCCCTCCAGAGTTGATAGTTCTTTATGGAGACAGCTGATTGGCGTAGCTACTTTCAGATAAATGCTCTTCGGTGGATGTGTCTTTTTTTTTTTTTTTATCTCCCCTTCAGTTTGCTCAGCCCTAATATAATGTGATGCACTTTGTTATGGTAATGCTCTGGCTGGTAAAGATGGTAAACAGGAAATAAGGCAGTGCTTTGATACTGGCCATTGTCCAGGTGAACATTAACACAGCCTGAAATCACCGCCAGTGAATCAGTCTTCAAGCTAGAAGTTGAAACACCACATGTGAAGCTTATGCTCCATTGGGGCTCCTTGTCTGGCAAAGATTGACCATCAGCTGTGGGAAATCGGGCAGAATGAATTGTTCTGCAGTGGCAGATAGAAGTTGGAGACACAGCTGTAAACCCTGTGTGGCTTTTTTACACAGTCAGTGGTATTACATCATCTCAGCTGATGGAAAACCTCCATTTATCTTCATATTGAAACCAGAGATTTCACTGGGCAGAATTGGACCAGTGACATATTGTATGGTCAGCACTGGTAATGACAGTAGAAATGCATAGGCTTCATTAGGGGTGGACTGCTTAATGGAACATAATGGACAACAGTTGGTAGAAGAGCTACTTGATGCCATCACCTGTCTGAAATATTCCTACCTTTCAGGTCCTTGAAAGACTTGACCTGATAACTGATATTGAAGGAAGAAGCTGCTCCGCTGGATGTTTGAGCAGCAGTTTCCCTACATCATTATTAAGCATCACTTATAATCTATGGGTGGATAATTACCACTGTGCAATAGAGTTCATAACTTAACAAAAAAAGGTCTGGCATCAGAGGAGAACCGTCTAAAGACTGAGCCACTTTCCGCATGGGTGACATTTTTGTGCATGAATAGTGATGCACATAATGTTGTTTACTGTTTCTGCGTTTTGTTTTCACCATGAAGCTCACACTGTTTTTAGTTTTTAGGACCATATTGAAACTGCAGCGTGATATTTCTAATGATACAGGTTTAGTTTGGGACCTACGTGACAGCTGTACAGTCTTAAAAGGACTATCCTTTTATGAAAGTTAGCATCCTCTGTTAAAATAGTTGATGCTTAGTGCTCAATCGTGGGTGAACATTGGCCTGGATGTTACTTGCGCTGTTTTGTTTGTACATAGTTTCAGTCTGGAACAGAACAAACACTACCAGCCTATTATGCATAGCTGCAGTACATGTCTTTTGCTTTAACTTGTTATGTTTGCATCATATATTTATTGTAATTTGCAAGGGATAATACAGCACTGTATGGAAACTTTGTGTATCTGCCAAAAACTGGCAAGGTCAATGAAAGTATTATATTAAGTGGCCACTATCTCTGTATACACTCACGCCTTAATTTGAATTAGAGGTAGGAAATGTGATTAGGTGTTGCCCTTTTCCTTTTACAATCTTTTTGCAACTCTGAGGTTAATCTTAAGAAAATTCATCTTTACCCCAGTACACACAAGTCAGGACAGCTGAGAAGGAGAGTTTTTTTTTTTCTCCACCAAGGCCTGGCCTGAGTTAAGGGGGATGTGCTCCAACCTGTAAAAGGAATTGAGCTCGGTGTGAAGGACGGAGGTGAGCTGGCTCCAAATATGGACATCACAAGTGCCAGTTTTGCCACTACCACACACACAAATGTGCACATGCCTGTCTTACATTGCCTCTGAAACAGCAAGGAACTTTTTTCTCCCCATTGTTGAAGTGGTCACACATAAAAATGAAAGTTTGTGACGATGTGTCGATTGGACACAGAGCCCCATGAACAAGGCAAAGGATGATTCATCAGCACACAAAGAATGCTGAAGGCTTTTCTAAGTAGACACGTTTCAGCTGAAGCTGGCTGCCTCCATTCAGACAAAAATTCTGTGGAGAAAAGCTAAAAAATAGCTAAGATAGCCTGGATGCCTCTGTGTAGCTGACTCGTGCAGGTAGAAAGTTGTAGCCTGCAGCATATGTGTACTTTGAGTAGCATGCTTGAACCTGTATGAGACGAAACAAGAGGAAAAAAAATACAAAGACAGAAATTTGCAGATGAGTAAAGCAAAGAAAGATTCAAATACTTTTAAACTTCACCAAAATAGGCTGGAGTTGTCATAATCAGGCCACATAACAGTGCTTTGTATTGAAAGCTTTCCTTGAAACAGCTTAAGAATATTATGAGAAACAAGCTATTTTCATGGGATCTACATGCGGTTCAGAGAGGTCGCTCACAGTGTCATGTGACCCAGCTGAACATGGCCTGAGGGTGATTTGAGGGCATAGCACTGTTGGATGACCAAGCCAGTGTCAACAGGCTATTGTGTGGCATCCCTATGTCCCAGTCAGTATCAGAGGTCAAGTACTAAACCATTACCATGACCTCTGTGCAGTGTGTGATGAGCCAACAGGCCTTTTGCTCAGTTTTCATTAGTTAATATTGGATGCCATCAATTTTACACAACTTTGTGAATGGAAAAGCACCCCCATTCATCACATGTAGTTTGTTGCATGAAAGATCCAAAAATGACATAAGAAACAGGATAAAAACAACATAATGTACTTTTTTTCTACAAGTATCTGTTCTTTGGAAATAGCAGGGGGGAAAAAAACACTGTGATGCTGTGCTCTTAGAAACATACTTGATTTTCCCATATTGCCTCCATCAAACTATCACTTCCTTTTCTCTGTTCTCAGTGCATCGGCTCCTGTCTGGAGTGTGACTATCTGTTTTGGCCTCTGCAGACTCTCTGTGTTCGAAGGGAAACTATCACTTGCCAACCTGTGAATGAGTTATGGCTGCATAGAGTGTAGTAATTTTCAGTTGACCACAACATTCATAGTAACTGATAAAAATGCTGAGAAAACCGTTAAGTTTTTTTGGGATTTTAAGTAGTGGTTGTGTTTTGAAAAAATCCCTCCCTCACGTTTTTTTTTTATTCCTGAGAATATCCACTTTTATCAACGGTGACTATCAGCTGTGACATGCAGTCTCTGTTCTCTATTTTTATCAAGCCATGATGTAGAGGGAGGAAGTGGTTTGGTTACACACAGACACAATAAAGTGACTGATTGTCATTCCTTGACTGCTTTTAATGTAAGGAAAAGACAAAAATAATGAGTCAATGTTTAGTGGTGCCACAGGGTTTTCAATGTCTAATTCATATTTAAGTGTGAATTTTGCCATTTTCAAAGCTGTGAAAAGAGGAGACATAAAACTGTAGTTAAATATAGGCAGAAACGTCTTAATGAAATCATGGTTAGCTGAAAATGCTTTTCACATACCCGTATTATGAGCTTTCTAAAGAGGGAGATGCTCTGTGAAATAAGAGTGTCATTGACCTTTTTATCTGTACAGCCGTGTCACTTATTCTGCTAAATTGGGGACTGTGTAATCTTTGGTATAACTGTCTTATGATGCACAGGATAAATGCAGACTTTGCTGTGCTCAGTTTTCTTTTTACTACCAGTCTGATATCCCTGCACTATATATAAGTATGCACTGCAGTATTATGTAAGCATGATCCCTGCATGAGTGCCACCGAGAGGCATCTTCGTACAGATCTGTGCTCTCAGATAAATGGTTTGTTTCTGTGTGAGTGGTGGAAGAATAAGATGAAGAAAAAGAGGAAGAGTAGCAGTTGGAGACGTGTGGTGGGAGGGTCAGGTAAACAGAGAAGAGGAGGAAGAGGAGGAGGGAAGAGACAGAGCCACTGGGCCTGACTGTACTTGCCAGCACATTTGGGAAAAGCTCTTTGAGCACAGCCTTATAGAGACATTTCCAAGAGAGCATGTGCCCTGGCCTTGCACCGTGGTTTCCTGTTAACCCTTTACTGACCAAGAAACCACAGAGGGATGAGGAACTCACTTTGCATGTAACAATAGAAGTGACGACACACAGGGATCACTTTTTTTGGCCTTTTTGTTAAAATATTTGCAGTTTGCGTATGCGACTGTCACACTTATGAAATGATCATGATGGGATAATCATGATTATTTCACAGTTTCATTCATTATGAAAATTAACCGAAAAAACATATCATTATTTCCACATCATTTAAAATCATATTTGACTGGCACTTTTAATCATCTCCTTCTGCTGTGAATTCAATGAAGAACTATTGCTGTGGTGGTTTATTTTATATCTTAGTTGAATATTCTCTATCATCAGGCATTAAAAGTACTTTATAAAAAAAAAAAACCTTCACTATTACGGTATCATTGTAGCATCTTAAACACAAAATGCTGAGTTTTGGCAATTGAATTTTGTACTCAAATTTACAAGTCCTTTTCAAAATTATTAATAATACTGCTCCGCCTCCATTAAAGAAATTTATCCAACTTTGTTCAGAACAAACGACCTGGAGCTCTGGGTCCACGGCTCACGGAAAGTGTGCAATTCCTAAAAGATGTTCTTTTTCTTTGCGCAGTCGGCCTTTTCTTTTAAAACCATCAAATGATCAAACTAGCTATTGGACAGTCTGAAGTTGCCTATTGGTCTAAATAATTATTCACAAAATTAAAAAACAAAACATATCCTCAATTCCCAAGTCTGCCAACATGAGATGCACTGATATATATATATTAAAATTATACTTAAAAAGTCAATTTGTTCTAATCCAT
>JAPQRP010000006.1:14828691-14874146 GCA_037367295.1 Apogon hyalosoma | reverse complement strand
TTTTAAAGCCTGTGTTTTAGGAATGAAGTATGATGAAATTGCATGTTAGGAAACATGACATTGAAATAAATACATAAGTTTTTAACTATTGTAATTATGAGCTAAGGTTAGTTTGTATTACATGTAATGTAAATGTTCTATCTTGTGTGCACACTTGCCCACGGACAGCAGATGGAAAGTAGCTTGTAGCTAACTCTGGTGCAAAGCATCTTTGAGATTAATGTATTTGTACATTGTCCTTGACAAGTAAACAATAAACTAAACTAATTTCAGTAATAGGCTTTATGTATTTTAGTCATGCCATATTTGCCATGTTCAATTTCTACATAAAAAAAAATCCTTGTGTTTTCAAAATTCCAGGCCAATAAATATCTATTATTTTTATGATTTCTCTGCATAATGAAACCATTAGACTTATACCACAGTGGTGGCATCAAGTCAGATTTCAGTGTCATCATGACACTGTCATGAGCCAAAGTTGTAACTGGATTTTTGATTATTTTCTTGTCTATATGTGACTGACTTGGACACATAGCCTATGGTGCAATAAAGATTTGTATTTGGCTCAGCCACTGATCTATTTATGCTTAAGAAAAAACCTCTTAAGGTGCCTGGTCACTAAGTTAGCTTAGTCTGGCCACTTCAGCATCCTAACTTGTAGCTGGTGGTCTTTGTCCAAGGAAGGACAGGAATAGATTCTTTATGGCTGCGGCTGTCATGGTTTATTCCAGTACTGAAGTTCTGTCTAGTCAACCCCAGCCAGGAGTCCGGTGCAGCTCTTACCTGGTGGCCCAAGGCGACACACGGACCCACGTGTTGGCAGGTTGACAGGTGTGAGGGCGCGCTCACGCCCTGGTCTTTATGCATTCGTGCCACACACGCTTTTAGAGTCTCAGTGTCCGTGGTTGTATCAATAATGCAACTGCTCACTCTCAGTCCCACTCCTGGGCCCTCACTTTCTCTGCCATTAAATATGCATCGGTTTCCCGGTCCTATGTCTCTGTCCCCTCCCATTTCCCATAAGCCCTCTCTGCCCTGCACATTAACCACATGCTCAGTGAAGACAAAAACACTGCTGAGTCCCACTAGCTGTAGGTGGTTGGAACCTGTTTGATGTGACCAGGAGTATCTACATTATGGGATTAAAAAATTCTAAGCCTTGTGTGCCCTCTGAGCCTGTATAAAAAAAACTGTTTGTTTATTCCTCCACCAAAGAGGTTTCTGTTTTCATTACCCTTCCATTGTCTGTCATTGAGTAGGATCATTTAAATGCTTTGGTTGATTTTAATGAAATTTGCAGGAAATGTAGGATATAGACAGAAGATAAATTATAATAATGATTACTGTTATTATTTATCACACTTTACGTGAAAAATAGATAACTGTTGTGCAGAGGCCTCAGTTCCATTTCCTATCTGAGTGACCTTTGTTGGCATTACATTTACTCTCTGTGCTCCCACTTCCATCTCCCTCTCTACAGCCCAGTGTCAAATAAAATGATCAAAATAACCCACAAAGTGCATGTTAAACATTTTTAAGAATTGGAAAAGTAAAGTGTATACTTATATTTAAACATTAAATTTTTTTAATTGCCAAAAAAAAGTCGGAGAAGGCTCTTTGCAAAAATTGGGCACATTCACTGAGGCCACAGTTACTTTAAGTTCTGTGCCAAATAACTTGCACAATTACAGGAAGGTGTTTTTGGAATTCATGTAATACACTTTTCTGACTGACACAAAGCTGTTTATGTTGTGATACCAACAATAGGGATATTGCAACACTTTAAGTGCTTCACAGATAGTTATAAATTAACCTTTTTAAAGTATATTTTTTTCAAGTATTCCAGAGAAGAGTCACCATCCTACTCGTAGTCATTTAAACCATAGATTTGGTCTTATTATACCTTCAATATGTATTCTGTTGGATTGTCAGTGAGGTAAAAACTAAGTGTATGGTCAACATGTACAGAATTTGTTGTAGAGTTTAAGGAAAATTCAGTACATGCATGTGCACATTGATTGTTTGGGCCAATGCTTTCCTTATTAGGCAGTGGTAGCAGCAGGAAGTGGGCTGTGGCTTTGGTGCTGTGTCACAGGAAGCAGCAGATTGTATCACGGGCGGGACAGATGGAGGGAGAGGGGGGAAGAGATGGATTAGGGGACTGTAGTGAGAGCAAAGGGGGGTTAAATCAGGGAAGGAGGGGGAGGAACTGGAAAGACTGGAATTGACAGTTGGCCAGATTTATTTCCCCTTTACCTTCTGTACTCTCTCCTGAACATTGATACAACATTGGCATGGGCCACTCTGCTTGTGGTATTTTTCCTAAAAGGAAAAAATTGTTTTGATGTCAATGTCAGTAATGCAAGCATGTCTCTGCTGACTCTGCAGGCTTCAACAACTGCTTCCTAATTGATAACATACCTGAATGTGTTTTAACTTGTGTTTTCTATCTACCTGGTATCATAAACAAATGTTTGGTCACTGATTTCAAAACAGAGGATTGTCTTACAGTATGTGTAGAGGTTGAGGTCGATGTAAAGCAGGTGGAAGATTCCAGAACCTTACCTCTTTGCCAGACTGGATACTGCTTCCTGCCTTTGTCCATCTCTATTGTTTTCTTGCCTCCCATCTTATTTGTGATCACACTCATCTTTTTCTGTGCACACATTAACATATTCCTACTCTTGGTCTCTGTAAGGTCCTGTCTCTTGTTCATGTGTCAAAATATATGTTTTAATACCCATGATCAGTCCTTGCCTTCCTAGTCTTAAGTCTTTGCACAAGTGCTCAACATGCCATTCATTGCTCCTGATTCCTGTGCTAAGAAAGGAAACAAACAGAAAAAAATGGGAAGCCACTCTCTGATGGCCAACCTCACAGACACTGTTCTGAATGTGATTCTTTGTTAAAGAAGTTTCTAATGACCCTCATCCCTATTGATATCCATAACAAATGTTTTGTTCTTTCTGCATTCTCTTCCAGTGAGTCAAGTATTTGCCAGGCTCGGGCCACTGTGATGATCTATGATGATGGCAATAAGAAGTGGCTGCCGGCAGGTGCTGGACCCCAGACTTTCAGTAGAGTCCAGATCTATCATAACCCCACCACCAATGCCTTCAGGATAGTGGGACGCAAGATGCAGACAGACCAGCAGGTACAGCTGCTATCTTTTGGCAAACGGGTTTCCCCTCCTATATGGACCGTTCTGTGTGTTTGTAGATTCTTCCTCTGCCTGTCATATGTTCTGTGACATCTCTGATTTACTTTTGGATTATGAATGAGTAAGTTCGGGGTATTTTATCTTTGCTTTCACTTTATCATTATCTATGCAAAACCACCTGCCAAGATAATACACTACACCTTTGATGCTCATCTACTGACTGCATTTGCTTGAGTCGCCCCAGCTGGGCACAGATTTTATGGCATTTCCACTCTGTAAGACCAAGGACTAATTGGTTCCATCAGATACTATGTCTGTGTTCCATCTTTGCTGGTTCTAAGGAAGTTAAAGTGATACCGAGATGTAGGACATTGTGATCAAAGATGGTTCAGTCCGACATATGGCATCATTTTATGGTGGGGAACACCAAGGTAGGAGGCAGTCTTTAGATATATTACAGCAAATTTTTGGGTAGACTGTGTTTACTCAAATCTGGGTACAGAAGCATGTTTTTACTTGAAAAAGACTTACATTTTATTTCAAAAATTTTTAACTTGCCACAATAGTTTATGCTGCATTACAGCAATGGCCAGATGTGCTGTTTACTAGCTGACAGTGGCTGTGCACCATGCTGATGCCTAAATTAACTGGAATTGTATGGAAAAAGGGCAATTGTGACATGTTTATTAAATATCCTCTTCAGTAATATGATAAAAACATCCCAAAAATACATATCTGAGATGTTGCAAACCCTGCTTTTAAGTACCTGCCTTAAAGTAAAGACAACTATATTATTTTGTATATCTGTATGACTTGATAGTTTTTTTTTTAAATGTGCATTTATTTAGTCTATTGTTGGCTTTGGTACAGTATGTGTAAATAATCCTGGTAAGTGTCATTCATTTTGTGCTTTGGGAATAAGGGAATATATAAATAGATCCATGGTCCTTCGAACCTTAAAAGCTGCATTAGAGCTGTATACTCTATTAGAGAACAAAGGATTGCCTCATTGCTATTACCATATTATGAGTCAGCAGATGTCTGCAGACAGAGATGGGCAGATACCATGTAAAAAAGAAAAAGAATCTGGGTAAACTGACTTTGGGTGGGTCTGTCATTGACTACAGCCATACTCTCCCAGTGGTCTCAGTGTATCTATGCTTTAAACATTCAGGATTGTGAAATGTTCCCCAGAGATGGGTCTTAAAGTGGATGATGTTTCCTGTGAGATAGTTGGCCAGTTCAGCCATTTCCTGTGACAATTTAGGCAGAAGCCTGATACCCAGTAAAGACTCCTATTTCTATGTGTGTTTACCAGACACATGAAACTAGGAGCACTAATGAGAGAAAACATGAGATACCTGTTTATTTATAGTGACACCTTCAGCCTTTAAACTTTTGTTTTTAAATATATTATTCTGATCACATTCTCACCAGGTACCTCCTGCCTCTGACCTTTCTGACAGGACTGTAGAATATTTTGGAGAACCACTGGCTGCTGAACTTGCCAGCTTCTCTTTTTAGTTCATGTTGTCCGCTGTGATAGTCACCCTGACAGGGTCTCCTCTCCTCCTCTCTGCTCTCTGGAATCCAGAGGCTGTTAAACAAATAGTGAAATGGTGTGTCAGCACATTCAGGCAACCCTCAAACCCAGAGCATTTTTTCCTCCTGGTTCATAGACGCCACGCCACCTGCTGGGTGGAATATAAACTAGGATATCCAATAAAAATAACAATGGCTACTAAATTTTATGCACAAGTGGTGATGTGGGTTTTTAAATAGGTTTTCCAGCTTCTCAAATAAATGACTGTTGTCTTTTTTTTTTCTTGTGTTTTCCCTTATTGTGTATATGATATACATGTGAACAGCAGCTTAAAAGTCAGTGCTTGTTTAAAAATAGAAAAAATGCTTTTTTCCCTCCATGATTTTCTAAAATGATCCATCTATTAATATGCATTCTCTTCTTTCCTCAGGTTGTAATAAACTGTCCAATTGTTAGAGGTCTAAAGTATAACCAGGCCACACCTAATTTCCACCAGTGGCGGGATGCCCGGCAGGTGTGGGGGCTCAACTTCGGCAGCAAAGAGGATGCTACTTTATTTGCCAATGGCATGGCACACGCTCTGGAGGTGCTCAACTCCATGGCAGATGCAGGTATGGCTTAAAAGAAGCTCAAGTATTCACAGCTACAGCTTGTGTATATTCATGTTTTTTCCCAACTGGCACAATCGTTCTTGTATTTGTGGATCCACATTTTTTAGCATTTGAGAAACAATAGATGTTTTCATATTATACCATTTTTTTTCTGAGCAGTAGGATATCAGTAGTTTAGTAGCTTGGTTTTGTGACTGGTATGAGTACACAGACAATGCAAAAAGCAATAAAGATGGCAATTAGGGCAGTTAAGAGTTTGCCTTAAATACTATTAACAAATTATGCTTGATTGTATTAACCCACCCTTTTTGTCTCCACTGTCCTTCATTACTGTCTATATCATGACCCTCTTTAGACTTTGTACATTGCATTACATTGCTGCATTGGTAGACGAGGTGTGCCATCCAATAAAACCCCATAAACAAGTTGGATACAAAGATTATTACAGTAAACCCAGTTATAAATGGTTTGTTTTTTCTTGCAAAGTCTAATCTTTTGTTCTGTAATGATTTTGCATTTGCATTAAGGATGTTTTGTTGTGTTTTGACAGGCTATGCAACCCTTCCTCGCCCAGTGTCAAACGGACCATCTCCAGAAGAGGTGGAACAACAGCGAAGGTACCCAAGCTTTGTTCCTTTTAGCTTTTCACTGTTAAGACTCACATAAAGTAGGCCTTATTTCTAGTGCTGTCAAACAATGAAGATTTTTAATCAGATTAATCACACGGTTGCTGTGGATTCATTTTGATTAACCATGATTAAATATCATTCATTTTTATTCATAATAATCACATTTCATTTTGCATTAGCAAACAGACTCAAGAAAGAAGGGAATATATATGCACTTAATGTGTTTGCCACAAGTTGGGCGACGTGTTAGCCGAAGTCCTAGCAGAATCCCTGACTAACGTATGCTTCACATTAATGTAGTATTTTAAGCTGGAAGTGCTTCAGTGAAAAGAAAACTCCTTTCTGCAGTGTGCATATTACTTTATGTTGGTTGACTGTTCTGTCTTTTTTTTTTTTTTTTGGTACTCCCATTTCCATCCAGAGGGCCAACATGCTGTTTAGCGTCTTCTGTCTTCATGGGTTGGTTCTGCTGCCCTTCACTACTGGCTCAGCAGCCTATTTGTTAATGTGCGACAGTAACTTTACTTGGACAAACTGCCCAAAATGTGTTGGCAGAGATGTTCAGAGTCATTCTGCGCTGCAGATGGATTAATTATGTTAAAATTTTTAATCAAATTAATCACGATGATGGATTAATCCGTGTTAACGCTTTCATTTTGACTGCCCTACTTATTTCATGATGGTCTGCTCAGTGTGATCCAGTAAAAGAATGTTGGTACAGAAAACCTAGCAGCTTTATTTCTCTATCTTGACAGTCTGGCTTTGCTCATATCAAGTTTATACCATAAACCGACTTTCTGCAAATTATCTTCCAGCTTTAGTTTCATAATAATCAATTGTGGGTCAAGCTGTCTTGGCTTTGCTGGAGTTGTGTTGGCACAATTCACACACGCGCATGCCGAGGATTTGATGGCATTAGCCTGATACTGCTTAACCCTCAGTCCAGCCCCTTAAGGTTAAAGGTTACTGACAGCAAGACAGACACATCTTAAATAAACCCGCCCTTTCTTCCTCCATGTATTTCTTAGTACAGTAAGTATCTTTGTAGTGGTACCGCGTGTGCCTGCAAACAGTAGGCATTAACCTTTTAATCTCATTTAGTCTGACGGGTAGTTTGTTAGGGAAGCTTTGTGATTGGTCTGTCCTATAAGTAGTTGTCCCAGTGGTTGCTGTCATACCAGGGGGTAAGAAGTAAAGCTCAGCCATTAAGAATTAGAAATCCTGCATGGTTACAGGTGAGTGTTGGTAGATTGTATTGCCATTAGTTCTTTAGTTTAATTCAGTTCTGACCAGAACACAGGAAGGTATACATATACAAAATACCTACAAAGCATTCAGAGCACAAATCTTTCCAAAGGAGTTAACATTCACTAAAACTTGCCATCCTTAGCAAAGACATTGTTTTTACAGCACTTAGAATAAATGTCTGTAAAAGTCTCCAGATGCAACCCTAACTTTATAGTGATTTAATGCAAAGTCCATTGTATTTTTGCATAATGGAAGGTAGTGGCTCAAAAATAAATTTGAAACAAATCTGTGTACAGAATCTTGACTTTCAGACAAATCACCTAGAACCTTGAGCCTTTGAAAGTAAAATGTTTTACCCTAGTACGGTATTTTTCCACCTTGGGGTTGGGACCCCACGTGGGGTTGCCTGGAATTTAAATGGGGTCGCCTGAAATTCTTAGTAATTGAAAAAAAATAAAACTTACTGATTTAAAAGATATACGGTGAGTTGAGAGAGACAATCACAGTACATAAAAGACATGACAAACTGTGAAGCTGAAACTGAAGCACTGTGGTACTGTTTATCTGTCAAATGTTCATTGTCGTCGGTTTAAGATGAAGAGGCTGTGTCCCTTTCATAATTCATAGTTTGATTTATTGTTTGTTCAGTATTGATTTGCAACTTTGTAAATACAAGCTGGACTGACTGTACATATCCTGACCAAGGAAAATTGAATTCTCACTTTGTGCCATAACTTGAGCCTGGCTTTTCTGCCTCCATCTGTAATAATATACATTATGTTGCCTAAATGTCCTCTAAAATTAACGTTTATTTGTAACATAGTATAGCAAATTATTACATGATCAAAAACAAATTACTTTTAGAAAAAAAAAGTCTCTGTTTTGAATGTCTGGGGTCACCAGATATTTGTGAGGTTAAAATGGGGTCACAAGCCAAAAAAGGTTGGAAACCACTGCCCTAGTACAACCAACTCAGATGGCAAAAATTTTTCAGCATTTTGCCTTGTGTCAACAAAAGACAATTTCATAATTTTTTTCCTGACCTTAATTCATTTATAGTCACTGCCATGAAGAACTCAAATGAAAAATATGTGGGTGATTTGCACAAAATTGTGTATGCTATAATGCTAACAGACAAACACCAAGGAAAATACAACCTTCTTTGTAGAGGTACAAATGATATAATATAAATATTGATTGCTCATTGAAAAATAATGAAAGTACTTGATATGTGATCTGAATGTGGCCTAAATCACTGTGTATCATTTTGTGGATCTTTTTTTGAGTGGTTCTGTCCGTACATAGTCTGTGTGTTGTATACAGCTGTTGAGTGGCAGATGTGATGAGGTAGAGCGGAGGGGGAAGTAGCAAACTGATGCAGCTTGAATTAGGCCATGTTAACCAGCTGTGGACTTTGCAATTGTAGCCTAATCAAGAGTCACTGAAATGTTTCATGATACACAGCCTAATTTGTAGCATTTCCATGCCAAATGGCATAATTAGACATTAATATCACTGTCTACAATTAATGTTGTATAATAAATCAAACACTATGCATGTTACGTACACATTTATTGGATGGTGGTTGGTAAGTGCTTATTGCTATACCCCTTTCTCTGCATGTCTACATATATGGGATGGTGATTGTGTTTGTGTGTCTGTAGGTTAGAGCAACAGAGGTTGGAACAACAGGAACGGGAGCGACAGGAGAGAGAAAGACAAGAGAGAGAGCGGCAGGAAAGAGAGAGACTGGAGAGAGAAAGACAAGCTGCTACAGGTCAGGAAACACCTGGGCTTCCCAACAGAACTGCACTCACTACAAAACAGTCCACTCATGTAGTAGCAGTTTGGTAAATCATCATCTGCTTTTTATTTCAGGGGGGGGCAGGACTGATTGCAGACACATGCAATGCAGCATAAACTTCATTTTAATTTCTGGACCCCCCCTTTTTGGATTATTTATCCCTCAAATTCACAAAAATAGCACAAACCCTGTCAGATTTACAAAAGAGTCCGAAGACCTAAGTGTTTTCCTCCAGGTTCATAAAGGGTTTAAGAGCAGGAATAGGTTTTTTCATTATCTGAGTAAAACCCATGCATTTTACCTAAATAAAATAGGTTTAATAGTTTTAGAAAAAAATAATGTTAGAATAATAGACAACTGTAGAAAGAAAACAGTCACTAATGCAGCATCATAATCAACTAGTACATCTCTGGGTATTTAAAGATTCTGAATGTTCATGGAAATTTTGGTATTGGTCCTTGAAAAATGAACGGAATAATTTTGAAATTGTATAAATATGTTGGAGTGTAACATGATTTTGTCATTAATTATTGTTCATCATTTGCCCTGCTCTCTAAGGCTATGTTCAGATTGCCAGAAAATGTGGCCCAAATCCATTTTTTTGCTGCTATTTGACCTGTATCTGACCTGTTTAAGACAGTCTGAATGGCACAAATCTGATTTTTTTTCAAATTTGACCCAGGCCAGTTTCATATGTGGTCCTAAATCTGATACGTATCTGATATTTTGCAATGCGACTTCAGTCTGAACGGCCAGGTCGCATTTATACGACCTTTCCAGTTACTCCTGTGATTGACACAGCAAATGTAGAGACCCGGAGGTATGTTATTTTGAGTTTCTGACTAGTTTAATGCATTTATAATTCCCATACACACGCAAACATTACATTACATTATCCACGGACTGACCTAGTCATCAGACTTGTAGATTACCAAACCTTGAACCCAGCCACAGCAAAACTGTTCATAGCTGTCAAAGGACTTCTTCCACTGTGTAGTAACTTATGCCAAAAACGAGATGGTGAACTAACTGCCTGTAGGTCCAGGGGGGCAGGGACCAGTCGGTACCTGTGAACACCAGTAGCTCATAGGGTCTGAATCCTTCATATCTCTGATCTTCTCCAAATACCTTTGCAGTCAGTCACGTTGAGCTTCTTCTGATAGGGACCCCTTGCTTTCGCCGCCGCCTTATCAATTATTTAAAATCTTAAATCTTGATTTATACGGCTCTTTCCTGCACGTTGGTTCTATGCTGTTGCCCATAGCAACTGATAGCTTCTAAGTTCAAAATGGCGCAGCCTTCCACATATGTCACATAATATGACGTATTTCCTCATTCCTGATTATGTCCGAGCCTCTTTTGCGCATGCGGGTCACATTCAATTCACATTGCATTCAATTCACACTCAAGACTGATATGTCGCATTTAATGTGTAATGTGAACGAACACACAAAAATCGGATTTCACCAAAAAATCCGAATTGTGCATTAAGACCTGCTGTCTGAACATAGTGTAAGTTATCAGCATTGGGTCAAGGTTAACCAAGTCAGTCAGCCACTGCCCTCGTGTCCTAAAAGTTCCTCCTCATACTTGACTGAGTCTTGTATTGTATATTTGACATGGTTGCAGACGTATTTCATACATATGACGGCCCTGTTTACCTTTATTACTAAACATTAATATTCCTTCTCTGTCATCAGCCTCTGTTCCTCCGGCCCCACCGCTAGCTCCTGGAGGACCTCCTCCTCCACCTGCTCCTCCTCCACCCCCTGGCCCTCCTCCAGCTGGCATTCCACCTCCTCCAGGACCTCCTCCCTCAGGACCTCCACCAGCCCCACCCTTGCCCTCTCCAGGTGGAGGAGGAGGAGGTGGAGGTGGTGGAGGCCTTGGAGGAGCTGGGGGCTTGGCAGCTGCACTAGCTGGGGCTAAACTCCGCAAAGTGTCCAAGGTGAGTAGGTAACAGAAATGTTTTGTTGATAATCAGCATCAGAACTGTAGCTACCTGAAAAATAAAAATGAATAAAATGCACAACACTTGAATCCATGGTGTGTTTATGCACAAGGATTCTGCTGACGCTCTGGTCAGTCTTAAAGCTCCTCATTCTGACACAGCTATGATTCCTGCATCTATTGGTGACTTTACACAAGGGCAGAATGATCCTAATGCTGTCTTTTTGCTATTTGCTGCCCTCAGCAGGAGGACGGAGCTCCTGCAGTTTCATCGGGCAAAAGTGATTCCAGCCGCAGCAGTAACTCCCCTGTTGGAGGAGGTAGCCTGATGGGTGAGATGAGTGCCATCTTGGCACGAAGGTGAGTGACACTACAAGATAAATCAAATTTTAAAAGAATTCTATGTGTGCTTTTGTTATCTTAATTAAAAAAATACAGTGTGTAAATGCATTGGGTTCAGACTCCAAGTCTTCCTAAATGTACAAGGTGTAATCTTTTAATAAATTTTGTTTATGTTAGGAGAAAAGCTGCAAACACTGGAGAAAAGGCACCTGTGAAAGCACAAGATAATGTAAGCGGTTGTATTTTATGGTTTTTCTTTTCTTTTTGTCATCTTTCTCTCACTTTTTCATTTCTGAAGCCGGCGCCAAACAAATGTGATTTTCATTTGTGGCATGACACTGTAGATGATGAATAGCTTAAGAAAATAGAAACAGGTCGAGGATGACTCACCCTTAACAGAAGGTCTTGGTCTTTTCTGTACAGGATGATTCAGAGCCTCAAGGTCAAAGCGGTAAGACTGTAGTTTTTATGCAGCATGCCTCCTACATTGATTTCTGGACACTGGTTCTTTGTCATGTACAAAAGGAACTGTAACGGTTCATGATTCTCCTCTACAGACACCATAAGGCGGCCTTGGGAGAAATCATCAATGACCAGGTGATTAACCCCCCCACATTGTACCCCCAGGTTGTTAGTGTCTCGTGTGGATGTGTGAGCGTGACTATATGAATGTGTGTATGTGGCCCAGGGTGCTTATGTGTGTCATTGTCTTCATTTCCATTCTAAGCACAGAGTGTATGTGTCTCACTAACAGGCATAACTCCATCCCCAAGAGTATGGACTCCACTTCCTCTTTGTCCCAAGGTTCCAGGTATATTTGTTGTCCTGTTACTCATGTCCTCAGTTCCCCTTGCTTTTTCTTTTCTCTTCAGGTTAGCACAGCGTCACAGCAACCTACTGGGGTAGCACATTTTACAGTTGATAGCACCCTCTAATGGATCACAGAATGGCATGCACCCAAGGGATTTGAAGCTGTGAGAACTGAGTAACAGGATAGGAGCCTGACCCTGCTGGTTATTTTCACTTATCAGGTCTATATATTTGGGTGGGTGTTGTTGGTGTGGCAACCTTCTGGCAGTATCTTTGTGGCATGTGTTCGCAACTGTGGCAATTAAAACCATTGCATACAGTATATAATTTGCCAATCATAATATTACATCTAATCATGCACAATGCAGCCTTTCCATTGGTATTTCCAAGGTTCTCAAATCTCATTATGGTATCGGTGTTAAATCCTCACTTCATCACTGGGTACATGTACATTGCTGCAACCTTTTAGTCACTATTCCTTCATCCCTGCAATTACTTTGGTGATCTGTTTCACAGTGGGCCTGTCAGTGAAAAGTCACCAACCTTCCATCCTTTTGAAAAACGCAAAAACGGACATCAAAACCTCTCTGTCCGTGTTTGTTTCTTTTCATCTTACAGGGCAAAACCCTCAGGCAACAGCACTGATGCTGGTGGAATGGATGACTCAGATTTAGAGAAAATGAAGCAGGTACATCTACATTAGCACCAGCCACATCAGCTCAAATGTAACCAAACTGCACCTCAATTATGAATTAAACTAGTGCCATCCGCATCTGACATTGTTGTCAATCATTGTTTTGCAGGAGATTCTGGAGGAGGTGCGGAAAGAACTACAAAAAGTTAAGGAGGAAATAATTGGAGGTGAGATTACAATCATGTGAACTTGCATTTTAACCTTTCTGTAAACATATATTATTTGGGTACTTACGGCTTATTTCTCTTTTCTCTTTTGCTAGCCTTTATTCAGGAGCTGCAAAAGAGAAGTACATAATTTTGCTGTGTCAGGTGTAACGGAGGGTGAGAAAGATAGGGGTGGTTCCAGGCCATGGGAACCACTCCTCCACTGCGCCTTCCCATGTAGCCCAGGGATTTCTCATTTTCTCCTGCACATTTTCTCATTTCGTGCTCTCTTCCACAAACATGTGAGCATACCTGCTTATGTGTTGATCATGCAAATTCACTTCATGTAAATGGTAACCCAGGGAACCTCCTCACTGTGTCTTCAGCACTCACTAATGTTGCGCCGGTGATCGCATCCATCCCATCTGTCCCGTTTGACCCGTCCCTTTGTGACCTCTGCGTTTTGGTCATCTGAACCAATTCAGAGCACATAGCTACAGACACAGTTGCTCTTTCAATTTGTCATCATAGACACTCATTACAAGCCTTTTTTCTACAGAAACCCTGCTACTTGTGGCTTCTCCCTTTCACTATCAGATGCACCATTTACTGATAGAACAGTCTTCAGTATTCAGGGACAATATACTAGTCACATTTTTTTTTTTTTTACTGTAATAGCAAGATGCTGGGATTGACAACAGTGCTTTTCCTCATTTCTCTGTTGGCAAACAAATATTCCGCCTCAAACACCGCTACAAAGCGAAAGTTCACTTAAGACATGTGCTAGAAGGTTACTATTTAAAGTAATTGGAGCTGGAAAAACAGTGATGATGGAGGATAGATCAGAGGCCCCATCAAATCAATTACTGCCGAGCTGACGGCATACCTCTTCATCATGTGGATGTACAGGTTCCAGCAATGGCAATGGACTGAAACGGCACTGCGTAAGCCTTCACTGCTGCGGGGAAAAGGAGTTCAAGGCAGAGGAGACAAGCAAAGGGAATCTGATGGACAACCTGAGTGCTGTGAAAGAGAAGTGTGTTGTAGTTTTATGATGTGAGAATTTATTCTCTTTGCACTTGTTTCAGAAGAAGTGTGTCTGTGTGCCCCACTGCCTTGACAGATTATTCCCTCTCACTCTAAATGAGAATTGTTTGTTGGCCAGTGCAGTGGTCCTATACTGTACCTCTCATTTTCTTCCATTCTAGTTATGATTTCTAATGTTGAAACATGAAAAAATGGCCATGATGAGGTCAATTAATTTGGCCGTGACCAACTGCCTTGAGAATAAATATATAAATACACACACACACACACACACACAAATATATATATATATATATGTAAGGAAATAAATATATATATATTTCTTTGGAGGGAAATGTTTATCAAAAATGTTTCTATTTTAATTGAAATGACTGGTGAATGGGGATTTTGTTTTCCTTTTTGATTGTTTTCTTATGAGATGTTATTTTGGGTTTACTATTTCTTTTTTCTAATAGAGTCTAGGCTTTTTACACTGAAATATAAAGAAAACAGCTTAGAGACACTGGATTAGAAATGCCTTTATAGTCAAATACAGCTGCTTCTTGAAATGCATTAATCTGTCTTGAGTTGTCTTTTTCATCCTGTTACAATGCTCTGAACTGACAATGAAATTTATAAAAAAAAAACTACATAAATCCTCACTTCCTAACTCATTTACTATGGACTATTGACAGTAATTTGGATATTTTAAAGAGATGTCATGGTAAATTTTAGGCATAATTCAATTAAATAAATTCAAGTGTTTTAGGCCATTTTGTGGATTAAATCTTGACATTAATGAGCCATTTGTGTTAAATTTGACTGTTTACGCTTTCATTATTTAGTCATTGTTAAAAGAAAATGCGGCCAGGGATCAAAGTAATATTTACTCATTTATAACGGAAACGACGTAGGTTACACTGGCATTTAAGAAAACCTTTTTATATCCCAAAGAAGACAGATAACCACATAATTCTACTCATGTCTAGTTTCCATTAAAAAAAAAAAACAAAGTTGCTTATATCCATCCAGAGCCAGTGTCCTTCCAGAGCTCCCTAGATGCTTCCGGATTGGGAAGGCACTGAGCTGTTTCCGCCGCCATTGCGGATTTTGGACAGAAGATCAGCGGTAGCCACTGCTATCCATCGATGCAGTGTCGTCAACATACACGGAACGGGGACATATTAAACATTTTTACTGAAACCAGATTTCGGAAACACGAATAGTACCACCATATAGTACCTTTTATCGTCTTTTTCATTTTCACTGACTGGCTCCGACCTACACGAACAGTGAGGAGGTCGTAGCTAGCGCGGTGCTACTGCCTAGCTAGCTAGCTGTACGGCTAGAATTTCAGGACTCCGGAGAAGCAGCAGAAGAAACAACCATGGCTCAAATACTACCTATCCGCTTCCAGGAGCATCTACAGGTGCGTGGACGGACCTAAGACATATTAAAAAAAATCTCAGTATTATCGTTTTTGCATATTTTCCCCCCAACGGTCTTTTGACAGCTCGCTAATCAAGCTAACATGAAACGTCAATACCCGCAGCAAATGAATGACCTCCCCTCCCCCGTTTAGCCAGAAGCTAACAACTAGCCTCTCATGCTAGCGCTTCTCATTCATTAGACTGGCGGTGCACCTGCGTCGAATAAACAGTGGCAGGAACAGAAACTTGTCAACGTTGAGCAATTCTGATGATTATATGTAGTTGTTGCCATATGAAGGCAAATGCGCTTCATTCAGATTAGCTAATAGCTATCACAAGCTAACGGTATCGGTGTGTATGTGTGTCGTGAGAGATGTTTCAGTCACGTCATCTAATCGCGGCTAACCTATATAACTTATATATTGTAATCATTCGTTGTCCTTCATACTTTACAACAGCAGCCCTTGTTTTCAGACGCTGCATGATTGCGATAATGATGTGTCAAGTGATGCCACTGTAAGCTGTCCAGTAACCACAAATCCTGGGTCAGTTGCTGTCTGTTTGACCAGACCGTTTTGCCATTTCACGTCATACGTTATGTCACGACAGGCAATTTTTGCAAATTAAAGGATCGGTAAATGGCAAATCCTGTATTAATTAGTTTTGCGACTGTTGAACGACGGCATCGGTTCATGTTACTGAGGGGTGTGAAGCCGGTGGTCCTCCATCCTGTCAAATGTGACATCATTCGCTACTTACTGTCGTCATTTTTACCTTCCACGAAAATGAATAAATATAAATACAAATCTTCAGTTTTGGCGAAACTTGACCTTTAGACCCTGTGGCCTGAATTAAAGCATACATTGTATACATAATGTTTTTTTTCCTTTTAATTTTGGTGAAACTTTAAAATGAAGTCCTAAGGATTCAGTGGTCATACATTCATTTACCTTGGACTTCATTTTGTCGGTGACATTTATTGTGTATTGGACTAAATGGATGGTTACCCTCGATGCTGCTTGTATTTTACTTTTATAACGTCTAAGCCTTTGAATGGTTCAGACACATTTTTCACGAGTGTACAAATGTCCTTCACACTAGAAGATGATAATCCTGACCTTTGCCTGCTAGGGTACAATCCCCACATTTTTAAAATTAAAAAAAAAAACCCATTTTTTATTTTACCATGCTTGATTAGGTTGCGAAAAAAAAAAAGGAATATTTTGCTGTTGGATATGAAAAAACAAAATTCTAAATTCTTTTAACTAATATATGAAAAATTAAAACGTGAAATTACACACTCAGATATCACCGTAAATGATTTTTGGATCATGTTTCAATGTTGTTAGAGTTGATTTATTTAGTCATGAGTCTGTTTACTTTTTCACCTGTATCTTAACTATCACTGCATGAATGAGAGTTATCTCAACAAGTCCTGTAATTATTCATGTTGTGGCTCCCTTTTTACTAGTTCTGCAACCTTGAATTCCTTTTTTTTTTTCATAATGTCTTAGTGCAGTAGGTTGCATTTCTTTTTATCTTGAAAATAGATAATGGTATCTGGGATATGGATTATCGCTTGAAAAACACACCTGTGCTTAGTTATATATCTGTTGCTGATAATGTTGTTTTTTCTTATCCTTTATTTCGCCACATAATGTTTTGGGTTTTTTTCCCTTTTCTTTTTACAAATGTTCAAAATAAATTATTTTTGGAAAATAGCATAGGGCCCAGGATGGGTCTAATAAAGACTTTGCATGCGCTTTGTATCTCAGCTCCAGAACCTGGGGATCAACCCAGCCAACATCGGATTCAGCACACTAACCATGGAGTCTGACAAGTTCATCTGTATAAGGGAAAAGGTTGGTGAACAGGCCCAGGTTGTCATCATTGATATGGCCGACCCCAACAATCCCATCCGCAGGCCCATCTCTGCAGACAGTGCCATCATGAACCCTGCCAGCAAAGTTATTGCCCTTAAAGGTATGTTGTAGCAAAAATGCGTATCTAGTGGTTTTAGAACATAAACTCATTATCCATCTCAAGAGAAGTAGGGAGTAGTAGGGAGTTTGCACATAATTACTATGTTGCTTAACTAATATATTAGGTCATCCGCTACATGTACATTTTGTTTGCTTTGTCAGCCCGTTATGTAGTTGTCCCAGCTTTTCATGTGATGTCCATATCTAGGTCATCCCATTTGTTTGTCAATGTAAATAGATGGAGTAATTTTATGTAAAGGTAGTGTAACAAAGTCAAATGTGTAATGAATTGCTATATTGAAAAGTAGCCATAGTAGCAGTATTAGTAAATGTCATACTGTCATGAATGCTATGTCTATTTTGCTTGTTTTTGCTCTTTTTCATTTCTTACTGCTTTCTTATGTTTGCAGACGGTGAGTTGAATTTTACATATCATGAGTTGTCAAAATGTAATCTTGTATGCACTGTCAGAGATTTGCACAGTACTGATAGTAGCTTTAATGAATGCTTGAATTCACAATTATAAGACAAGCCAAAGTAGAATTAAGAGAGCAGCTTAAAGAACTGTATCTGTTTTTTCTTTGGGCTTGTGTGTGTTTCTCCCATTTGCTTTGGTGTACACATATTTTATATTACAGCTGACTATTTTTGTAAATGTACTGTATTATGTCCATATCTTTTATGGTCAGTAATGCCTTCCCTTATTTTCAGTAGAGTATGAAAGTGACCACATTAAAAGACAAGACATATTCACTGTCTAATGTAATTGTTGTTTTTGTTGTCTGTGTATGTAGGAAGATTAGTTTGTGGAACATTGACAGTCCCACTGAAAACCTCAGAGAATTCACACCTAAATGTATATATAGACAATGGACAACATTAAACTGGTACCATTGTTATATTATGTGAATATTCAGTAATGTAGCTCACAATTTGAAGGCATCCAACATAGTACTTGTTTGTATATGGCTGTCCAACTTTTTTATATGATTTAAAATCACTGAGGGATAAACAGCCTTATAGAAATACTTAAGACAATTATGAACTGTTGTGGTTGGAAAATGGTTGGTGGTAATGTATAATATGTGTGTGATAAAGGGGACTAAAACACAGAAAAAATGATACAGTCATTTAAAGGATGGCTATAGCAAGTAAAACGATGACCTTCCTGCCTTTAGTTGTGTGAGAATTATTTCCCTCTGGCAGTGATTTTTATAATTTTAATATGTTCCGGTGATTGTGCTGTCTAATATGCAAAAGATTGCTGCCTTTGAACTGCATTATCAGCCAGCAAACGCTAGTATTACTTACTCATTCTTAGGTAGTATTTGCCAGCTCATGAATTTGCATTTAACAGAGTTGTCATACTTGTAGCAACTACATGTATGTGTAAGAACAATATGTTTTCTGGGGTTTTTTTTTTGGCACCCAGATAGGTAGCCTCAAAAAAGATATAGCGGGGGGAAAACAGACCTGAAATTTAAACAAGGTGGGACTTAACAATGCACAATTCTGTGGTTTAGTATTATTTATGCTACTGTAGTTGCAGATTTGAGTTTTATGGAATCAAGTGCCAATGAATTGCATATAGAGTAGGTGACTTTGTTAGCTGGGCAAGTTTGGTAAACAGTGATTAGGCCAAATATGGCTTTTTCTCTTTAATGGCAAATAGTCTGCACTGTTTGGGTACCATTCATTTAGGACAGTAATGATAAGACTAAAGCCCGGAATGAAAATAACAGATTTATACAAATGTATGTGTGAATTGCCACTTTTCTGTTATTTTAAACATCATGCTGCATATTTAGTCAGATTTAAGGACCTTCTATGTTACATGAGAGGATTAGTCTTAAGGGACTTGGAAAACTTGCACTTCATTTAGCGCTGAATAAGGTTTGATTTGGTTGCTCTGTATACAGAAGATAAGTAAAGGGCAAAATCTGCATCAAGAACATTTTTATATCCATTTGTTCTAATTGTACTCTAGACTAATATTTCCATTTTAAATATCTTGGCTCTTCAATTTGTATACACACAGCCACTCTCCCAATCTGTGTTTTAGATTTAGATTAGACTGTACAGTAAATTATATGTAATTATAGAATATAGTTTGGTTTAGACTTGCCTGAAATTATAAATCAAGGCAAATCTTGGGTAAATTAGAAGGACAAGTAGAACTGCATCCGTCCAGCATCCTTCCCATCATCACATCTGTTTGTGTGCTTTGTGGTCTTCTTTTGCTAATCTGCATTCAGACCCAACCCAAATTCCCACATCCCTCATTTTAGGATTAAATTTTGTCATGTTGATGTGAATCCCTTAAGAGCTATAAAAATGGGCCTGGAGATTCAGTTCATTTGTAGAGGGCGGGGGTCACAGACTAGACACAGACCTCATTTTGACTTGCACTGGGCACCATGTTTTTTCTGCAGGCATCGGTCCCCAATTGATCTGTATTTGGTTGAAAGGGTTATCAGTGAAGTATGCACTCATTGTACTTAAACAACATTGAAATACATTTAGTCATGAGTCTGTTTACAGATGTGGTAGTAGACATCTGAGCAGACTGAAAATAGCGCTGTGTTAAAAATCTAAATGGATTGCAATGATTATTGCGATAAGTAACAGTAAGCATATTATATTTGACTGAGGAAGGTATATCCATGAGTTTAGAGACTGAGATACAAAAACCCAGAGGAAGGATTACACAGCTCAGAAAAGTCACAGTCCCAATAATTTTATCTCTGTCGCAAGATCAGAGGACAGTTTATTCTAAATTCTACTGAAATGCACATGTTTACTTAGCTTTCTAGATTACTTGGCTTTGCATGGTAGTAAAATTCACTGTGAAAGCATCTTGAATCAGGCTACCTTCAACTACATCAATGTGGTGCCCTCATTTAAATTAAAAATGCATTTTTTGATGCAATGCAAATGTCGGTCTGAACATGACCTTCGTGTTTTTAAATTTCAAAATCTGTTTTGTAAGTGTGACCATATTAAAATTTCAGGCCACAAGGGTTTGCATATTTATCCTAGATACAATGCATTCCTCTCCCAGTTAATCAAACACATTGAATGCAGATCCACCACTGGTTGTCCTTTTGTTGGTCTTGCCTCTCTTGTTTTGACACTGGTACTGGCTTGTTGTATGGTCCTTTGCTGTAACTAAAACCAAACCCTGCCAACCAACACTTTTTCCAGCAAATGGAGTTTGGTATGCTCAGAAAATATGCTTTTTTTCCCCAATGTCTTCTGTGGGTTGTGTGTGATAGTTCAACTAATTTTACTGGTATTATTATTGTTATTTGAGTTTTTTTTAATTTATTTTTTTTAAGGGTGATAGGATTGGGCGGGGGGGTCAGTACATTAACCTCGGCTCTCACTGCTATTTTCAGCGGCAAAGACCCTGCAGATCTTCAACATTGAGATGAAGAGCAAGATGAAGGCTCACACAATGACGGATGACGTAACCTTCTGGAAGTGGATCTCCCTCAACACTGTTGCCCTGGTCACAGACAATGCAGTGTACCACTGGAGCATGGAGGGTGACTCTCAACCAATCAAAGTTTTTGACCGTCACTCCAGCCTCGCAGGCTGCCAGATCATCAACTACCGCACTGATGCCAAACAGAAATGGCTGCTGCTCATTGGCATTTCAGCACAGGTAGCAAAAACATGGTTATATAGTAAATGCTCTTGCTAATTTGTTTTTATTATTTAAGTTATTTAATTAGATATCTCAGTATTGGAAAGAATCACTTGAAAATAAAAAAAAATCCTTTTCCAAAATTGTAAACTAATTTAGTGGCATGTGACAGAGAAATGCAAAAATGTGTCTGTGGCTGGCACAAAGGCGTAAATTGTTAGATTTTGTTGAGTGCTTCTTATAATTCAGTGGCGTCACTAACACTGAAAGCAGAGCCATTGATTCTGGAGAACAAAAAAAACTTTATCCTTCTAAAAAATCCTCTTTCTCTTCAGCAAAACCGTGTAGTTGGAGCAATGCAGCTGTACTCAGTGGACAGGAAGGTGTCTCAGCCCATCGAGGGTCACGCTGCTGGCTTTGCACAGTTCAAGATGGAGGGTAACACTGAAGAATCAACTCTGTTCTGCTTTGCTGTACGAGGACAGGCAGGAGGAAAAGTAAGATTTAGTAACCCTGCAAAGGCTGATTACTACAGTAACGATGACAGCAAGGATGGAAATAACACAAGATATTTGGGAGCTTGTACAATCCAAGTCAAATTTACAGAAATGTTTAAAAGTCCGCTGGCCTTTGTAACCCAATGTTGCCTCCTTTTGGTATTTTCTGTTTGGTTGTTTGCAGCTGCATATCATTGAGGTGGGCACTCCCCCAACAGGAAACCAGCCATTTCCAAAGAAAGCTGTGGATGTTTTCTTCCCTCCAGAAGCTCAGAATGACTTCCCTGTTGCCATGCAGGTATGAAAGTGACTTACAAACACATGATGTGTAAACTATCAGTTTGTCTTTCCTCCATAAATAATAGCCTTACTATTATTTCTCTCATGAAGAGGGAGCAGATATTCTTTATAAAACTGTAATTTTTGTTTTTGAAAGATGTTATTTATGTATTTTTTTTTAACATCAAACTGATACTCTCACTGACTAAGCTTTTGGTTGGAATATTTTACAAATGTGTTTAATGGGCTTATTGAAACATAAATTTAGCCCCTTACGTATGCTTAAAAATTATGAAAGGCCCATTTCATAGTTGGTGTGCTGCAGATTTCCACCATCATTATCATTATTGGCACTTTCTAATTATAGCCATTTTAGCAGACTCTGCCAAATAGAGCAAAACATGTGCTGGCACCAATCACAAGTTGTGGTTTGATTTTTTTATTTATTTTTTTTCTTATCCTATTGTCTAGAGCAGGAATATTTATGCAGAATGGTATGTCAGTGATCTGCATTTGTAATTCATGTAACCATTCTAACCATAGTTTCATAACTATAAATGTAGATCAGCTCCAAGCAGGATGTGGTTTTTCTCATCACCAAATATGGCTACATCCACCTGTATGACCTTGAAACTGGAACCTGCATCTACATGAACAGGATCAGCGGCGAGACCATTTTTGTCACTGCTCCCCATGAGCCCACTGCTGGCATCATCGGAGTCAACAGGAAAGGACAGGTACAGAACTGTAATATAATGTAAAGAACTGAACTGTTGTCAGCTAATTTAACATCTGTTTTGAGACTTAACATTAGTTGTATTTTGTTTATTTTTTTTTTAAATGTTGTTAATAATAATTGCATTATAACATGCTTTATTGCTGGGTTGACAAATAAACATAAATTTAAATTTTGACATTTGCCAGTATAATTATAAAATCTAGAATTTCACACTGACGGAAAATAAAAAGTTCATAATTACATCATTTATCAGAATTTAGATGACCAATTTCCTAATGAGAATCCACTTCTGACAGAGGACCTGTATGAAATCTGGCTAAGATTTGATACTTGTGTATCCGTGTGTGTTTGTTATTGCTGGCATTCTTTGGTGATTTCTTTTCTCTCAGTTGACAGCCCTTTTGTACATCAGCATGCCTCTTCGGGTGTTATTCTGTGACCTTGACTGAGGAAGTCTCTTAAAATATCAGGCTCTAGCAGCATCTTCAGTGTCAGGCAGCATGCGATTGTAACAGCAGGAGGGCTAAGCTTGGCCAGGCTCTCTACACTAATCCTGTTATTACTTGGCTGCATAGTACAGGTCTAACATACAGCTCAGTGTATTGTAGACACGGACACACAAATGTAAAAATGCACACACAACCATTTTGGGGTAATCCATCTGTGAAACTTAAATGTGATAGGTACACCTTTTAGCATCTAAGTTAAGTTACTTAATATCTGCTTTAATAACTTAAAAACAATCAATTTTCAAGTATTATTTGATTATGAACGGCTTTAATTTGTAAATCTGTCTGCTGTTCTTTTATGTGAATGTCACATGATGTGTAAATATAATAAACCACATAAATGTACTCCCTTAGGTGTTGTCTGTGTGTGTGGAGGAAGAAAACATCATTCCCTACATCACTAATGTGCTCCAAAACCCAGACCTGGCTCTCCGCATGGCTGTCCGCAACAACCTTGCTGGTGCTGAGGAGCTTTTTGCCCGCAAGTTCAACACACTTTTTGCTGCAGGGAATTACTCAGAAGCTGCTAAGGTGGCAGCCAATGCCCCCAAGGTACTTGGACCAAACAACATGCATTTAAACTATTACAAGATCAGACTGTTAAGACTAAGCAGATTTCTGTGCCATAGTATGACAATGACCCCTCAGTTTGATAAATATTCTGTATACTGAAATACATTCAAAGCCTAAGTTAAAATAACTGTAAGGAAGAATGAAGCTATGTGTTTTATTATGATGATGGCCATTGTAATGTGCTGGTTGGATATTTCATGGTGCTATTCAGAAATCTTTATTGAAATGGCCAACTGCTAAATTATACCCAAAGCCCTTGTTTTCCTGCTGTTTCTTGCAGTGACATGTATCATTTTTCTTGTCAAGGGTATCCTGCGGACCCCAGACACTATCCGTCGGTTCCAGAGCGTTCCTGCCCAACCAGGTCAAACGTCTCCTTTGCTCCAGTACTTTGGCATCTTGCTGGACCAAGGCCAACTTAATAAGTTCGAGTCCCTGGAGCTCTGCAGGCCTGTCCTCCAGCAGGGCCGCAAGCAGCTACTGGAGAAATGGCTGAAAGAGGACAAGGTATGTGCCCAGTGGATTTTTTGAGTGGACAGTTTTTATTCTCTTCAGAGACTCTTGTTCTTTAGGCATGTTCTAAAGCTTTTCTATAGAAAAGCTCATTTGCCCTTGAGAAAATATATCTCAGTATATTCTAATTTGTTGGACTGTAGAATTCACCAACATTAAATCTCAACATAACAACTTTATAACAACTAACACATTTATTTATTGTAATCAGTGGAATAAAAGCATGTTAGACTTTTTCCCCATATATTTAAGGTTCATATCCTAAAGGTCTGTAGTTTCCTTGTGAGGCTGGTTTGTATAACTGTTTCTATTAGGATTCAGCAAAGCAGCATGTAATTGAACAAATCTATCATAAGTTGCTTGTTTCAATCGAATAAATGCCATCAAGTTGAGTCACAAAATGCTTTTTTCCTGCACACAAAACCTACATTGAACAGTGTCAGTAGTGGAATAAGAAATACTACGACAATTAATGTTTTCCCTATAATTTAAGAAATTAGCTGTTGGCAGTAACTCTGGGTTTGTGTTGTCTGTTGATGCTTGAGTCTGTGGTTATAATGTTTTAAGAATCTTTTTATTACTGGAATACTTCTAAAGTATCTGGGCTGAATATTGTAAATTTTTCGATAGGTTTGTACTGGTGTGCTACTGATAAATGCAGCTAAAACACTAATTATTAAATAGTTCACCAGAGTAAAGCTGGAATAAAAATGAGGAGAGAGTGAAAGTGTGCTCTCCAACATAGTCTATACATTTGCGTTATCCTTGTGAAACTTTTGTAGTGTGTAGTGCTTGTGATATGGCCATTTTAAATCCAATATGATCCTGGCTGAGAGTGTGATTAATTCCACACTGAGTAAATTCCCACCTCTGTCTTGTGTCATATCAGTGCTGAGGTTTGTGGATTATAAGTGACTGCCAGTTTATTTGTGTTTGAAGAATGTCCAGAAGCCTGATTTTTCTTATGGTATCATTTGACTGTTTGTTTACAGCTGGAGTGCTCGGAGGAGCTTGGAGACTTGGTGAAGTCTGTAGATCCCACTCTTGCCCTCAGTGTCTACCTTAGAGCCAATGTCCCCAATAAGGTCATTCAGTGCTTTGCAGAGACTGGCCAGTTTCAGAAGATTGTCCTTTATGCCAAGAAGGTTTGTGATGCTATCATAATTGTATATTATTCCATTTTGTGGGATAAGAAAAATAAACAACATTGTTGATTTTAAAGAGGTAAAGCTCTGTTTGTTGTCTGTGTAGGTGGGCTACACTCCAGATTGGATTTTCCTGCTTAGGAATGTAATGCGAATCAGCCCAGAGCAGGGTCTTCAGTTCTCGCAGATGCTCGTTCAGGATGAGGAGCCACTTGCTGATATTACACAGGTAACAAAAATATTTGGTCTCTATTCATACCATAGGCCACCATGTCTCAGCTTTTACCACAGATGGATTCTGTTTTTTCAGGTGGTCTTTAGAATGTATTTTCACTGGAAACTGTAGTGGTTTTGAACAGGTCCATTGTATTTGTATTTCCTGGACTGCTTAGGGCAGGGGTCAGCAACCCTGGTCCTGGAGAGCCACTATCCTGCATGTTTTAGATGTATCCCTCTTCCAACACATCTGATTCAAATGATCAGCCTATCATCCAGCTCTGCAGGAGTCTGATAACGACCGTCAGATGTGCTGGAAGAGGAAAACATCTAAAACATGCAGGATAGTGGCTCTTGAGGACCAGGGTTGCTGACCCCTGGCTTAGAGCCATGATGGTCTTAAAGCTACCACAGTGAGCTTAAGACTGAACAGTCACTAGTCCAGAAGTGAGACTGTGCTGTGACTTCTTCTCCAAAAGCCAGTGGCCATACAATAAATACATCCCATCAAAGACAAAACATTTATTGTAATTATTTATATATTTATTCTTTTTTTTGTTTGTGTCTTCAGATTGTTGATGTCTTCATGGAGTACAACCTGATCCAGCAGTGCACATCCTTCTTGCTGGATGCACTGAAGAATAACAGACCTATGGAGGGACCTCTGCAGACACGTCTACTAGAAATGAATTTGGTCCATGCACCACAGGTACAGTACATAAACACATGGTTACATTACTAGAAATATGACAAGTACTGCAAATTTAATTTTTACCTTGAATGCTGCAATTACCTTCTATTAAACCTTAGATATGCTGTCTGAAATACAACACCTGTGTGTCTGCTGAAGTGCCACAACTCAAACCTATATCAATAGATATATAAACTGTTCAAAATCCAATCTAGAAGGACTCATTTGAATTTGATAACATTGCTTATTTAGAGTCCGCGGCTTATTTACTAACACAATCATCAATTTATTAAAAAGTTCTCACTGAATTTTCTAGAATAAATCACTCTAAATTGACATTTTATTATCAGATCTTGTATCTGCTGGCTCGTGTCTTTAATTCTGTTAAAATGTCTTTGTTCCCCTCATGTCTTGCAGGTTGCAGATGCCATCTTAGGTAACCAGATGTTCACCCACTATGATCGTGCTCATGTGGCACAGCTGTGTGAGAAAGCTGGGCTGCTGCAGAGGGCACTGGAACATTATACTGATCTGTATGATATCAAGCGTGCTGTGGTGCACACACACCTCCTCAACCCAGAGGTATTACACAAAGGAGCACTTCTTTCTATGCACCAACTGTATTCATTTGGCAAAAAATGTATGGATATTTTTGGACTTACTAGTTTGTGATGATTTTCTAAATATCTGTCTGTTTACCCCTGCAGTGGTTGGTGAATTTCTTTGGCTCCTTGTCAGTGGAAGATTCCCTGGAGTGTCTCAGGGCCATGTTGTCTGCCAATATCCGTCAGAACCTCCAGATCTGTGTTCAGGTGGCCTCCAAGTACCACGAACAACTCTCTACCCAGGCCCTCACTGAACTCTTTGAGTCCTTTAAGAGCTTTGAGGGTAAGTTGAGAGTGCAGAGACCTTTTGACCTTAATTGTGAAAGATTCATTTGTTTAAATTGTATTCAGATATAACTTTTGATTTTTGTCATGTTGTTGTTTTTCAGGTCTTTTCTACTTCTTGGGTTCGATTGTAAACTTCAGCCAAGACCCAGAGGTTCACTTCAAGTATATCCAGGCTGCCTGCAAGACAGGCCAGATCAAAGAGGTGGAGAGAATCTGCAGAGAGAGTAACTGCTATGACCCTGAACGAGTGAAGAACTTCCTCAAGGTCAGAAATTGACAAGGAAATGCTGCACACACAGAACAGCTGTGCACAACAAACCATCGCTTATCTGTTTTTTTCAACTTTTAATGTGTGCGGTTTGTTACTCAGCCAAGGTGGATGTACTCGCTAATTCACTATATGATATTTCTGTTCCACAGGAAGCCAAGCTAACTGACCAGCTGCCTTTGATCATCGTGTGTGACCGCTTTGACTTTGTCCATGACCTGGTCCTTTACCTGTACCGCAACAGCCTGCAGAAATACATTGAGATCTATGTGCAGAAGGTACAATGTTTCTTTCTTGCTCACTGACTTATGGGGATAATTTGACAGGGAGCTTCCTCATTCACTTTAAATCAAATAATTGCTGGGATTTGTCCTTATTAAGGCAAGACACTACAGGTGAATAGGGTAAAATTTTAAAATAATCGATATCACCATGAAACTTCCTCAGTTGATTACTTACACAAGTATGAAAAAAAATGGATTACAAGTTTTGGACATTTGTATGTTTATTTATGCAAATTAGGAATTATCAAATTAAATATGCGTGGTTTGCATGTATTTTCAGTAGATAGATCTGAACATATGTTAAAGCCAGGTGAAATTTTTTTTGTTTTTCATTTTGTTCACACAGTAGAAAAAAAATAGAGGGATTTCAGGATATCTGCTTTCGTTACCTAGGAAATAAAAGTATACTGTCTATAGCCTTAAAAAAAATATTTTCACCATATTTTTTCAATTAAAATTTCACATAAATCCAGCCAGGAATGATTTATTAACAAATCCCTCTGTAAATATCTTCAGAATACTGCTAAGTGTATAACTGGAAAGTGGTGTACATAAGTGCTATATAAGCTGTGACATGCAGAAAATGCATTTAAAGATTTACATAGGAGAATTTAATACATGTCTGTAGGAAACAGTTGCTCAAAAACAGAATAAGTGCTCATGCTTTTAGTAATAATAATATAGAATATTTCAAACTTATGAAAATGGATTATTTAAACTAAAAAAATGTTTTTCCAGGTAAATCCAAGCCGCCTGCCAGTTGTCATTGGAGGTTTACTGGATGTGGATTGCGCAGAGGATGTGATCAAGAACCTGATCATGGTGGTTAGAGGACAGTTTTCCACAGATGAACTAGTCGCTGAGGTGGAGAAAAGAAATCGGTAAGATTAAAGAACATAATAAAAACATTTTTGGCTGTTGAAACACTCAGTCCATCACAGCTGACCTACATATGATATGTATTTCTACAGACTGAAGCTGCTGCTGCCTTGGTTGGAGGCTCGTATCCATGAAGGTTGTGAAGAGCCTGCAACACACAATGCATTGGCCAAGATCTACATTGACAGCAACAACAACCCAGAGCGCTTCCTTCGGGAGAACCCCTACTATGACAGCCGTGTGGTGGGAAAGTACTGTGAGAAGAGAGACCCCCACCTGGCCTGTGTGGCCTATGAAAGAGGACAGTGTGATCAGGAACTTATTCATGTGAGTTGAAAATGAAAGCATATTTTCTTGACAGGCTACAGTACTTGTAATTTTAATGGTAAAGTTACTCCATAGGTTAAATATAGTTAGTAGAATTATTATTCAGCGTGCCACATGTTATTCTGAGTACTTGACATGTAACAAACTGCATGGTTTGTGTTTCAGGTTTGCAATGAGAACTCACTGTTCAAGAGTCTGTCCCGATACCTTGTGCGTCGCAAGAACCCAGAGCTGTGGGCTAGTGTACTCCTGGAGACCAACCACTACAGAAGACCACTCATTGACCAGGTCTGGCCTGTGGTCCATATGTAATATTAAGTTTTATCACTCACATTACTTGACTTTAATAGTTAAAATAAAAGGTTTCCAGTGTTATTGTATTATTTGTTAATTCAGATTGTTTACCAGTTTTTTATGTAATCTTTTGTTTAAAATACTCTTCTGCAGGTTGTCCAAACAGCTTTGTCAGAGACCCAGGATCCAGAAGAGGTGTCTGTCACAGTCAAGGCTTTCATGACTGCTGACCTTCCTAATGAGCTCATTGAGCTTCTGGAGAAGATTGTCTTGGATAACTCTGTTTTTAGTGAGCACAGGTGAGTTTGATGTCCCGGCCTGTGTCCAGATTTCCAGAACATGAGCCTCCTTCACAGAAATTGACCTTTTTGAAGTCATTAAGTTAGCTCTTCCATGTTCCAAGTGAAGAATGTCTTTTTAAAATGACATTTATTTTGGTGTTTGTTTTCCATTTTCAGAGTAGCCCTTTTAAACTTTATTTTCTATGCAATTGGATACTAATCAGAAATTTATTGTTTATTCCAGAAACCTTCAGAACCTGCTCATCCTCACAGCCATTAAAGCTGATCGAACACGTGTCATGGAGTACATTAACCGTCTAGACAACTATGACGCCCCAGACATTGCAAACATTGCCATCAGCAATGAACTGTTTGAGGAGGCCTTTGCTATTTTTAGGAAATTTGATGTCAACACCTCTGCTGTGCAGGTGGGTGTTTTTCTGCTTAACAGTTCAATGTTTTAAAGCTCAAAACATCTACATTAAGGGCTGTTTTGTTAGTAAAGAATTTAATCCATAACATGATCTATGATTGTTACAGCCTGAACAATACTAGTGATTTTGATGTTCCACTTTCTGAATGATCTGAATGTGATCTCTGTGTTTTGTAGGTTCTGATTGAGCACATTGGAAACCTGGACAGAGCATATGAATTTGCTGAACGCTGCAATGAACCCCCGGTTTGGAGTCAGCTGGCAAAGGCTCAGCTTCAGAAGGGCCTGGTCAAAGAAGCCATTGACTCATATATTAAGGCTGATGACCCCTCTGCATACATGGAGGTGGGACAAGCTGCAGCCCAGAGTGGTAAGATGAATGTCCATTGTATTTACTCATTTGATGGGTAGATGTGAAGAAATAAAAATCTTGCATGCATTTGGCATAATTATTTACTCCTGTTATTTTATCTTATTTTTTCAGATTTTTAAAAAAAATTAATTGTATTAACTAAGACTTTTTTATTGTTGTGTTTGCTATATTATGATTTGCTTGTTAAACTGACATAAGGTGTTTGTTATGTGTAGGAAACTGGGAGGACCTGGTGAAGTTTCTACAGATGGCCCGAAAGAAAGCCCGTGAGTCATACGTTGAGACAGAGTTGATCTTTGCCCTCGCTAAAACAAACCGTCTGGCAGAGCTGGAAGAGTTTATTAATGGACCCAATAATGCTCACATCCAGCAAGTAAGTCACACATAAAACACACATTCATATACACAACTGTCACGGTTTAATTTTTGGTCATCTGTTTAAAGTTGCTGACATTGCTTTTTTCTGTCCCCTTTCCTGCAGGTGGGTGACCGTTGCTATGATGACAAGATGTATGAGGCTGCAAAATTGCTTTACAATAACGTGTCCAATTTCGGCCGTCTGGCCTCCACCCTGGTGCACCTGGGAGAATATCAGGCAGCTGTGGATGGAGCTCGCAAAGCCAACAGCACACGCACCTGGAAGGAGGTAAGAGTGACAACAGGGTTTGCATTTATACCATGATTAAGAGTAATAAATTTGTAGGAACTGAGTTCACACAAAACAAACTTATTCTGATTCTCTGCCACTGTATAAAGAAAATGTACTGTGTGGTCTTTGCACATTCAGTGTTTTTAATATAATATGAGTTCATTCTCTGTCCTCCAGGTCTGTTTTGCTTGTGTGGATGGGAAGGAGTTCCGTCTTGCTCAGATGTGTGGTCTGCATATTGTCGTGCATGCTGATGAACTAGAGGAACTCATCAACTACTACCAGGTATGCTGGTTAACTTTAGCTGACTGACCAGAGCTACACTCAGGCACACACATTTTTACTGGGGATTGTCAAACTTCTATGCCAATATTTTTTAATGGACAGTGCATAGAGACATACGCCACTAAAATGCAGTACTATTTCTAGACATAAAATCATTTTGATATACATACTGTAAGCTAACAACTTCTTATATTTGATGATAAAAAAAGTTCTCTCTGAACACTTTAAAAAAAAGTTGCCACTTGCACATTAATACATGTCAAAAGAATGCTGGTTTTTTTATGCTGGTTTTTAATGTTCATTAGTCTGATGTGCTCTGTTTTTCTTAAGATGTATTTAAACACATCAAAAACTGTTAGATATATATTATGTGTGTATTTTGTTTGTATTTGTAGTCTTTTATTTGTAGATTTGGGATTCAGTTAGCAAACATTTGTCTGTATTCTTTTAGGACCGTGGGTATTTTGAGGAGCTGATCACTATGCTGGAGGCTGCCCTAGGACTGGAGCGAGCTCACATGGGGATGTTCACTGAGCTGGCCATCCTCTACTCCAAATTCAAGCCACAGAAAATGAGGGAGCACCTAGAGCTCTTCTGGTCACGTGTTAACATTCCAAAGGTGGGCCAGAAGGAAAACAATGAAAATAATATATAGCTGATTGTTCAACATATTTGTAACTTCACCTGGAACTTTTTTTTTTTTTTTTTTGCATTCCACCCAAATTAAACTGTGTGTTTATGTATGTATGTGTGTGTTTCAGGTTCTCAGGGCAGCAGAGCAGGCCCACCTCTGGGCAGAGCTTGTGTTCCTCTATGACAAGTATGAGGAGTATGACAACGCCATCATCACCATGATGAATCACCCATCTGATGCCTGGAAGGAGGGACAGTTCAAAGACATTGTTACCAAGGTACAAAAAAAGCAGCTATTTTCATTTCCTGTTGCTTATCACACTGGTTCAAGGAATCTGTGTGTAATTGTGCCTGCATGGATGTTTATGTGATTGTTTGTTGATTCATATTTTTCATCACAGGTGGCCAACGTGGAGCTGTACTACAAGGCTGTCCAGTTTTATTTGGAGTTCAAACCATTGTTACTGAATGACCTTCTCATCGTTCTCTCTCCAAGACTGGATCACACACGTGCTGTCAACTTCTTTAGCAAGGTCGTTGGATAACAACACTTTGTGTCTGCATATTGAAACTGTTAAAGCAGAAATGTATTGTCAGATATAATAGATTACTTTTTGATCCTTTAGGTGAAACAGTTGCCTCTAGTGAAACCATACCTAAGGTCGGTCCAGAACCACAACAACAAGTCAGTCAATGAGGCACTCAACAACCTCTTCATCATTGAGGAAGACTATGCGGTATGATATAATAATGTTGTCTACTTGTATGTCTTCCATTATGAATAATGAGCATCACATAGCAAATAGACATTTGATTATGTTTGTACTGGATTTGTGCCACATTTTGTAGAATTTCAGCAGCACACACTTAAACTGTTTATCTCTCTCTCTATAGGCACTTCGCACATCCATTGATGCCTATGACAACTTTGACAACATCTCCTTGGCCCAGGGCCTGGAGAAGCATGAACTCATTGAGTTTAGGAGGATTGCAGCATACCTCTTCAAAGGCAACAACCGCTGGAAGCAAAGCGTTGAGCTCTGCAAGAAAGACAAGCTCTACAAGGTGCATGGCCATAAAAATAGTTTTCATTTTTTAGTTCACTGAACTTATTCACATTGTATTTTACAACAATAAACGATTGTGCTAAAATTTAAAATGGCAGACATAGGCACTTGTGCTTAGATGACTTATTGACCTATAGTTGCTCACATGTCTGTACAGGATGCCATGCAGTATGCATCAGAGTCCAAAGACACAGAACTGGCAGAGGAGCTCCTGGCTTGGTTCCTGAAGGAAGACAAGAAGGAGTGTTTTGCAGCCTGCCTATTCACGTGCTATGACCTGCTGCGGCCTGATGTGGTGCTCGAGACTGCCTGGAGGCACAACATCATGGACTTCTCCATGCCATACTTCATCCAGGTCATGAGGGAATACCTCAGTAAGGTGGGTATGTCAGTCTTGCAGAGGCACTGTGTACTGTAAAAGTTTAAAAATATGCAGTTCTATAATCAAAGAAGGTTGTTAAGACGGGCATTATTGCCTGTGAACTGCCATTTTTCCTCTTGCTGTTAGTGTTACAGCTCTTGAAATAGTATTTGCAAATCAGTATCAATAAAAACCCCTAGATTCTGGGTGTATAAATAGAAGTTAATACATGTGTGTAGTACTCGACATTGTCATATTTGAGATCAAAGTGTATTTGCAAATACTATTTAATGGTGTTACACATTTTCCACAGGGTTGGAGACAAAGCCCCAGTACTGCCTATTCTTTCCTCCATTCATGGTCATCTTCCAAAGCTTTTGTCAGTCGTGTGTCATTATTGGTGTTTTCCTTTCATTTGGGCTTCCATCCATTCAAGCTACTTTTCCATACAAATGTGTTCCAGAGGAGATTCATAACTGCCGTGTTGCTTGTCATGCCATTTTTCTCTGTTACATGGCATCAAATACAACCAACGTATTGCTTTTACAACAGGCAGCAGATCTACTTTATGCAAAGCATTTGAAGCAAAGCTGTTCTATTTATTTGCCAGATATTTGATGCTGAGTTTTGCTACTAAAATATGTTGGTGGTCTTTTAAGTTACCATACACCGTTATTAGACATGAAATGTGCTGAAGCAAAAAGTCATTTGTATATGGGAAAACAATGATTTATTGAAGTCTGTGTTCTATTTTGAACATTTCACATTCAGTACCTTTTATTGAAGAAGAAAAACTTAGTCAATATTCACATCTTTATTTTACTTCTTGCAGTTTTACACAATTTAGAATACCACAGAAATCTCAAGTCTGCATTTGTATCAAAAGTGGCATTATTACCCGCATCTCTCAGGTTTTTGTGTTTTCTTTAAGTGATGAGTCCTCTGTTTGCTCTTTTCTCTCTGTCAATTTCTATTTTGGGAGACTTCCATTTGTTTTTTTCCTCCTTAAGTTGCCTCTCTGAATTTCCTTTCCAGGTTGATGCGATAAAGGAAAAGGTGAAAGTCGAATCCATTTTCTAATCATTCTTTTGGCCCCTCCCCCCTGTCCTGTAGCCTGTAGTTTGGGAGGAGTAAAATTAGCAGAAACTGCATGATCGCCCTCCCCCCCATGTCACACTGCTGCTTCTGATTGTTAAACTCCACATTTCCACTAGATCCACCTACCTACCCACAAGACTCCAGAGTATGGCTCTTCACACTCATCCCTCAGGGCTCAGCTTGGTGTGCTGGTGTCAGTGATGGCTCTGGATCCAACCATTAAGGCTCGAGTCAGGCCAAGGAATACAATAATCATTAAGGAGATGTACAAAATCATAAGACTTATTATGCCAGTGTAATTAATTTCCACAAACATTAAAATACTGATTAAAGGAAGCACTATAAATGATTTGTTTGACATTTGTTTTGCAGATTTGCTAAGACACAATTGCTCAGTAACTACTACAGCTACTTAAATATCCTATATCTCACCATCCACCAAAACCAGCATGCCCAGTAACTAGCTCTCCTGGGGAATGGGTGAAGAGCAGCACACTGGATAACTATCTCACCTGCTGTGGTCAGGTTCTTTTCTCACACTCATAGATGAATCCTAATGTAAATCTGTCTGTAACACCACTTAGCTGCACTCTGCAGTAAGCCATCATCCTGATTCACCAACATGTTGAAGAGATGTCCTCTTAAATTCATTATTTTAAGGGCAAGGGCATCAGTAGTTCTTATGTTAATATTTATATGTGCAACGGTGGGGGGATTATACATCCCTGCCAGGATAATGGTCCTGTAATGTAGTCTGCAGCTAAGTGGGAGACCTAATTTCAGTATTAGAAGAATCAGTAAGACATTATCCAAATGAAGTGACCATTCTTTCAGATACTTTGCTATTATATTTCTCTTTGTCTGTCAGTGCTACTCAGTTCATCTAAAGAAGCATATAATTAAAGACTCAATATTAGATAGACGTTAGGTATCCCTGAGGGTGGGGCTTTGGGTATTTTTCTACTGCATTATATCCATATATGGTTGATATTTTGCTACTGTAAAGTGTGGTCTCTTCAAGTAATTAATAACTTGTGTGTATGACAACAAATAATCTATAGTTTTGGTGTAGAAAAAAATCCAGTACATGTAGGGCAACAAGCATGCCTTTCCCCTTCGTGTGATAGCATCAGCAGCACTCAGGCCAGGCTAGGAGACATCGTTGTTGGCTGTGCCTGCTTCTGGAAACTTTGAACTGGCTGTACAAACCATCCCCTCCACCCTCTTTCACACTCCCTCCACTATGGCTCTCTGCTTCTCTGTCTTTCTTTCTCATGCACTCTTCAAGTCAAAAATAACAGAATTTGCCGCTTCAGCATGTCTCTCAACCCTTCTCTTCTCAAAACAAAAAAAAACAAAACAACAGCCTGTCTTTTCTTGAAACAGCCTGCTTAACCTGATTGACTGACTTGTAGTAAACCAGCTAAATGGTATGTAGAGAACTGAACCCAAAACCATAGGAGGAAAAAGCTGACATGTTACATCATTTAACACAGTCCCTGAGCTTATTGCTGGCTGCTTCATTCCTTGATATGTTTTTAGCTCTGTCTTTTCTCCTCTGTGAGTCATTTTCAACCTGCTGCCAAGCAAATACTTGAGCACCAAAGAAAAGGAGGGTAATTTAGGAAGTTTCTTCAAGAGGCTTTAATACGCTATTGCGCCATATGCAAGGGCACAGGGTTTTTTCAGTGACACAGAGAAAAGACACAAGTTGTCACAATGTTTAGTCCTTACCTGTGGGTTGGTTTCATTGGTAAAATGCAAATTTGATTTAAGACTGTTTCACTAATTCTCACATTCCATCAGTTTTATAACATGGATGACAAATGACAAAGAAACATTTCACTATTTCATTAGGATTTGTTTCAATGCTACATCTGTCCCTTAAAAAGAACCTGAATGTTTTGTACAGGTCACTAAAACCTCCATACTGTACACATAAGTGCAGAAAGTAGGTTTCATTCTTGGGTTTTTTGTGTTTAACTATTCAGTAAATTGTGATCTGTTAGTGTTTCTAAAATATACATTTTTCAAGCATTTATATATATTTTTGAATTATGTTAGTGGTGAGTGTTTGTAATGGTGAGGGGTTGGTTCTCTACATACTCATTTCCAAAATGTTAGAGTAGATGATTTGGGTGGCTGGATGGTGGGACCATTATTACCCAGTAGCCGTTTGTCTTTGTGTCTCCTCTTAATGCCCAATTACACTGCTTAATTTCCCACAAATAATCGGATGTGTAGATAGTGTTGTAGCTGTGCTTTATGAAGTAGCCAGTAGCTCCATAGCTGTACTCACATACTGCCTTGTAGTGGGCCTTCAACACAGTAGCAAGGCCTGCATCCCGCAGCCTGTTTATTTAAATCTGGACTGTATTCATCTTCGCCTGTCAGGAATGGTCCCATCCGTCAGCCAGTGAAATAACCCAGAGGTCAGTTGTATACAAACCCGACGTCTCAGCCCATGCTCTTCAAGAGTCCCCACCCCGCCCCCTCCCACAGTGCCGCTCAAGTCTTACACCATCACTATTGTCTCGTTTTCCTCAGGTGGACAAACTCGAAGCCTCCGAGTCCCTGAGGAAACAGGAGGAGCAGGCTACAGAGTCTCAACCCATTGTTTACGGTAAAAAAAAAAATCAAAATAAAACACCACAGATGTAGAGCAGGGCTATATGGTAAAAATATGATCACAATGTGTTTTGCTCTGTCAATATCAGTAGTTTTAAAGGGGTCTGTGAGTTAAACCTTTGACATTGTAGGCTTATTTGCTTTAAAGAAATGAAAATTGAATTCAGCATATTTGTTTGAGGTGTATTTGAATGCACCATGAAGGCTGTCAGTGCACTTATGGAACAAAGACTTAGATTTCAGAGTTTAAGACCCTGAGATCCCTGTTCCTCTGTCAAATACTGACACAGACAATAAAAGGTGTAGGAGAGGCACATCTGTAAGTGAAACCATAACACAGTAGTGTTTGTTTTACTCTAGAACTACTTTTGTACAAACATTGACCTGCCTGTATGCCAAATAACCTGAGATTTGCTTGATAAACAGAACATCTACCCACAAGTGGCACTTTGGGGCCTGCATTTATTTATTGTGTGATAAGATATTAGATCTGTCCATATCCAAAAAGGACCACGGTTTTTAATACTTTTTTTTATACATACTTTTTAATCTAATGCTAATTGGAACCAAACCTTACAAGCATTCATTTGTGATGTTTTGTGTTGCAGGCACACCCCAGCTCATGCTCACAGCAGGGCCCAACGTGGCTGTGCCTCCTCAGCAGCCCTACAGCTATGGCTACACAGCAGCACCAGGCTACGGCCAGCCACCACAGCCCAGCTTCGGTTATGGCATGTGAACACCTGACATCACCCACCCTTCCACGACTTGACCCAACACATCCCTCCCATCTTTCCTTCTCTCTTTGTGTTCCTCACCAGCTTCCCATGGTCTTCTACTCACAACAGGGGCCACAAGCAAGCAACAGCCCACTCTCCTTTTGAGTACTATTTTTTTATTATGTTGTTCTGTTTAAAGAAAACATTTAACTGCATTGAAGGACTTTTATTTGTATTGTTTGAGAAGAAATTGGACCATGTGTCATGTTACTTTGTTTTTCACATTCCATATTTATGACTACTTGTTTAGAAAATAGCATTTTCTTTTGTGTATGATTTATGGTTTGTATTTTTATTGGTTTATGGTTTGTGCAGAAGTGGACTTGCTAAAGCTCAGCAATGAGCCTTTGAAGTAGGTGGAGGAGCATTGGATTTTGCACTCGTGAAGAAATTAATGTAGAGAAGCTCTTACTTTTGACGTACTGAACATGTGAACAGCTTACATTGTCTCGTTTGTCTGTATAATGCATTTCATCATTGTATATTCTGAGGAAAAAAGGTTACATATAATATTTGAACATATATTGCCATTTCAATGGCTATAGCTAGCGACACTAAGTAATGATAGTATATTCTGCACAGGCGTGTAGCTTTATGGAGTTTTAATGCATACAGATGTATGTCACTGTATGAATGAGGGTGTGTGTGTTTGCGAGTGTGTGTGTGTGTGTGTGTGTGTGACCAAATGGTCTAAATAAGAATTTTAACTCCCTCTCAGCCTGTACTGGGCTATCCAATCCACCCTCCTAGATGTTAGCTCTCCTTCATTGGCTCCATGTATTTAGGTGACCTCTTGTGCCGTGTACAGTGCTTGTGTGAGACTGTATCTGTGTATGTGCAAGGACGGGACCACGGCTACCAAACCCCAGGGCCCTTAAACGTACTGTGTGTATTTACTCTGAACCCTCCTCGTGCTGAGGTCCGTGTATGCCAGGTGTTGTGGTGTTTCCCTCGGTCACCATTACTTTTTTTGCGTGTACAGATGTGAACATGACGAATTGAAAACTTCTAGATGGAGACCCCCCCCCATCTGTCCTTCACCCACTTCACCTGTCCTGTTTCCTCCTTTGTTACGCTTATCAGCAGGAACAAACAAGGAGGCAAAAGAAGGCGGGCTAGTGGAACCTTTTGGTGTCCAATGACATCTTGATTAGATCCATAAACACTCCTGTAGGTTGTGTGTTTAGATGGTTATGATGAAGAAATTAGGTCTCAGTACATCCAGTTCTTGGTCAAGAATGGTTGAAATAAGAGCCTGTATTTACCTTGATGTACTTAACTTCCTTACATGCTTTAAGCTGTGTGTGTAAAGTGTCATCCTAACCCTACCATAAGTTGAATTCCTTTTTGTTGTCATGCATATTAATAATAAAGGGGATCTGTCATTGATAAGTGGAAGAAAATTACTTAACTGAAAGGGAAATACTAGCCTAAATAAAAACTAAAAATTGTATCTGGTCTTCTGTTGTGTCTTTTAAAGTTTGTAATGTTTGTTTGAGCATTGTGCTAACAGAATATTTATAATATCTCTGTCATAAAACCATGCACAGAAATACTTTTATCACTATACATAATTTTTTGTGAACCAACACTTCCATTCTGTCTGCGGTGAGCTGCCAGATCTACAGATCCTCTGGTTGGGTTCTGAAGGTGGAGGGACCCCCCCTCTCAGTATGTTTTTTTTTTTGCACTCTATGCTGCACATTTTCTTGCACTTAACATGTTGCTTCCTTAACAGATGAAAACTAACAAGTGAGATGGGGAAAATGTTTTCCATTGAGGAGAATATCTGTGCACGCACAGTTATTGGGCAACTATTGTCTGCAAAATTATTTTGGAAGAAAGTCAAAATCTCACTTTTTCTTTGATATTCATAGTTATCAACATTTTTGGATTGACCAAGAGCTCTGTAGTTCAATGGACTGAATGGAGTAGATCCAGTCTGAAGGGGGCGCCACAGGATGATGGAAGAACCAGATCTGGAGGCTTGTTAATTGATCCGGTTTCTGGTGAGTTTGTGGCACATGGGTCTAATGTTGTACATAAAGGTGTAATTGCAAAAAAAAAAAAAAATGAACTGATCTATTTATGAAAAAAGATAGCTACTGAAAAAAATGTTCAAATGGTATATTTTGTCTCTTGCCTCTTTTTAAGCGCTAGTGAGGCTGTGGGCCTTTTGATAACACTGGGCTGAACTCGGTGCAATACTGTGGACATGAGCTTTTTCACATCACCCGATGCCATCTGGAAAGACACCGAATAAAGTGTTTTCTTCATTTGTTGGTTTGTTCATTTTATTAGAGTTACGTGGCAAACTCTTCAATTCATTTTATCACAGAATTTATTTTTGTGCTGAAAGTATTCAGTTGAGTAATTTCATAATACACTCTGTCTTAAATCTTTAATAGTTTGGGAGGATGCATTTGAGATGAATGAACTGGTACTATACATGTCTGAACTGGAAAATAAGGTGAGATTACTTAAATCCAACATGATTGCTTTTCACTGTTATTTTCTAGTGCACTCAGTTGATAGAATGGTTTAACTGTTACACGACAAAATGAAGTTGATCCTAATAATATATTTGTAGTTAACGATAGAAGTTTACCTTTCAGTATATCCCATATTAAAAAGGCACAAATATGTTGAAAGAAATTGAATATATTTATTAATGCAGTCTCATGATCCAGGAACCGCAAACATCGGTACTTCCATAAGACAATCATCTGTATAATGCTAAGGGCATATAATTTAACACTCGTGTTAACTGCAACTTTAGCTTTTAAAAGTCTGTACAATCAGATAAAGCATGAACAAGCCTTTAAATGGATAACTTTTTTCTCTTAAATCCTACATTAAAAAAAAAATGCTTCCATCAACTTTGCCAAAAAAATGTTAACAGTTCTCAGAAAGTCCTCCTGACTTGCTTGACATTGAAAAAAAAATAAAAAATTTTCAACAAAAGTACCATCTGTGAAAATACATATAAAAAAACCCCTCTAGCTTCACTCATTAACTGTAACAAGACATTAGAACTGTCCTCAGCTGAGAACCACAAACACAGATTTATGTCTGATATTACATACAGTGGAAACACTCCCACGTCCAATAAATGAGTGAATCTAATAAATGCCTTTTTTCCATCAGAATTTCTGCTGAACATCCCCTCACACTTTTTGGGTGTAATAACATGACCAGTGGAAATGTAACTGATTCTGCTCTACACTCACCCACACAGAGCTGTAGATTACCCATGCAGTGTAGATGCATCAAATTACCACACCCTGATATATGTTCTGCTGGTTTGCATGTGTTTACGGTGATACTTATTAACACATTTACATGATCAGTAACTTAAATGTAGGAAAATACCAGATTCCCCCCCACACACACATACACACACAAAATATAAAATTACAAAGTGGTGATAAATTGTCTGAGGAAGGTTCGATAAAAAAATATTTTATTTGAAGTGACACAAAAGTAACACTGAGCCCTTACGGGTTAATCTGAAGTACTGACTTTGAAGGAAAATGACAAGTTGGTCCCACCTGGATATTTAGTTTTTGTCCCAGACTTAATGATGAATTACTTTTACATGGAGTTACTCAGTTTACAGCAGCTACTCAGATTCTAATAAATGATAATTTCCTGCAAGGGTTTTTTTTTTTTTTTCCAGGATGGAGACTGATAATGATATTTGTAATCAGCATTTAAAAACACTATCGATAAACCTGTACGTCACAGTTCTGTTTTTAATAAACATGACGAGAAAATGTTTGTTAGTGTCACTTGAAACATCACTGGTTAAATAAATAGAATATTTGCTCCAATGGACATTTTGAATTTTTATTAGAGCAGCAAAGAACACAGGAAGTCATAAACGGTAGGAATGACTTTATCACATATAAGTGGGTCAATGTTATGACAGTATAACTTGTGTGTTTGTTTTGTTTTTTTGTCCACAGAGCTGAGAAATGTCTGCCACCTGTTTCTAATGAAATGACTGACCAGAGGCTTTCCCAAAACTAGGAAAATGTAGCTCGAGGATTGATGACAACATCTTCAGCTCAGCCCTTCAGCACATTGTTGATATAAAACCAGCATTTCCAGTTTACGTTCAGTTATATCTAATATTTATTGCTCTGTTGTTTTGTTGGTGTTGTTTTTCTTTTTGTTTACAACAGATGTGGGACAGTCAAAAAAATGCTTGGCTGTGATTTCTTCAGGTGTCATCCAGATACACACAGCTCCCAGTAGACAGTGCAGAATGCCAGCCCAGGTCGTGATGATTCTGCTGGCCGCCATTGGCCGATGGATGTCGAATTGGTGGCCAAGCTCTGTGTGTGTGTCCAGTTGATAGATACTGAAGAAAAAGAAATGACTCATCTACGGGCAACAACTTAGTTGATTTGTTTCTGTTTGTATTTCTGTTGCTGTTAATATAATGATGATGATGATGACAATAAAGTGTACCTTCAAAGACCGTGGGACAAAATGGTGCTTTTTTGATTATGCACAGGCTGAGTCTTAAATTTATAGGAGGACCCCAGGAAGAGTAGTGGATGTTCTGCATCGGCTAATGGGGATCCTGTTAAATAAATAAAATAAATAAATGTTGGGATGATCAGGTTTAATGTACTAGAACACAAGATGTAAAATAAACAAGTATTGGAATGAACGCACATGCACACACTTCAAGAAAACTAAATAAAACACTTTCAGTACATTCTTTATAAAAATACAAACACGGTAAACTGCTCCTAGTTTCCTTAAACACACATTGCCAACCTCTGCTCTCCTGATAGCACACACTATTAACCAGCGGATAGCATAGCGGCTAACTTAGCATGCTAGTAATAGGAATACTCAAAGCGCGTGCAGTGGATCCATTATTCACTCACTCGCACTCTGGTGGTGGTGAACTACATATGTAGCCACAGCTTCCCCGGGGCAGGCTGATGAAGTGTGGCTGGCATTTCTCGCCTACGGCCCCTCCGACCACCACCGAACTCATGAATTTTAATGAACTTTAATGAAGTTCTATTGGAATACAGCAACTCACTTCCGTTCACGGGATTGAAAATGGATTTAAACGGTTCATATCCACTTCCATCTACAACTTTGAAGGTGAGTGGCCATACCTCAGCTCTTAGCTTAGCTGTTAACATTAGCTAGACTCGCTAGCAGCTAAGTACTTACATCAAATCGCCTCAATATACCACATACTTTATTAATGTTTTTCAATACGTTGTGTTGATGGGATTAGCGACAGGTTGTGTGTGTTTTAATTCGGGTTTTGTATGTCCCCGTTGTTGACTAGTTTCCTTCCATGAGGCGCAGCTGCAGTATGAGCTCCATCACTCTGATCCTTGAGAAGGCGACGTGTGTCTGTTTTCGGTTGTTTGGCTCTTATTTCGCTCAGGTAAGGTGTTTTTTGTTTGCTTGTTTTTGATACAAATCCATTTAGTCACGAAACAATTAATACTTTTACCACCGAGTTATAGCTTGACAGATAGTATACTAATAATTTTTGGCTGCTAATTCTCTTTAATGACCTATCAATACACCGACCAGCTTTTCTATCTTCTATCCATTTACTTTGTTTATTAAGTAAATACTGACTGAACATGTGTCTAATTATCGTCTGTGCATGTAGTGTCGGTGTTATTTCCTGAAAATACTTGGGGAGGATTTAATTAAACACTTACTTTCTGTCAGCTATGGGTGAAAAGATCAAACTCGGATAGGAGGTAACTGGATTTTTGGATATAACACAGCTTTAAAAAATGACAGAATTCGATGGTTTTGGATCAAGTTTGTCTATTTTTCATACCATAAATCAAAGTATCTACAGGCTTGGGGTAGGCTACTGTCTGTCTGACGAATCTATGCACTGAGGACTAAGCTGTTAATACCATGTGAATATGGGCTGACTTATCTATGAATATTTATTGTTTATATGGTACATTTATGCTGGCCCACACCCTTTTGCCTTCTGCTTGTTCATGCCTATAGACACACACAGTACTTTTCCATTTCTTGCTCACGCGCACACACACACACACACACACACACACACGGTGGCTGAGAGGAGGGAGATGGACAAAATCTGTGCAACCTCCCAGCAACATAACACAACAGAGAAGTGGGTTTAACGCGGAAGCTGGAGCCGGTGCTGGAGCCAGGCCAAACCCACTCTTCTCTCATCCATCAGCATAGGCCCCGCCCATTAAGTGCAGTTTAATTTGCCAGCAAAACTTTTGACGTCGCAAGCAAAGAGGAGTGATTTTCAAGCAAAAGTTTTTAACTCACAAACAAAGAGGACCGATTTATAAGCAAAATTATATTTTTTTATTGCCACTTACTGTATTTTGCTCTCAAATCTTTTTGGTTGCAAATCTTTTCTTCTTAATTGCAAATCCATTCTTTTCGATTGATGAATAAAGAAACAGACTTGTCTCCATTTTCCTCTCATTTTTATTTTTTCCATCTTAAGGATGGAAGGAAGGAAGGATGAAAGATGCCTTCTTTCTCTCTGTCCGTCTTCCCTCCCGTTTCGCTTTCTCTCCTTACTTCCTCCTTCCTTTTCTTGCCTGTCCTCTGTCCATCCTTTCTTTCATCTCTCTTTCATTTTAAGGATGGAAAGAAAGGAGGAAAGATGTCTTCTTTCCCTCCTTCCTCACATTCTCCCTTCATTCCTTTCATCTGTCTTGTTTCTGTCTTAAGGGTAGATGAAACGAAGGATGAAATATGCCTTCCTTCCCTCTTTCCTTCTTCCCTCCCTTCCTGCCTTCATTCTGTCCTTCCTTTCATCTTTCCTTCTGCAATTTTAAGGATGGATGGAAGGAAGGATAAAAGATGCCTTCCTTCCCTTCTTCCTTTTTTCCTCCCTTCCTTCCTTCCTCTCATTTTTCTTATTTCCATCTTATAGATGGAAGGAAGTTAGGATGAAGGACACCTTCCTTCTGTCTTTCATTCTTCCCTCCAGTCCTGCCTCCCCTCCATCCATTATTTCATCTTATGTCTGTCATAAGAATGGATGGAAGGAAGAATGAACGATTACTTCCTTCCCTCCTTCCTTCTTCCCTCCTTCCTTCCATCATTTCTTTAATCTTTCTTTCTTCCATATTAAGGATGGAAGTAAGGATGGATGAAAGATGCCTTCCTTCCCTCCTTACTTCCTCCCTCTCTTACTGCCTTCCTTTTGTCCTTCCTTTCATCTTTCTTTCTTCTGTATTAAGGATGGAAGGACGGAAGGATGAAAGATGCCTTCCTTCTCTCTCTCCTTCTCTCCTTAATTCCTCCCTCCCTTCCATCCTTCCTTTTATCTTATTTTCTTTCAGTCTTAAGGCTGGAAGGAAGGATGGATGTTTGATGCCTTCCTTCCCTCCTTCCTTCTTCCCTCACTTTCTGCTTTCCTTCCGTCCTTTCATCTTTTTTCTGTCTTAAGGATAGAAAGAAGGAAGAATCAAAGTCTCAGAATCAGCTTCATTAGCCAAGTATATGAACACATACAAGGAATTTGGCTTCGGTTTTTACGTTGCTCATGACATACAATTTTGACATGAACCCAGAATGACATGAACCCAATCACATGTGGACATAGACATAATACACACAAACATTTGACTAGAGACAAGGACAGCAAATGGGTTGAGATTTACAGTGGCTTTATATAGTAATATGTACAGAGTGCAAATTGGAGTTTTTATACAGTGAGTGGATGTGTGGGTC
>JAPQRP010000006.1:14811057-14823065 GCA_037367295.1 Apogon hyalosoma | reverse complement strand
ACTCACTAGTAATCCTGGTTGTTTGTGTCACGTAGGTGTATGTTTGTTTTGTTTACTAGATGGCCCTTTGTCTGCCTTAGGAGTGTCTTTATATTAGTAGACACAGATTTCTGTCAGTTGAATCTAGTTTTGGTCAGATGTATGTAGTTCATTATATGACCCATGTCTATTTGGTTTCATCTGAATAGCCACTGGCATTAGCCTTATTGTTCAATCTTAGCTGGTATTGTATAATGCTTGTCTGTTGTACAGTAAATGGTAATCCCGGGATGATAGCGCACTAATCGCTAACGGGGCTGGGACACAGTGACAGGTGGGAGTTGCTGATGTTTGTTAGCCTGTTAGCTCTTCAGCAGTGTGGCTAAGATAGAGAGATAGATTGCTTTATTAATCTCCAGATGGGGAAATTCAAATGCCATGGAGTCACAACACTCATCACACAGTACAAAAAACAAAACATCACTATGGACTCAGACCCCTGTAACATCAGTGCAACAGGCCAAGAGCAATTTCAAACAAAGTTTTCATAAAAACGCACAACAGCAGGAACAAAAGAGTTCCTGAGACGTCCAGTAGAACATCGGGGCATCACCATTCGTTCATGAACTAACTAACGTTTACAGCATGGTTCTAGTGGCTGCAGATCGAGCCTCAGGGCACTGATTAGCTCATAAGCTGTGCGGCTAACATCAGCAGCACAGTGCTAGTGGCTACAGATGGAGCCTCAGGTTCCTGTCCATATGTCCCCCCCAGCCACCCAGATGGACAAGTTTGTGTGTGGAGACCAGCGGTCTGATGGTTCATCTGCAGCTGCTGGCACTGAGCCCCTAAGCTGCAGAGCTATACAGCAGCGTGAAGTGAAAACAAATATCCAAAACTTCAATGTCCAGCTAAAGTTCCCCATTCCATTCTGCTCCAGTAGCATATTTGATCACTACTTTTTGCCTTCTCATCGCTGGCTTCACTGAAAATAATTGCACCTGGTTGGAGGAGGAGAGTTAAAGGTGGGTTTTTGCGACTGTAAATATGTACTCCGAAACTGTAGGGGGAGCTCCGCCGAGAAAAATGCTACAAAACAGCAAAGAAGAACCAAAACAGTAAAACATTGCCTTGTTCCCTTTTAACTACAAGAAGTTTTAAAATTATTTAATTTTGAGAGGAGAACTGGAGCTTCCTGTGGAGCTCCAGTATCACGGCATCACCCATTTAAATTATTAAATAAGGTTACTGTGTCTGCTTAAGGTTAAGGTCCACCATCGTGCACACACAATGATGAGTTGAGAAGGGGTATATCTGCAATAAAAAGAACAAGGCAATTAAGCAAAATCGGCAAGTCAGATCTGTAACTTCGGGATAAGGATTGGCTCTAAGGGCTGGTTTGGTCAGGCTGGGGTGTGAAGCGGGGCTGGGCTCATGCTGCGGCTGGGGGAGCAGTCCCCCCCGTGCCAAGGGAAGCACAGTACGTGGCCCTGTTCACGAGGCCCTTGGCTTGCGGGTTTTTACGGGCCGATGTCTGCCGCCACATGGGTGGCAGATTGACAGTGGGGGTCAGATAACAGCATTTGGCAGCAGTGACTCCAGATGAGCGCCGGACCCTTCTTGCAGATCTCTCCAGCTATGGTGCCTGGAGGGGTCGCCTCAGCTGGCGCCTAGCAGCTGACTTAGAACTGGTGCAGACCACGGAAATCCAACTGTTTAATTAAAACAAAGCACTGGTAGTTCACAAAGTTGCAGTCAACTTTTCATGTTAGCATTAGCTTAGTAACGAACCTTCACACAGTGCACACAAGGGCCATTTACCAATGAAAACTAACCCCAACCATACTCTAACCCTAATTTTAACCATTTACCACACAGTCCTAACCTTACACAGACAGGAGAGCCTTAATTAATCGTTTAACCGCCTTGCAAACTATATTAGTGTAACTATTTTTAAAATAACTTTATTTTTAGTGCACCGACCTCCACTTCTGGCGGGTTACTTCATTAGCCACATTAGCTGAAGGCCTTAAAAATGTTCAGCTTATACTTTTATTTTTTGTGGTGGCCTTAATTTTAAAGCAAGAGACCTTTCGGGTAAACAGTGCCCCCTTAATTGAAAAGGTGGATGATGTATTTTTTTTTTCTTATAGTGGATAATTTTTTGGGCTGTTGCACTTCTGGGCACCATAACAATGCCATAGCTATTGATGTAAGAACTTAAAGGTACAGTGTGTAACTCCCACACTCTAGGTGGCAGTAAATACCTGAATCAATGCAAAGACAGCGCGATTTCTCTGTTCCAGTGTTCTGCTTACCTAATGGCAGCCACTTTGGGACAAAACGCGATTTTCCACAACCTGCCCAAATGTGGAGCACCTCAACTCCACTGTCATCACTTCCATCGAGCGACAAGGTAAGTATAGAAAAATAAAAACATTCATGAACTGAACATGAAGAGATTTAAGATATAATTTATCACTCAGATGTCTTAGTTATGCTAGTTCTACCGTTTTTGTAATTAGATGATTCTGGTCATTCGTTTTGCTGTCATTAAACCAGCAGAAATAAAATCTCTAAAGTTACATCCTTTTAGCGATTCAGTGTTTCTTCTTGTGTCGAGTTTTTTCATAGTGACCCATGGCAGAGGACAGAATGACGGACTTAGAGAATTCAGTGTGAAAGACTGGAGGATTGTAGCATAACGTCTTACTGTTTGTCTGTTTTTTCCAGGTGTACAGGCTATAGGTTATGCATGTAGGCTTATGGACTACATCACTCACTGTTTTATGCGACTAATTTATGTTGTGTGTGCTTGAATAAAATTGTTAGCCTACATGATCTGCAATGCTGCTTAATTCCTGTAGCCTATATATGAAGTTAATCTCATCAATAAAAGTAATTACTTGAATCATTATTAACACAAAAGATAATTATTACATAGATAGATAATAATAAGACAGATAATAATTGTCTTTATGTACTTTTAATCTGTTCTTACTAGAGTGCAGTTTAAGTTAATATCATCTTTGCACAATTGTCAGTCATCATCTAATACCTACAATCTTTTGCCATGGCAAAAACTAATATCTTTCAATTTAAACTTACATTTGTCTATCCACTTTGTACATTTTCAGAGATAAGGGATATGGAGGAGCTTCTGGAATTGTCGATCTCCATGGTGGAAAGACAACCTGGACTCATGTTTGATTTAATGGAGTCACACTGTCAAAGACGGGGAATCCCTCAGACCACCAATCAGGGATTACCTTGGCGTCCCTGTGGCAACTGCCAACAAATGCCCACAGATGTGGAAAATATATGTTGCGGCCAAGAACCATCCTATTACCACCTTACCTCATTTCTCCCTCTACTGCCTAGATGAGGGCCACCTTCGTCTCCATCGACAATACAGGGAGGATGTCACTCTACTGGTCCAAGCCATTCAGTCCAGAGATGACAACAGGGAATACAGATCTGCTGCCTACAGACATTTTATATTCTAGCAACATGGGTCACTTGGTCAGGGAAACACACCAGAAACAAATGTCCTGACCCCCCCTGGACAGTACACAGGTTATAAACCTGGAGTATAAAGTGTGTACATTTTTGTATATTCTTATATTTATATTCAATTGCAGATGTACTGTAAGATATATTTTACAAAATTTTCAAATGTTTGTATATTTTGGGGTATATCTATTAAAACTGTTGTGCACTAGTGTTTCAATAGTTGATTAATTTGTCATACAGTTTAACAATGTATAAAATTTCCAAAAAGGCAGAATGAGCCACAAAATTAATGTCAAAATTGGTAAAAGGTCACAGTAAGTAAATATTTATTTTTACAAGTGCAAATATGTACAAAAATTAACATGAGACAGCCAGATGGTTGACTCCTCCAAATCAGCAGTCTGGAGGGCAGTTCCTTTAAAAGACAAAGAGTAGAAATACACACAAATGCAAAAACTCTCTTGAGTCTCACAGGTAGACATTCCATTTCTGGGTGTTCAGCAGTTGTCTGAAGACACTCCTCTCTGAAATTAAACAGAGTGAAAGGGAAACTGTTAAATGTATGTAAGCAGTAAACAAAACATTAACTTAAACATTGGACAAAGTAATCATCAGACAGTTAATCCCTATTTCTATGCATAAACTTGCCTTGTCTGTTTCACTAGAACCACCAATGCTGGGACAGTTTATTCACATCCTCTGGTCTTCATAGGAGTAGATCTGGTCAGCCTTACAGGTGTCTTCTCAGAACTAGGCCAAATGTACAGTAGTACAACAACAGTCTGAAAACAAGACAACAGAGAGCCAGTGATATGTTTATGGAGCAAAAGGAAGCATGGGGCTAAACGTAGCACTGGGCTAACTAACGCGGGGCTAATTGTAGCACCAGGCTAACTAAAACGGGCTAACTGTAACATGGGGCTAATTGTGATATTGTTACAAACATTTAAAATGTCCAACTTTTGGGCAGCGTATGGCCTACAGAAGGTAAATACAGAGACAAACAGGTACCGAGGTCTGGTAAATAACTTGGTTTCATTCTAAACATTAATACACCTCCACTCCCATTGGCTGCAGATTCAACGTTTTCAGACACAAGTGACTAAAATTAAATCTTCATTCAGTCAACCTGTATGTTATAGGAAACAAGTGAACAAGTCAAAGAAACCACATAGATGAGAAAACTAGGGGAGAACATGAAAACGCTCATCTATCTCCAACACTGAGTCTTCCATTATCAGACCATGCATTAACACCGACAGTAACAAAACTCAACCCTGAGCTCTTTTCCACAGTGTTGCCCTGATATACAGACATTATCAATAGTAAAATGAATAATAGCATCACAATACAAATTAAAATACAGTGTGATTACCTGTCCAGCAGAAAGCAGAATACTTCACAGCGTCACTTCTCAGGCTTCTGCCTTCTTCCATCTGGAATGAACCAGGTCAGTATTCATCCCAGTTTTCTGTTGCCATCGATCACAAAGTTCAGTAATTTCATCGCGTTTTCTTTTCTTCAAGACTTGAGCCACGTATGTGATCTGCTACCTTTCAATATTTTCACAAAACTTACTAGTTTTCAGTGAGACTTCACTCTTCAGTGTTTGGGTTTCTTCTTCTCCTTCTCGTCCTTTAAATGCTACACAGGGACTACAGTGCCACCCTTTTCTACCGCCAGCTGCCAATACAACCAATGCAGAAGTCCACCCCGTTCTACTGGCGAATATTTCTACTTTTGTCCTCTGTTGGCTCATTTACAGAAAAAAATGGCTACAATCATGGCGGTGCCCAGCAAGCTGGACCCACGCTATGTATATTTAAACAGGTTTTTCTAGGTTAAATGTAATCGAAAAAAGTGAGCTTTTGACTGATTGGGCACTATTTTATTCAATTTTAATTAATAATTAGATTGCGTATTGGAAAGAATATTTAGAAAATTCTACACACTGCACCTTTAAGTGATTTTGGTTATTATCAAGAAAACCATGGAAAATGGCTAGATATCAGCTCTTAAATTAACCTCTTATGAGCTATTTTTGTTATCATTATATTTGTCCAAACAAATGTACCTTTAGTTGTACCAGGCATTAAAATGAACAAGAAATTAAAAAAAAACAAGGGTGGTCCAATATTTTTTTCCACGATTGTATACTGTATCAGTCAGAGTAGTAATATAACAATACCCATCTCTAGGAGTGGGCAATATGGGCAATAAAAATTATCTCGATTACTTTTTCAAATTTCCCATCAATGATAATCTGATGATATCCTTTTAAATGTCAATTTCTTCTTCTTTTTTTTTTTTTTTTTTTTTAACAAAAAAATGCTGTAAACCTCTACTTGCTTACCAGGACATCTATAGATAGACAGCATTTCAGAACAACAGCTCTTGTTTGTTTTTGAAGTGCTTCATACAACTTCTGCAAAATATGCAAGGGAGGTATGTACGTGGGGAAGGGGCAATAGTTAGATACGTGGGGATGCGGTCCATAACTAGCGTAACTAACGCTGGGGTGAAATGAAAGAGAAATCTAACATGCTTTCAACTTCTATGCCTCTATTATACAGTGGATCTTACACGAAATTTTCACAGCTTCTAACCTGTATCCACTGGACCCCCTCCACTGCTCTATGGGCCCCCCACAAATGCTGGGCCACATGAATTTGTCACATTTACCCCTCCTTTACAGCATCCCAGGATGCATCAACACAGAGATGAGCATGTCCTAGCACCCCAGCTTGCATATAACTTTATTTTGACAAATATCAGTCTTATCAAAAGGCAACCCATTTCCAGGCTGGTGATGTGGACCCACATTTTGCTATGAAATAATCTACTGAGACGGGAGACTCCTGCATATTTTTTTCCATGTGAGACGATGTTGTGTTTTGGGTGCCACCAAGTTACCGCGACACTGAATCATGTTCACTGATTGGCTTCTGAGGTACACATTCGGTCAATGAGGACTTTCATGCACCTCTCCATGACCATCTATGCACCATCCATTTGTTTTCTTTTTGAGACAGTATGAATACTGGATAATGTAAAATTGCACATCGTCAAATCAACATTTAGGATATTATTGTAGGCGATATACATCACCCACCTCTAGAGTGAAGCAGCAGGAAGGGAGGGAGGGTAATGTTGAATGGTTGTTGTATAAAATTTCTGCAGAAAAGCTACAAGTGATAGAAGGAATCATTCCAAAGCAGCAGTACTCAGTATGCAGCAACATCAAGTTTTTCATTGGGGAGGCTGTAAAATTATTCAAAGTAGCACAAAATTCATGATGCCTTCCTCTCTCAATTGGCATCAGTGAAATATTTACTCAGTATTTACTCAGAGAGCACCCCTGAAGCACCCCCAAATTGATTCCCAGCATCCCTAAAATATTTTAAGGTTGTTAAAATTTTTCTGTTTTCTTGTTTACTTTATGTCCATTCTTAACATGCTACAAAAATGTCAAAACCATATACAGTACATGGTTGAAATGTAATATTTTAACAACAAAAATACAGTACTCCCCCCACCGTGTCTCAAAAATGGTTTGATCCACCCCATCCTTCCCCCCTTTCCCTGACTCAGACTCAAGGCTCCACTCGTGTAGAGCAGTGCATGGTGGCACTGCCTTCCAGAGCTGTGGTTCCGTAGCGGAGTAAGTACTTGGTAGTGATGGTGAAATGAAGCCTCATGAGGTATTGAACCACTTGAGCCAACTGGTTCTAGAAAGGGTTCATTTCTTGAAGCTTCATGTGCACACAAAACCACCTACTGGCCAGGTGTATAATCACAGGCAGCTGTATCTGAACCACATGTGTGACACATTGAATTTTTGTGTCTGTTATGGCTCTTAGGAATGACTATGAACAACAAAACATATAACCAAATAATTTCTCTACATAAATTATCATATATGTGTATAATAAAATATTTTTGAATGTATTCTCTGTGTGTACATTTCCCCCAAATGGTAGTATCATAAATGTGAGGTTGTGTAATGTTTTTCTATCACTTTAAGAAAATGGCATGGCCTTAAGCAGGAAGAGAACAGTGACAGTGCTTGTGGAACTAGGAAGAGGGTGCTGAATATGCTTGTGTAAGATGTTGTCAAGACAAGAATTTTTATTTGCCATTTGTGCACAAACACATAGGAACTCTTGCACGGTTGCTATACTAGGGTCAGATAAAAGGACACAATACAGATAGATAGATAGATCAATAAAAACACAGCCAAAAACTATACACATACATGTAAAAAAAATATACATATGTACATAAAAAGCGCATAAAATCCTATATAAAAAAACCTTATGAGAACCACTTAAAAGCAAGGAGGAGGAGGTAGTAAATTTCACACACTTCTACAGACACACATCTACATATACACACACTCAACATATTGCACTTGCCCTCTCATTTAATACTGGCCAATCAGCCTAACTGTAGCAGGGAAGAAGCTGTTAAAAAAATTAGTTGTGCATGTGATGATGCTGTCTGCCCGCCTGTGTCTGAGGTTGTATGTGCCATGTTTGTGTTTAAACAGGGGGGTGAGCTGGATGTTGTGTGTCTGTGGTGATTCTCTCAGCTCTCTTTTGATTGCGCTGTGTGTATATGGTGTTCATGGAGGGGAGATCAGTACCAATGATTCCTTCTGCAGTTTTTATGGCTCTTTGCAGAGCCTTCCTCTCCCTTTGTGTGGTGTTGCTGAACCAGACAGTGATGCCAAACGTTAAAATACTCTCCACCAGTCCCCTGTAGACCTGGGTGAGAGGGCAACAGTGCAGACCTGCCTTCCTGAGCAGCCTTATGAAATAAAGTCTCTGCTGGGCTTTTTTCACTGTGGCTGCAGTGTTCAAAGCCCAGCTCAGGTACCTGTAAGCCCAGGAACCTGTGGTTGTTGGCCCTTTCCACCTCAGTCTCATTGATAAAAAGGGGCTCCAGAGGGGGTGGGTTCTTCCTGAAGTCCGTAACTATTTCTCTTATCTATGTTGAGGCTGAGATTGTTCACCTCACCATAGACAAGAATTTAATTTACAAGAGTCCTGTACCCCACAGGTACACCCAGGACACACAGTCGTGTGTATACAGGGTGAACAGTTTTAGATTGAGACAGCAGCCCTGTGGTGATCCAGTGCTGACTGTTAGCTTTGTAGACACCCTCCCTCCCATCCTCACCACCTGTGGTCTCTCAGTCAGGAAGTCCAAAATCCAGTTGCAGGTGGGAGTCAGGACACCAGGGTCCATCAGTTTCTCAGTTAGCCTTGCCGGGCGGATGGTGTTAAAAGCTGAGCTATAGTCCAGGAAGTGTCCTGACATATGTCCCTCTGCTGTCCAGATGTTGCAGGATGTGATGTAGAGCAATGGCAACTGCATCATCCACCGAACGATTGGGTCTGTAGGCAAACTGGAGAGGATGAATTGTACTCGGAACCATGTGGTTGATGTGTGTGAGGACCAGTTTTTCCAAACACTTCATGGCCACTGGCGTAAGTGCCACTGGCTTGAAATCATTTAGGGTGGAAGGATTTGACTTTTTTGGGACTGGTACAATAATAGATTTAAAAACACGGGGGACCACTGCTTGGTTCAGAGACAGATTAAAAATGTCTACATGCACACCAACTGGCTGGTCTGCACATGCCTTCAGAACTCTGGGAGGGACACCATCTGGTCCCACAGCCTTGTGGGAGTTGACCTGTCTCAGAGCCTTCAGGACCTATCACCTGAAAGGCAGTGTCTGGGGGGTTGCAGGGGGCTTTTGAGGGGGTGTCCGTGTTCAGTCTGTCAAACCTGGTATAGAAGGTGTTCAGGCTGTCTGGGAGGGTGACATCCTGGGGGTCTGCGGGTGGTGTTTTCTTGTAGTTAGTGACTGCCTGGATGCCCCTCCACATACTGCATGTGTTGTTGTTCAGGTAAAAGCTTTCAAGTCTTTGGGAATAAGCCCTCTTTGCAGTTCTGATGGACTTCTGTAGCTCATACCAGGCTTTCTTGTACTCCCCTTGATCCCCAGACTTAAAAGCCACCTGCTTTTCCCTGATCTTTCTTTTTATGCCTCCATTAAACCAAGGTTTTTGGTTTGGAAACTCTCGTGCAGTTCTTGGAGGGGCACATATAGATGTGCACCAACTAATGTAATCATTCACCACCTCTGTGTACTCATGGATGTCACCTGTGGCCACTTTAAAGATGCTCCAGTCCATAGCCTCCAGACAGCCCTGCAGACTGGCCTGTACACTGTCAGTCCAACTGTTGACAGTTCTGACAGTGGCTGGCTGTGCCCTCGGTCTCTTGGTATAGGTGGGCTTAAGCCGGATAGCCAGGTGGTCAGACTTGCCAAAGTGGGGTTTTGGTTCAGCCACAAAAGCATTCCTAATATTACTGTAGCAGTAGTCCAAAGTCTTATTCTCCCTAGTTGTCACAAACTGGTACAGTCTTGGTAGATGTTTTTTGAGATTGCAGTGATTAAAATCTCCCAGGATAATAAAAGCCACATCAGGGTATTTATTTTCATGTTCACTGATCATGTCATGTAATTCCCCAAGTGCAGCCTCCTCATTGGCAGAGGGGATAATATACACAACACTCACAATAATACATTGCAGTTCTCTGGGTAAATAAAATGGCTGTAGCCTTACGGTTAAAAACTACACATTAACAGAGCAGGATCTGGAAATAACCTTGCAGTCGGTACACCATGTTTGTTTGATGAGGACAGCTGTTTCACTGCCCCGGGTCTTGCCGCTGTCCACTGTGTCCTGTTCCCCCCTGAAGGCTGTGTAGCAGTGTTATCGCCTCGTCAGGTGTCCTCTCCTCCAACCATGTCTCACAAAAACACAGCATGGAGCAGTCCTGTAGTTCTCTGTCGGCAGAGATCTGAGCGTAGAGTTCATCCATCTTGTTTAGCAGGGACTGGACATTTGCAAAGAGTATAACCAGGAGGGCTAACCTTCCACTGCTAACCAGGCACCAGAGTCGACGTTCAGCTACTCCCTGCCTGCCACATCTCCGCTGGGGCCTCACATTGTCCGGGTGCCACTGTAGGTTGTTAGCTCTGGCCTCGTCATAGTGTGTTACCTCCAGATACGGTTGGAGAGTGCTCAAGTCAAAGTGTCCAAAAACGCTGTACTCTCTTCACCGTAGCAAGGTCTGCCGATCATAAACACCATTTACAGACTCTACTATTGCCATAGCATGGCACAGTATAACAAAGAATAGACATGCAAACAGTCTGACCCCGGGAGCTCCACGATGTCACCCTCTAAGGAGCACCATCATTATTATTAATTTTTATTCAGAAATAACAGTTTCTCAACAGTTTTTGGTTTAAAGTTTTTTGAACACAATGTCTCCGGCCTTTGAAAAAAACCCTTTCACATGGTACAGAAGATGCTGGCATGCACAAAAACAAGAGCAGGATTACATAAATTGGGGTACAGTAAGGCTGCATTGGACCGGCCAGTACCGGCCAGATCGGACTCGGTACCGGTCGGATATGGCCTGGTTCAAGCTGGATCTTAATTTTTATCCTCCTCATTTTATTTATGTATTCATTCATTTATTTATTCTGCTTTTGTCATCATTTGAAAATGTCCAAATTAACATGGAAATGAATGGACAACAAGAGCACCGCTCTGAGTGTCAAAATATCATGGGTTTGTATCAGTTTTAATAGAGAGCTCCCTGCGTCAGAAAAATATGCCAAAAGACACCTTTTGTGTCAGTATAGGACGTACAGAGGTCCTGACCAAGAGTCAGTTTTCAACGCACAAGGGGTGAGACTGTGTTGGAGATACATGTTCATCAAACTATGTTCTGGATCTTTGCAAGAGGAAAATAATCTCAAAACCTCCTCCTCTACCACCAATAATGACATTTGCCTGTGTGTGTGTGTGTGTGTGTGTGTGTATATATATATATACACATTTTATATCTATACTTGTATGTATGTATGTATGTATGTATGTATGTATGTATGTAAACTTAAATTATTCTTTACATCCAAAACTGAACCTCTGAGTGGGCTAACTAGAAGAAACCTGAGGTGTCAGCGACTTGCTCAAAGATTTGTGATTTGCTGATTCCAACATCCATATCGGGAAATGCATTATTCATCAAGTTCTGTTCTGGGTCTGAGTCAAGCATCTCCCTCAAGTTCTGTTCTGGGTCTGAGTCAAGCATCTCCCTCACTGCCTCCACCACCTCCTCCTCAGTGCTCCCTGGAATATTCATCCACAACTGTAGACAAGTGCAACACTGAACCTCAGAGTGGGCTAACTCGAACAAACCTGAGGTGTCACATAGACTTGGTCTAAGTATTGTGGACTGCTGATTCTAACATCTGTATATGGAAATGCATCATTCATCAAGTCATGCTCTGGGTCTGACTTAAGCATCTTCCTCACTGCCTCCTCCTCAGTGCTCCCTGGAATATTCATCCACAGCTGTAGACAAGTGCGCTCTCTCTCTCTCTCTCTCTCTCTCTCTCTCTCTCTCTCTCTCTCTCTCTCTAT
>JAPQRP010000006.1:14789899-14803061 GCA_037367295.1 Apogon hyalosoma | reverse complement strand
TTCCTATTGTAAAACTTGTAATAAAGTGAACAAACCAGTAAAAGAACATGACATTTTTCGTGGGCTTTTTGTATACTAACTGGAGTGAATGACTGGACTCAAACAGGTGCTTCAGGCTCGGCTCCAGTGGTCCTGCATCAGGCGGTCAGCTGTCACCGTCTAATAAAGTCCTGTCATCACAGACTAGATAAACTCTTGCGTGTTCACTACAAGCACAACATCAACTTAATGGAAACGAAACTCGTCGCTCGTTTCGTTCTTGTCACTGGATCGTTTCGGGCGTGGGAAGCACCAACCTGATGTCACAGAATTCCATGTATTGACCGCGGACTCTTATCTCAAAATCCGTAAAGCACACCTGTAATAGGTACAGCAACATTTGTCCTGCGTTTTCCGCAGTTTCACCGCATTTGATCAGCATCCCGGTTAAGCTAGTAGCTAATGATTATTAACAAGCTCATGCAGGTTTTCAGAAACAGCCCACCAAAAACATCCCTGGATCATTTCGGTTACTGTTGATCAGTGATGATAATGGATGAGAAGAGCCTCCTGGATTCATAGAAACTCCGTTTATTACTAGTTTAACCTCCGAGGCTGTAGGTGGATGCAGATAAATGTCACGCCCAGGGCGGATCTAGGATAAAGATATTATTATTACCATTAAAATCTTTATATGAAGCATCTGAACAACACTGAAAGGCAAGTTTCAAAGCAGAGTAAGAGAGAAAAGACACAGGACTTTTACCTTTACCCTCCCCGAGGAATAAGTCTGAGATTGTACTGATTACTGTCCCCCCAACTGTAAACTGGGATTTTTGCCCCTTCGTATACCCAAATACCCCAATGTTTTTTTTTTTTTTTTTTTTTCGTGAGGTCTATTGGTGTAACCTGTAACCGGATACGGTGCTTTCTCTTTGCATCCACAGTGACGCTGATGCAGACGTCCCCTTCACGGACACAGTGTCCGTGGACAGCTGCAGGATGGCCGGGAGCATCTGCCAAACACGACTCCTGTCCTTATTCGACTACAAAACGGAAAAGTACATTGTTGCAAAAAACAAAGTTGGGATTTTGTACAGACTTATTCAGTTATCAATCATCGGATATATTATAGGGTAAGTGGAAACTGTTAAGACTCATACAAAGCTCAAATTAACCAACACATCTTTTAAGAGCAGGTTCAGATATTCCGTTTTCTAACCGGTTTGTTGCAATGGAAAAGAAAACTAAACGATCCAGATTTAACAGATTATTTTTTAATGCATAGTCATCCATGATTGTGACAATGTGACTTATTATTTATAGGTAAAGTGTAACCTGGTCAAAGGTGATAACTAAAGTGTATAAATAGGAATAAAAAGAGAAACGTGTCTGAAAACTAAATTATTCCAACTTTATGAGCAACAGTTTATTATTATGCTGTATTCTGTTATTACAGTTTTTCTGTCTTGTATGTGATGACTGTATTCTATGTTCATCTTCTCCATTTTTTGTTTTATTTAGTGTTTTTAGTGTTGCTACCAGCTGCCAAATCTTTGCAGTCTTAGAATTATAATTATTGGTTGAGCTCCTGTTTGCAAACACAACATGAGCAAAACTGTGCCATTACTGTCTGGAGCCTGTGGCGTTCATGGTTCGACATTTACTTTACATGTTGTACAGTACAAATGTATTTTCTCTGAGTTCAAGGTCTTTGTCCACCTATGTACTGAAACAATAACACTGACTTCATTGGTTTAGTAGTTTTTGTGCGGTGCAGGACCATCATGGTAAAAATGTCTTACTGACTTACAGCAAAACAACATTTTTAATGTCATATTAAAAAAAAAAAAACTAACGCACTGAAATCAATATTGTTGCTAATCTTTGACACATCCAAGACACTGATATAAAACAATGCCACATCCCTCCACCATGTATTACATTGAAAATAACTCAGATTTTGTGTTGGGTTTGCATTGTGTATTCAAACTGGCATTTAAGAGGTTAAAATCCTGAAAATTATTGCATATTTGGTATTTTTGACTAGAACTGAAGTGGTTTAAAAGATCTTTGTAGAAAAAGCAGCACAAAATATTGAAATATGATGATTTTATAGCAGTTTTCTGTGTGTGCATTTGTGGCTCGAAGGTTGAGAATAGACCTGTGACCTTAGATTCAATAAACATGTCAAAACAGACACATTCTTAAATAAATTCATGCCATAAGCTGTAGCACAGTCCTAATGATCATCAAATCAAAAAGGAAAAATGACAACAATGTCTCGAGGGGTCCCCAAGGGTTAAGAAAAGTCTATATTTTTGTTTGACATAATATGCAAATGAAATCTAACCACATACAAATGTATTTACAATGTATTACCTTAATATAGACAGTTTTGAAAAGTCCTAAGTTTTTTGTGTTGTACTTTACTTGGTTCTTCTATGTTAAATATGTAGGATGAGAGTTAAACAAGAGCTTGTCCACAGTGGAAGGAGTGTTTATTTTAAGCATTGCTTTGTTCCACAGGTGGGTTTTCTTAAGCAAAAAAGGCTACCAGGAAACAGATGAGGCCATCCAGAGCTCTGTCATAACTAAACTCAAAGGCATTTCAATGACTAACACCTCTGAGTCTGGTGTACTGGTGTGGGGGCCGGAGGACTACGTCATCCCACCACAAGTAAAAACAGTGACACTGCTGCACCCAAGTCCTATCAGAGCATTGTCCTACGCTCAATAGATTTTCAGTTAAATTAAGAAGACACGGTAAAAGATGTAATATTTTCATGCACACTCAATTTAATTAGTAGTTTTTGCTCAATATGTCTGCTTAAATTTCTCAGGATTTAACTAAACTACAGTAATATCATGCATCAGACTCAGGAAAAATACAGTAAGTAAAAGTAGTTGTAATAAGTCCAGTGACGGTGTTTTCTCTACATATAGGGTGAAGCTGTTCTTTTTGTTATAACCAATTTCTTAGAGACACCAAATCAGAAACTGGGATACTGTGCAGAGGTAAGAATGAATTCAATATGACCATAAATTCCAGTCCTCTAATAAAGGCTGCTCTACATTAGTTTTTTCTTACTTCTTTATTACATTTACAGTTTATTTCTGTTGTAAGTAGCTGGAGTACAATGTGCTGTTTAGACACTCTGTTCCCATACCTCCTTTCTGTCTGCAGTGTGAACTGTGTGAGACGAATGTGTTTACTTTAAAGTTACTGTATTTACTCCCTGTACTTAGGGATTTGATCATCTGGAAAGTATTCTAGCCACCAGTGTCACAAAGACACTCAGGCCATGTATGAGTATGATCAGAAAAAGGAATAATAACTGACCAGTGTGCTCTTTACACTCAGAACCTTGATTGTGACGTTTTAGTCAGAGACTGGTTGATAATGGAATTGTCATATAGTATTAAGTATTTTGCACATTGTTGGATTCCTGTTGAAATCAAATAGTTTATTTACTCTTGTGATTCACACAGAAACATGCACCAAAATGTTAAAGATGTATGACATTCAAGTTTCTGATGCCTGTAAGATATTTGTAGGTGGCTATGTTGCAGGACTAAGATAGGTGCTTCTATGAAACTGGATTCATTTTGGTACCTGGCACTTTGCCAGCTCTTTAGACCCAATAATAAAAGAGAAATTCAGACATATTTCCCCCCAGGACATACCTAATGATGACCTTAAGTAAATACAAAAATATTGTACTCTTGCTCTGAGCCATTCCAAAATGAATGACTTTTTAGTAAAATATTGGGGCCAAAAATAGAACCAAACTGGGACAGGAAAAACTACCTAGGTGTCAGTGCATTTGATCTGGAAAACATGGCTTGAAATGGTCTTATATACCGCTATAAATAAAGACACTGTGTTAAATTTGATGATCTTAATGGTTTTTCTAATCCAGACATCCAGGTTTTTCATGAATCGGCAGTCTCATTCCAGGTTTTGTGTGTAACCCATCGTGTCCAGTGGCATTATATGTGGAACCTGCCCATTTAAACACGTATAAAAATGCAAGTGATTTTACAACAGTGTCCATTTTTGTGAAACACTCTGCCTTGCATAATTAGCTTGATTCCCAAAATGTACCTGTGAGATAATAAAAAGATATTTAAAAAAAATAGTTACGCAGAATTTTCGTGTCTTTTTTACTGTCACAGGTGGATTTTTGAAAAAAATCATATGAAAATGTGTTTTATCTGAAATATTGTTTCTCTTTTATCTCAGTAAATATTTATTTTTAAAATGGACCCAAAGTGCTTCCAAACTTGCTTCATAACATTAGTCTATATCTTGTTTGAATTCTTAGCTCTCATGTCCTGTTTTTAGAGACCAGTTTCATAGAAGCACCCAGATACTAAAGTTATATTTTATTCACTTTTTTTTCATCAAGTTTTAATAAATGATTTTCAGTTATCAGTTGCAGTTTGGTTAAGCTCAGGTACATGATTAGACACAGGCAACAAACCTTTATAGTTTCAGTTTAGGATAAGATCAAATTTTAGGTTCTAAATGAAATCTTTCCCAAAGTAAACTAAATCTAAATCATTAGTTGATTAAGATGAGCAAAGAAATAAACTGAAGGATGAACAGAAGCAGAGCCAGGAAACCACTAGTCTGCCATTGCTTGGTCACAGAAAAAGGCTTTTGGTGTTTAATGGCGATTATACCTCGTGTTTGTATCTACTGTTGTCGTCATTTAGTTGTGTGTGATTTAGTCGAGGTCGTTTTCCTTCAAATTTCCAGAGGCTTCCTGGTATGTAAACTCAGCGTCTCTTGGTTATCCAAGATCAACCTCAGCCAGTCCAAGTGTGACACAGCCATAAAACATTGCTCTTGAATATATTTTAGCTTTCACCAACCGCTGTGCCCCTGAAAACTAACACACTTGAGTGGGAGTACTACACTCCCATGTGTCATGATACAAATAGGCAGTAAAACACACTAATGATAATAATGCGTGATGAAAATATTAGTCATGGTGCAGCACAGTGAGATGCTCAGAGACTTGTTATTTTGTTCTTAACCTTTTGCTTTGTTCTCAGAGCTCCAAAGTATTGAATGGACACTGTCAAGATGATGAGGACTGTGACGAGGGAAGGATTGTTGACACTGGTCATGGTAATATTTGATCTAAATCAGGGCTGTCAGACTCATTTTGGTTCAGGTTCCACATATAGCCTAATATGATATAAAGTGCGACAGACCAGTAAAATAATATAAATAATAGGATAAGAACTTCTAAATGATGTCAACTCCAAAGTTTTCTCTATGTTTTTGAGTGCAAAAAGTAAAATTCCGTTATGAAAAGGTTTACATCTCCAAACTGTCCTTGATCATAACATGAACAAATGTGAACAACCTGAAAATTATGAAGAAAAATAAGTGCAATTTTAACAATATTTAGCCTTAGGTTATCATTAATACATGTGCATCACAACTTACGGATCACAGTGGATCTAACAAATATACAAAACATTTAATAAGAGGCAGAATATTGTTACAATTCCACATACTTCTCTTCAGAGAAAGAGGAAAATTTGCGTTCTTCATTATTTATAGTTTATTATGATAGTATTTTACTGGTCTGACCCTCTTTAGATTGAACTGACCTGAAATGACTTGAACATCCTTGATTGTTAGTATTTTCAGTGTAATTTTTGCTCTTCACAAATTCATCCCAGGGGTTGGATTTGGACCCTTTGGTGGGCCGGTTTTGGCCCACGGGCTGTATTTCTGACACCTGTGATCTAAATTGAAACATTTCTTGCTCCCTCTGTTGTTTTTCTTGGCTATGTGAAAATAAGTAAAAAGATATACAAATATGAAACAGTATTCATAGTATTATAAGAATGTCTGCATGAAGGCACACTTCAACAGTTAGAGTGCGATTATGCATCTGGGGATCTGGATGACATAAGCCTGTTTAATTCTGCTGTCTTGTAGGAATTATGAGCGGTCGCTGCATAAGAAAAGATGAAAATTCAACTAGTACCTGTGAAATTTATGGCTGGTGTCCCATTGAGAAGAAATACAAACCACAGTAAGGCACTGCACTGAAACTTTTTATATATGAAAAGTGAAACCATAGTACATTTTTACCCTGCCCCCCGAACGGGAGGTGAGGGTATTGTTTTTGGTTCGTTTTTTTTTGTCTGTCTGTTTGTTTGTGTGTTTGTCTGTTTGTCAGCAACTTTACACAAAAACTACTGGACCAATTTCCATGAAATTTTCAGAAAAGGTGCGAGGTGGTCCAGAATAGATCCCATTAAATTTTGGTGAATGCAGGTCAAAGGTCAAGGTCAAGGTCACCAAAAATGTGTTTTCGCAATGATAAGAGATAGGGCAAATCAGGTAAAAAAAATGTGCGAGGGGCGGGGTTTGTTGTGCCTGTTACCACTTGTTATATATTGGATCTATTTGCACTGGGATCTGAGTCTGTATTTCATTCTTGCAAACATGGAAATGAGTGACAACAAAAATGAACCCTAAACCATTTATCATTATTTAAATTAAAAAGCATGCAAACACAATTTCAGGACAAAAAAAAAAAAACAAAAAAAAAACAAAACAAAACCCAACTGTTTCTTTGTGTTCTGTTATTGACTGAAATAAATTTTCCATGCTGTTTTTACAGAAGACCTCTCCTGGCAAATGCTGAAAACTTCACCATTTATATCAAGAATTTCATACACTTTTCCAAATTTGCCTTTTCAAAGTAAGTTCTCTTGTCTTGCATTTATAACTCAGAACACCTGTATGTAACCACAGAAGTGCGCTCTTACATCTGTGCTCTTCTTAATTCTGAGGTCCAATGTTCTCAAAACAAATGATGACTCCTATTTGAAGAAATGTCGGTACGATGAGGAGCTGCATCCTTACTGCCCCATCTTTCGACTTGGTGAAATCACCAGACGTGCTGGACACAACTTCAAGGACATGGCTGTGTTTGTACGTAAATATCACCCAGTTTCAATAAGAAGTACTTGAGAGTTAGTTACATAGAAAACTGTAATACTATTTAATTTGTACTGAATAATAACAACAATAATGTACAACATAATGGTCTTTACGAAAGACAAAAATTGAGTTAAAAAATAAGTGAATTTACAATTATCCAGCAAATATGAACAACCCTGCATGAAAGCTAGTGTTCTATATCCACTCATCAAAATAGAGGAGGTGATGAGTCAGTATTGTGTTCACATTAAGGGGAAAGTACCTCATCTCCAAAATGAAGCCAATTTGGAAGTATCTGAAAGTTGTAACACTGCTGACGGCCACTAGGGTGGCTCCAAAAACCTCTGGTTCCCATAGGCTTACACTAAATACCTCTCTTAGAATACAGAGATGGTACATTTTTCCCAGTAATTCCCATCTGATTTGCTTTATTTGGAACCTCTGATAAGTGATCAGGCAGTCTATCTTGACATTTTCCTGTGTAAATTAGATCTAAGGGCAAATAGAAGCTTTGACGTCTCCTGTGTCAGATTTGATTGGCAGGTCACAGCAGACTTCAGGAGCTTTAGCATTATTTTTATTTATTTATTTATTTTACCATAAAATGACTTTATTACACAGTACTTGATGAAGTTTATCAGTTAGTAAGCTAGCACTTAGCATTAGCTGACCTTTGACCCCTTGGGCTGCCATAGTTTTGCCCCTTCTGTTTAAATATGGTCACCTCCAGGTCCAAAAATCCAACATGGCAATAGCCAATTCACAAACTAATGGCTTTCAAACTGCAGTTCAGAAACACATGGATGACATTATATACATCAGATTTATACAAAATTCAGTCTTTTTTTTTTGTTTGTTTTTTACAACTGAGTTTGACTGACTGAAAGTAACCCATGACCTGTTAGAGGTTAGAATTGTAATATTGAAAGTCAAATATGAACTCCTAATGTCACCAGAAGGGGGCAGCATTTTACCACCACACTGAACTATTACACCATGATAAGAATATAGAAAAAGAAACATATACAGGTACAATGCTCTGCAAAGATCTTGGAGTACCTTTAGTTCTGTGGTTTTTGTACAGTTGCAATGAACATGCATCTTTATTTCTCAATCTCTTCATTAAGATACAACAAGGTGATGCAGAAAATATGTACACTATTAAAACACTCTAAATGACCTTTCTCCTGTCATTACTCAGAAATAGGGTTGAAGATGGACCTATGGAGTTGAATTAACCCATAAAGATCCAAACATCCACTGGCAACCAAAACCATCTACTGATCTAAACTGTTTGATAACTTCTGATCCACTGATCCTATTAATACATGTAAATAATTGATATAAAATGCAGTTTGTCATCTTTTCACGATCATCAGATATGACCCATGTGGATGTTCAGAGGTTCCGTAATGAACATGGAAACACCATCATCTTCTACAACATTGATTCATCAGTAAAACCCATGGAGTTTGATAAATGACAGTGGATGGAGACACTTGGTTATGTTCAGATATTGATATATTTGCTGAAAAACTCAGTTTTTCTTCAGTTTTTACTGTTTTTTATATAATAACCCTCAACTTTAATTTGAGCTTTCATGAACATCTACATGATCAGTGAATTAAATATAAGAAAATATTTGATTTTCACTGAAAATTTGCAAAATACAGAAGATAATATTACACTAAATGGTGATAAATTAGTTAAGAAAGGTTAAATAAAGAGAAAAATTAATTTGGGAACGGACAAAAAAAGTCACACTGGGTCTTTTTGGGTTAATGAAGAATTCAGACCCAAGCATTCACAGTTTATGTAGACCACAGAGAAATGTTTTAGAATGCATAAATCCATTTAAAGAAGCAAAATATCACTCCTTTAAAAGTATTGATAAGACTAGTGGATCATCAATTATTAAACATTTTACTTCAGTATATGCTTCTGGTCGCCAGGGGAGGTTTGGGTCTTTATGGGTTAAATGAATATCTCCGTGTGTTAAATAGTATGAATGGTCTGTGTTTCAGGGTGGCTCCATTAGCATAATGATAGAGTGGGACTGTGATCTTGACAAAGGTGACTCCAGATGTCATCCACAGTATCACTTTACTCGCCTGGACATCAACTCAGACAAAACAGTTGCAATGGGATTTAACTTCAGGTAAGCCTCACCTTATACAGACTATATTACAAAGCAAATGCTACCTTTTTTAGTTGTGGGTTTTGTTTTTTATTGTTGTTTTTCTTTTTGAATTTTCCTCCTTTTTCCACTTTGTTTTTTCTTCTTCACAAACGTATAGAAATATGATAAAATCAATAAAAACTTAAATAACAAAAAAAAAAAAAAGCAAATGTATGATTATAAAGAGGATCAGATTTGTTTTTTGTTTTTTTTCTAATACACTTTTTCTTTTCCAACAGACACACTCGCTATTATAAAAATGAAGCTGGTGAGAGCCATCGGTCCCTATTCAAAGTCTACGGAGTTCGATTTAACATCATGGTGCATGGAAAGGTAGGAAAAATGTGAAATGTATGTAAAACAATCTGATGAAGCTAAAATCAAGGCTTTTTTTTTTTTTTGTCTGTGATTTGTTACTCATAGGCAGGCAAGTTCAGCATCATCCCAACAGCCATTAATGTAGGGTCAGGACTGGCACTGATGGGAGCTGTAAGTATCAGATATTATTCTGCTTCAGTAAAGTTTTGCCTTTTTGACAAGTGTGATAATTCGGTCACTAAAAATAAGTTTGATTCAACAGGGAGCTTTCTTCTGTGACATGATCCTTCTCTACCTAATGAAGAAGAGCACGTCTTATCGAGAGAGAAAGTACGAGGGATCTGGGTATGAGTCCATTTGTTCTCATTTCGCCCTTTAAGTTTAACAGTTACACAAGGAATAAAATGATAAAGGCAGTGTGGATCAAACTGAACTAAAAACCAAATATCAGAAATGTTGGGATGAAAGCAAAATCTATGTTTGTTTAATTTTTGCAAACCTTTATTTAACATCCAAAAGTACAAAGAAAAAATAGATCAACTAATTTTCTGTCTTTTATTGGGCTTTTTATTTATTTATTTATTTATTTTTTAAAATATTAACAATAAAGACAAACATAAATTATTTAACTCAGTGAAAAATGGGTATGATCCACAAATCCATGAGCTATATAACACAAGTAGGAAACTATATATTTATTCTGTGCAGAAAGTGAGTTCCATGGGTCCAGTGGAAACATGTGCTGTGTCCACACATCAGTGTTGTTTTTTTTTCTTTTTTTCTTTTAGGAAAAAACAGACATGGGTCAAATGAAAAAAATAAAATAAAATTAAAAAAATAATTTGAGTCTTTGAAACAGCAAGAAGGGACAAGCATTACAGTTGTAAACTAGGCTTACACTGTCGGAAACGAAGGCTAGGGGTATATCCCCGAACACCCCCAGTCCTTAATGAAAGGTCATAACCTGAGGCATCCCCAGGTCATGACCTTTCATTTGCACTTGATTTGAAGTCAATCAGGCAAATAGTTCCAGAGATATGAACAAGAGTGTTTAGTGATTTTAAACTTGAGCGCCCCCTTTTGGCCAATCTAGAAATGGTAAATGTCCAAAATTGAATCAGTTCTTCCTCTCCATGATATTAATTGATATGGAAAATATGGAATTTCTAAACCAAATATCTTTTAAGTTATCACGTTAACACGAAGGATATCCAGCGGCGGCGGTCGGACCAAAAACATAATATCCCCAAAACTCCGTTCAGAGATATAATTAGTATAATTAAATGAAATATGTTACAGGCCTCACAATCTAAACTTGGTCAGTGAAAGCATTAAAGATCTTTTCTTTGTGCTTTTTTTAGTTAAATGAAGGATGGAATAATTAACAATTCAGGGATATTAGTTTTTTACCCTTCAGCCAACTTCTGGCTGAAGGGGTATTGTAATCGTTCTGTTGTCTGTCCGTCTGTCTGTCCATTCAATGACATAATCTCACTATCTGAAGAATGCATTGAGATATCTGCACCAACTTTATACTGCGGATGCATCTTGGCATGGAGCAGAAGCCTACTGAAAATACATGACCTTGACCTACTATGTCAAGGTCAAATGGCTTTGTGCCTTGTGCAGTTATAATATCTGAGTACTTTCAAATATAAATATGTAAGTTTTACACAAAGACAATCTAATCAAAATTTTAGGGCTGTAACTTTCAACAGAATCTTACACTATATTTGGCTGAGGGGTAGTAAAGATGCGCAGCACTTTATGTTATTGTATTATTTATATTGTATTTTATAAAATGGCCCAACTTCTCTGGAAACCGGGTTTGCAAATTCTGAAGTTTTAGCCTCACGAACCCTTAAAGTTTAGTGAAATGAAATCCAACTAATCCTCAGGCTGACTGATGACAAAATAAAATCACACTGTGGATCAGAAGTTTACTAGTTTTTATTGGTGAATAATTGCAATGACAAAGTGATGATCTGAATAAAAAAAAAAGTGTAAGGTCTTGACTTGTAAAGACATTTATTTTGTTTATGCCTGTATGGTATACAATAATTACAGTTTTCTAGTGAAAAGGATCATACTGTGAATCATCTGTATGTGTGCAATATAGAAAATGAGAAAGATCTGACAGCTTGTTTTATGTTACATAGGGGTCAGTGTCAAAATCCTTTTAAAATTGGTTTTATAAGGACACATCAGGATTATTAATATGTATGTTTTGTATTTAGATGGATTTTAGGTAATATACAATTAAATTTCCACCATTTTGAATCAAAAGTGCAACTGAATGCAGTAGAAAATAACACATGATGCATACTGCAGATACATAAATGTTACACAAAAAATGTCAAAAATGAATGAGCCATCTGTTGATTAAAGATTTAACAGGGATCATTAACAAATATTAAAGTTCTGTAATTCTGGTATATGACTTCTTTTTTGCATACTGTGTGTCTCTTCCACAGACAATCAACAAAAAAGACATGTGAAGATGATAGTGTGGAGGACAGAAAAGATGCCACAGAGCAGGAGAAACTGGCATTTTAAGCTTTTTTTATAGTTTGTAACATGCTCATGTTGTCTCTAATGTCCTGAAAAAGAAAGCAGTCACAGATAAAATACATATAATACATATAATACACAGCCTGGCCAAAAAAGTCCCATATGCAGTATTTATTTGGACCACATTCACTCTGAAAATGATGTTTCATCTTCCCTGAATCATTCTCTCAGTTTGAACCTGATGAATCCTGACACTGTTTAATCTTTATGCTTTCTAACAAATAAGAAGCTGCTCACTGCATCTGTTAGGGTTAAATAACCTGTTGTAGCTGAAACATATTAATCACTGCAGTATTTATCCAGTGGAAGGATCTAAACTATACTGTTATCTATAAAATTGAAATAATTTTGTTTTCAGACACATTCCTTTTTTTATTCCTCATCATACACTTTGTTAATCACCTTTGACCAGGTTCAGTGATTACATAATGAGTCCCAGTTACACTTTATCTATCAAGAATAAATCACATTGTTACAATCATTTCATGAGAAAAGGTAAACATATTTTATTCCAACTTCATGGGCAACAGTGTATTTGCTTAGTTGAATCCAGTTGAGTTCTTTTTTTGACCAAGCTGTGTATATTTTACAGAATTAATTTAATGCCATAAAATGAGGTATTATGGGCATGAAATAGAAGATTTACAGTGTCAATTTATTTTCTGATTGAAATCTATTTTTGTATGTTGTTTAAAGGATGAATTAAAAACTACATTTGTATAATTCTTTAATTAAATACAGCAGGTTAAACTGATTGTGTAGTAACAAGCTTGAGTAGTTTTTACAGAAGTTTAAGTACATGATTTATTTGTCAACATTAAGTCAAAATGGGACATGGGAATGTTATTCACAAAAAAGGAATTAGGCCTTTTTTTATGTGAAGTTTATTTTGTTATACCAATAAAAAGGTAATTCTGCTTTCATAGAGAAGAAAAGATATGTGTTTGAATGGTTAAAAGTTTTAACAAATAATGACTGCTAAACTTATTATATCTTTTTTTTTTTTTTATCATATTTTTATTACTGATAATAGTTCACTGTTGACAAAGATTATAATGTCTCTGACACACACACACACACACACACACACACACACACACACACACACACACACACACACACACACACACACACAC
>JAPQRP010000006.1:14764959-14776048 GCA_037367295.1 Apogon hyalosoma | reverse complement strand
ACCACAGTGAAGGAGAGATCCACTCCCATGGACGGACAGGCTGTAGATGCACCAGGACTGATGGACGTCCATTCGCAAATTTGCAAAAATCAAATCATCTTGTCCTCACTTCAACCTGAGCTCAGTTTTGTATATACTTATGATATTTAAAGATGAAGTCTGTGCTTTGCAAACTTAAATTGGAACCCAAAATTGGTCACAGAGATTTTTTTTTTTCAGTTTTCCAAATGGCAAAAGAAAATACAACACAACAATAGTAATATATGAATTAATTTTACAATTAAAACAGAATAAAAGTGTATAAATGTTGACCTCACCAAAGTTATGTGAAATGCAGAGGAGAGGCTTCAGTTGTAAATGATGACAGATGTCAAGTAACAAATGCAGCAAAACAAAAATGATGAAAAATTGGAAAAAAACAAACTAAAAAAAAACAAGTTAAAACTGTACTTGTGAAAATAAATCACCTCTCTATGAGAGGAAGCTTTTTAAGGCATTCAAACAAACAATAAAAAGTGTTTTTTGTTCTACCCTGGTACTTGTTAGAGGCGATTATAGTAACTTTTCAGAGAGCAGAACTTCATCTTGTAGCAGAATACTATTTTGTTATTAATACCTGTACTTTTTAAAGAGCTGTACAGTATTGTTTGTACTGGTCCTGTTCCTGTTGTGCATCAGTAACACTTGTCTAGTGTTTTAATGCAGTGCAAGATGAAAATGAAAACAACTAATATTTTTATTTTGTATTTTTGTGAATCTTTTGTTGAATCATTTCAGATTTTTATGGGGATTCCCATGTACTGTCCTGTTGTACCACCCTGCGAGGGCCTCCTTCTGCTTCTTTGTTGTCACATGTAAAATTTTGTCTACGTCTTCTACCGACCAAATCAATACATAAATTACAAGTAAATGGAAAAAAACTAACAGATATTCATGTCAATGCTGACAGGATACAAGATGATTCAGTCAGCCCCTTGTTCACCAGTGAATCAGGAACATGCAAGCAGAATACACGTGAGAACTGCCTCAGTGACTCACTTTCATGATGTTCTTTTACATAAAATACTTCCTTGATGGTGGTAAAGTAAAACGTAGGGCAACTGGAATGAAAAAGAAAACTTAAATGTTTTATTTCCTTGAGATCATCACCAGTCAAATGATCATAAATAAAATGAGCCTCATCAGTAGACGTCTTCTTGCAGTGTATAGGTTGTTATTTTACATTATTTTTGCAGTGGACAGTGGTGTACACGCGGTAGTGCTACATTAAATACATGTTTTTTTTATCCACGCTGACAGAATCAACACTGAGTATGGTAGTCAGTGTCATTTGTCTCTGTGTTTGTTGGTGATTTTCACACAACTCAAATAAATAAATAGATAAATAAATAAATAAATAAATAAATAGATAAAAATTATGGATTAGGTGATCCAACTTTAATAATCACCATGACCCACCCTGATCCCCCATAAGCTTTTGGGTCAGAAAGTCCATCTTCATGATCACATGATCAAAAATTTTGATTAATCTCCTACAGAGTCCATTATTCAGACATAATAGTATGTTCCCATTGTGATTCAAGCTTTCAGGACCTTTTATTATATTGTATGTTTCTGTTCATGTGGATAAAATATATATATGTTGGGTGTCATATTTTACAAAATAGATTTCTATCTAAAAACGTGTAAAGGCAGGTAGTTAGATATTCTAAACAGGATCCAGACATTTGTCTGTATTTCTTTTGAGCATAATCTAGTTGGTAATATATTCATTTGTATTTTATCCTAAGGTGAAATCAGTGTTGTTTCTTCTTCCTTTTTAATTTTTGCTGTCCTACTACTACTACGACTTTTGGCAGCTCCAGTTGTTCTATTTTCCCATTTCAGTTCTTTCTCCAGCACAAAACAGCCTCTAACTGAATGTTTAAATGGTGTCACCTCAATAATGGTGTGTGGGACTGCCATAATAACACCTCTCTTACCCGGATCACATCTTATTCATCAGTCGACCATGAAATAGTTTCTCTACACTGCAGAAAAACAACACACACCAAAAGGAAAACCTTACAGATGCTTCACACGCAAGTTGTCGTGCGGTATTTATCACCTCTACTTTCCTTGTCGCCTAAGAGTAATGGTATCACACCCTATTACTGTAAAACACATAGAGCATCTGGTTTGGACATCTTCCAAGAAGTTCAACAATGTGAAGCATTTCTTGTTTAGAGGGCAAGGCTGGATATGAAGCCAACATTAACACACAGCCACTTTTGGGACTAATTTATCCATTTGTTTCCTCTTAATCTTATGACACACAGACTGGTACACAGGCATAGTAATATAGAGTTTGATTTTGAATGAAAAATAGGGCCACAGATCATCAGCCCATTTCTTGCAATATATGAATGACATGACAGCTTGAACATATAGGTCATAAGTGTTAATCTGTCCAGCTGTTTTTTCTCTACATTAGATGAACTCAGGCATAAGAGGTGGATTAATAGACAACAGCATTAACACTTAATGTGTCACTGCTTAACTCACACATATTGCACTCATCCAAAACATACACACACCAGAATTATTGAACTGAGATGAAAAGATGACAACTTTCCATCATGCAGAGGAGTTATTGTAATTTCTGAAGAAGCCAGCGGTTGTACAAAGCCACACTACATTCATCTGGAGCCCACACAGGAAAGAACCGAAACTGACAGAAAGACAACAATCATGCCCTACGCAGGTGTTTGTCTTTGTCTCTGAGAGGCTGCTTAAGGTCACGTTGACGAGGCTTCTCGGAAACGCATTTTTCACATATTTCAGGGACAGATACCTATCTTCCTCTGAAAGCTCTAAACCTGTTGTTGACAGAGATAGTTTTTTGTGACACATTAAATGTATGATTCCCTACATGTTAGAGGAAATGAAATAATCTTTTGCCTTGCTGTTTTTAAGTAACAGTTTCTGCAACTCCATACTTCATAAATGCCTATAGCATGTAACAACTGCTTTTTAAATATTCCCCGGGGAGCGTGATGCGCGGATCAATACTGAAATATTGATGTAGATCAGATCTTTACTCTCTAGGATCAATTTGCAAATCAAAATATCAATACTTGTGATACTTCTGTCATTTGAAGTAATGTATATCAGAACCACAGTGGAAAGCAGCCGAACTACTGGGATCTTTGTCTAAATGATACGCGATTGGTGGGAACTACTTCTTCTTCTGCCTGGGTAGGTGTGTACTGTGTCCCGTTTCTCAGTCAATCCTTCCCAGGCCTTAGGTACCTGAGAATGACTGCCACTTCTGGACCAGCAGGTAAAGTCTTTTCAAGGGCAGTTAGAGGGTCTGAGCAAAAAACAGAACAGACTAAAGAGGAAAACAGTAAATATGCTATTGTTCCTGAACAAAAACTTGTGAATGAGGGAAAGTGTCGATGTTGGATGCTTTTGTTGAAGTGTTACATGTTCAGTGGTTTCATGTTAAGATATTCATGTAATGTGAATTAATATGCAAGTTTTCAGTTTTATAATAGTTCTTAATAATTAAACAATAATTACTCTTATGTCTTGTATTCTTTATGAAGCCATGATTTGAAATACACTTTTTTTTTTTTAATTTTACAGACAGAATCGAAAAGGAAATCCGTGGTATTGAACATCACTACTGAGAGAACTATGCACTTGTCAAAACAGCTTTCTCCTTTTAAATTAGTTATATTTAGTACAGATATTCTAAATCTCAACAGCAGGAGGCAGTCATGTGCCAGAACCTACTTATTCTGACCAAAACCACTGATGTATCAGCGCTTCATATCCACAGACTGTATCACCCACTGAATAAAGTATAAAGGTCATTGTTTACACACATCTGTATTATGGTCACATCAAGAATTTTTTTCTTCAGACTAAAACTCATGTCTGGTTACTTTCCATATATATCGATCAAAAATATGTGTCTTCTAATCGTAACATGCTAATCAGCTGATAGTTTACTTTATTACTCTGTTAGATTAGCTTTGTGTTTAGACAGAAAACACCCACAGTAAAACCACAAATCACCTCAGTTTTCTGTACAGTTTATGTTGTAAGTTGCTGCACTAATGATCTGTTTGGAATCGTCCAAACATGGTCAGAACTGTCACAGTTTAATCTGAACCATAGATCAACAAACAATAAACTTAGCAAAGATAAAAACATCACATAGTAATCTTCACGATCCAACTCCCATGTAGAAGAAATGCTGCAATTTCAGCTTTGGTCAAAGGCCCTGTGGCGTTAGTAACCTGACTACTCACTACTTTGAGTGACTCACTAGCCCCTCTAGTGGTCATATAAACCCATTGGACTGGGTATAAATGGATTCACCTCCTTATAGTGACTTCTTTGACATAATGTCAGAACTCTTTACTCTCAACACTCAGATGATAGTTTTAGGTCTTTATTTATTTATTTATTTATTTATTTTTACATTTCAAAGTACATATAGTCTCCTTCAGCATACAATGCATGAAATGAACTGCAAAACAGCACTACCTACAAGCACTTCTTTGAAATTTCTTTAAATGTATTTTACTGTGGGGTGTATGATATTACCGCTATGGCTCTTATTCTCTTTTACTCTTTGTATTATTTTTCTGGTCTTTCTTGTACATATTATGGGTATTTATTGCTCCCTGAAAGAAAAAAATATTGTTTCTCTATGAGGCCCTCTCAACTAAACAAATGATAATATCAAATGAAGCCAATACCATATATTTTTTGCATTACTACAAATTCTTTAATAATGTCAGTAATTAAAATCTTAAATATAGGATGTATAAAAAGCCAAACTGAGAGTCAGACTTCGAACTGAAACTTCATTTTAGGTGGACAGAGGCACAGAGAAAAACTGAATGAATATGAGGGTGAGTGTGCAGTAAAAAGAGCATGATGTCATTATTAAATTGTAAAAAATAAAATCTTCAAAACAAAGTCTCCCAGCCAGTGGTGGGCTTGTTGTCAGGAGTGAGTTGTGCTTTAGCTCGTAGAGTAATGGTGGTCCATCTATTGGATTAGTGGAGGGATTTCACTGTGGTATTAATCTGAGAAGACAGCAGGCGACCCGGGCTGGACACACACTGAGCCGTTGTGTCTCTCAGTCTGTGCCGACACTCAGATCACTGTTTTCCCTCTGACGAACACACCTACGAGGACAGACCTCTCCACAAGCATGAACCTTTTCTGCTTTTCACTGGTAAGGGACACATTTTGCTTTTTTGTTTTTCATGCATCATGTAAATAGTTGAGGAGAGATTTTAGTCTGTTCATGCACATATTTTGTCATTACAAGGAGAACTGATTATACTGATTGTAGACTATATCATGTGTGAACCTAAAGGTGAACAGACAAAAATGTAGTTATAATTGTCTTTTAGTTCATTGATAGGCTGCACTTGACCCTAAAGAAGCAACAAAAGAGGTGTTTAGCTGTAGTTAGGCTATTGGAACATTAACCTATGCTCTGTTTCAACCTTATCTCTGTTGTTAGCTTTAAAATATTGCTTTTCTTATTATACCAAAGTAATTATTCACACATCATATATAGGTGCCAGTCTTTCAGTAGTAACATCCATAAAGAAAGGTTAACCCTGCACAATTGCTCCAAATAATAAAACTACATATTATATATACATAGTATTTTTATGGTTTGGTGCAAGTGTAAAGGCATTACCTTTCATCATAGATGCGTCGTTTCTCTTGATTTTACTTCATAGAAGAATTCCCCATCAAACCCATATTACTGTTTGGGCTTTAATGCTTTGGTTTGTGTTGTCAGGTCATCATTCATAAAAGTGATGCTATCAGAGAAAGCAGAGGAAATTCCTGTATGATCATTTGTATAAAATGAAGTCAAAAGAGTCGTAAGAGTTGCAACACAAATACAGACAATTGTACACGAGCAAAATCCTCCCATATGGTCCTTCAGATGCTGCTGCAGCTGTCAGGCTGCACGTGGACACAAGGGTATGGACACAGAAAGTTATCTTTGGCCAGATGTTGGGGACATTGACCAATAATCAGGATTATTGACTGGAATGTTGAGATGGTAAACAATGGGTTGAGCAGGAGTTGTTTTCATTGTTATTGCAGTTTCCCATCATGAACTTAAAGTTTGTTTGGACAAAACATTGATTAATTTTAGGATACTGATATACACAAAAAAAAAGACATGAAAGACCGACATTAAGTTGTATATCACAGATGAAATGCCACTGTGTATGAAGAGAGAAAGCATTAACATATATTCCTCGAAAGGAATCAGGATCAGATGAGCATATTTAAGCCACAGAGATATCTGGTCTGAGGAATTTCAATCCTCATCTACATCCATGTTTGACAAGAATCCTTACATATCAAATCCTCATCTAATTTTCTTACTTTCTATCATCTGAATGCTTCACAGTTCTGACTTGATGTAACTGTGATTTTTTTTTTTTTAAGAGCTTTGCCTATAAAATATACTTGATTTGTGTGATTTCTGAACACTGAGTCCAGAAACACATTTAATCTCACAAACTGAATGAAAGCTATAAATCAAGCTTGCCAGGTTTCAGCCCCCTAACAGCTTTGGGTCCGTCTGCACCCTGACAGGAGGGGTCTATGGACAGCTTGTATGAGGCGGTGCAGAACTCTAGCGATGTCCCCCCGCAGCCCGTCCCCAGCCGCTCGTCCAGCCGCCCCTGCAGCCGTCCATGCAGCCGCTCCTGCAGCCCCGCAGTCCTACTGGAGGACAACGCAAAGTGGAGAGGCTCTGGGAGATCAATTTCCATGGTGAGAAGGATGTTTGTGATTGATAGATCCATGTTAAACAACCATGATTCTGTCACAGAGGAAATGATTGTCCCACCCACCAGATTGCACCTATAAAACAAAGCTGATTATGAAAGTTGACAGCTGCTGCCAGGCCAGACTTCAGTTTTAGCCTTGTTATGTAAATTAAATGTCACCAGTAGGGCATATAATCAAGTTTCATAATCATTAAACTGTGTATTCATTCTGGCATTTACTTGCATTAATGTGTCTGTTTTGTGTTTGTTCAGGAAATGCCTCAGACACTTGGAACCACTTCGCATAAAAAGAAAAGACGGTGAGCAAAATCACACACAAATACACACTCAGACTCAGACTCAGAGGTAAACCTAATCTTTGAGTCTTTCATATTTGGGTTGCTTATTCCTATATCAATCAACCCCTGTTGGTAAAAAAAAAAAATGTTCTAAAAACATATTAATCCTACTTGAAATCCAGGTTTGTGTTCGTCTACTGTTTATCCATCTCTGTGTTTCTTTTGTTGGATGTGCGTGCAGACCATGATGAAAAGCTGCTATTCAAGTGAAAGGGCTTTCCTCATATAGTAATAATATGGCTTGAAAGGCTCCCTGTTTAATTTCACTGAGGGTTAATACTGTAAATCCTTCCTGCAGCATGGCGGACAGGCTCTCCCTGTAGTCCTCTCTTCATCCTTATCTCAGCTCATTGTGCACAATTCTGTACAGACAAAGTGTTTTAAGAAGAGGAATTGACAGCCCATTACACACAATGAGTGGAAATATTTCTATATTACCATTATTACTGATTCAAGCTGAGTATTTTTAGGGAAGTGGAGCCCTGTGGACAGAAGGCAGATTATGCCATTGGCTAGTTGATCTAAGAGGATTCAGGACCCACCTACTAAGAGTCCCTGTCGCCTCTCCACCTTTATACCCAACACAACTGCCAGGAAAGTAAACTATATATATTCTCAACACCTGCGAACCAAAAATGTTCATATCAGTAGCTCTAGATGGATGCAGAACTTGTGCCCATCACAAGTCGTGAGCCACAGTTAAGTTTATTGTTTTGCCAATTTATCATGACCACAGATATGGATTTAAACTCTGTATAAAAAAAATGTAAAGAAAAGCAACAAAAATATACAAGAAATATGATTTAAAGAATGTTAAGAAAAGTCAGAAATAAAAAGGCCTAAATGTTTAGTGTGACTTCCCTTTGCACTTAACCCATAAAGACCCAAACATCCACCGAACAAAATTGTCTACTGTAGTAAAGTGTTCAATACCTATTGAGCCACTAATCCTATCAATGCATGCAAATAATTGGTGTAAATTTCAATTTTTCATCTTTTCATAGTCATCAGATTTGACCCATTTGTATGTTCAGAAGTTCCGTAGTGAACGTGGAAACACCATCATCTTCTACAACATTGATTCACCGGTAAAACCCATGGAGTTCGATCAATGAGAGTGGACGGAGACAGTTGTTTTGTATTCAGTTGATGACATATTTTGATGAAAAAGTAATTTTTTCTTCAGTTTTCTCTGTTTTGATATAATAACCCTCAATTTTACTCTGAGCTTTAATAAACATTTGTATGGTCGGTGAATTAAATATGGAAAAATATATGATTTATACTGAAAGAAGGCAAAATACAGAGGATAATATTACAATACATGGTGATGAATCACTTAAGAAAGGTTAGATATAGAGAAAAATTAATTTGGGAACTGTAAAAACAATAGCTCTGGTTCTTTAGGGGTTAATATATGTTGAAGTGCATATATCATGATTTACTGCACTGATGTTAAGCTGTTTTATGCCAACTGTTATTCAACATATGTCAGATGTATCTTAATGTTTGACTTTTTGTCATGTGAACAGAGGTCACAGGACTGTAACCTATAGAGGCTATCCAGTTTGGATTCAGTTTTGTGGGTATTGCATGTTTCCTGTATTTCCTTGTCAGTTAATAAAGAGACTGGCAAATACATATAGTTTTCATATTCACAACCAAGTTAAGGGGTGACCTCAATTTTTGCTCAGTAATGTCACATTAATGGGATTGAAGACTAACACAAACCTAAAGCATTGGACATACTTTAATATCTAACATATATCCCTCCATTTTTTATTACAGAACACATATATCAAAATCAGCATCAGATAATGAAGCTTTGGGTAAGTACAGCTGTATCTGATATGTATTTGATGTGTGAAGTGTTGGATAAACTGGAATAATTTAAAGACCGAGGGATCAGTAAATTGAAAGTGTATGCGATATAAGCAGCTAAAATGTTTTTATCTGACTAACGTAAAGCTGCCTGTCTTTCGTGTGACCCAGACTTCATTCACCCTGATGCATATCTGTGTCCTCCATTCACCCTGATTTTTCACATGAAATCCCCAGCATTTATTTATTTATTTTTTCTGATTTGCCTCCCTCTATTGTAGATAACCCCGGCTGTAATACAGCAGTTTGGCAACCTGCCAAAAGCAGAGAAGATTTAGTCCACTCACCCAACAACCACAACGAAGGTAAATGGGGAATAACTCAGTTTTGTTGGTGTTTAATGAAAACTGAGTGCACATACTTCTGGACAGTCACTTGCACTTGTACAATGTGCACATGCTGCTTAAAGATAATGTCTTTACATTTTCACTGTCTATACCGTTTAGTCATAGTTTTATACACGTTCATATTTTATTAATTTCTATTTATTTTTAACTTATTTTTACTTACCCTCTGTATTTTAATTTTGAGTATTGCTGCCACAGAGAATGCTAAACTGTGTCTTACTGTTTTACTACAGTTTTTCACAATGTTTTTACAGTGACATTAAAAAGCTATTCTATTCTAACTTCATTTGAACTCCCGGCTGGGCATCGCAAGACACTAGATATAGTTTGTAACACATTCAGCTGCAGAAATTATCATTAAACAATGTGCTATTTCAGTAGAAAATGCAATGTTTTGTGTCCACACAGAGACAAAGAGGATTAAGCACAGAACGGAAATAAAAGGAGGAAAAGGACCACATCAATCTGGCACTAAAAAGAAGGAGAAACCACCCTCAAGCCAGGTTAGAATATGACTTTTTTTTAGTTCATATGTAAACATGCTGGATTTTAGCAAAATTTGTCAAAAGTCTATTAGAGCATAGGCAGTAAGTGGAAACAAAACATCAACAAAACAATATACATATATAAATATACAGCACATGAGAAAATTAAGAAATGTCTGTGTTGTTTTCATAACCTGTTTAATTATTTTAAAAATCTCTCTCATACAAAAAAAGAACATCGAAATTGCTTTGTTGTCTTTACTATCTGTTTTATTATTCAGTATCTCTCAAGGTACATTTTATACAGCTAATTGTAACAGCTCTAATGCTTTTTGCACTTTAACAGAAAAACTTAATAGAGAACTTTAATAGAGAAACTTAGGAGCAAAGTTAAGAATCAAGTGCAGTGTGTTAATTTTAGTTTATAGGTCAGCAGCTAGAGGGATGGAAGCCAAAGTCCAACAGCCAAATAGCAAATACAAGCACCCAATGAGTGCTAGAGGCTGAATCTGCTTTAGTTTAATTGTCTCCTTCCTTTTCTCCCACTGTCACTGTGAAAGCAGTCAGTGTCCTAACCACAAATTGTTGTATAGTCCAAGTACCCACCTGATATATCAGCAGAACTAAAACAAACCTGTTGCTGCACAAGAAGAAGTGATGCCAGTGCAAACCCATGTTATAATCAAACCCCAGGCCACGCTGGAGTTAAAAGATGCCACCTGCTTGTGACATCCAGATCACCTCTGGTGGCTTTAATGGCCCAGTCATTTCACCAAATGCCGATTGGGTTTTAATACAGTGCAGATGGCTCCAAGAGGGGTACAGCTCTCTCTCTAATCTCTAGTCCACATGGCAGGGAGGCTGTGAAAGCGGGTGTATGTTTGGGATGGGGAGGGTTTTGGAGGCTGTGTGCCAGGTCAGTCACTGCCCATTCTGACTAATGCACATCATAGTGAAACGCGAACAAAACAGAGCCTGCCAGAACTGGATTGGTGGCAGCTTTTTTCCTCCTTACAGTGTGTCCATGACTCAAATGGGATTGAAAGAAAGTTACAGGATCAGAGAAAACACACACGCACACACACGCACGCACGCACGCACACACACACACACACGCACACACACACACACACACACACACACACACACACACACATCACAGTGGCGGACATCTGTCTTCATATAAGCACAGTCAGTTCCTGTTG
>JAPQRP010000006.1:14740416-14755786 GCA_037367295.1 Apogon hyalosoma | reverse complement strand
ATTTGAGCATTGAGACCTGATGTATCAAATATGATACAAAATTGAAACTCATACATGGAAATTGATATTTGAAAAATCTTTTTTTTTTGGTTGTTCAGAAGGATAAAAGCTCCAGTTTCAAAGAACTGGAATTTTCTGTCAATGATTTAATGGTTCAGGCTTTACAGCGTTAAATAACGAAGTTTACTTATTCTGTGATACATGTATTAATTAAATGTGTATTTGTTTTTATTCCTTCAAGGGGGATGAAACAGACAGAGATCAAGAGCCAGAAACAGAAAGTAGTCCTGCAGGCGTGAAAAACTCTACACACTCTTTGGAAAGTCTTTACAGCGGCCAGAGCTCCTCCAGTAAGTATCTGTAGAACGTATTCATCCAGAAACTGTAATGAATGCAGCAGTCCCTCAGAGCTGTGGAATCACACCGTATCCTGATGTGTTTGTGGGTTCAGGTGGTGTGACGAGTGAGTCCAACGGCTCTGCTCAGAGAGACAGTGTAAAGCTGGAGGAGGATGGCTCCTACCAGGGCCAGTTCTGTGGCAGAGCTCGCGTCCATACAGACTTCGTTCCCAGCCCATATGACACAGACTCACTCAAACTCAAGGTGAGATGCAGTGTATTTAATCAACATAAGACATGGCAGCCATAGGAAAAGTGTAAAGCATTCAAGATAAAACATCAGATTAGGTTAGATTAGATTAGATTAGATTAGATTTGTAATGACAATAACTACAAAAAAAACAAAAACAAACAAACAAAAAAAAAAACAGTAGTGAAAAAACAGACAATTGCACTTTGGGATGTACTAGTAGGAACAACAAATAACAGCGTAGTAATAATAAAGTAGTGGTAATAATAATAATAATAATAATGATGATGATAGATCATAGATAATGATAGATGACATGAATTAAATCAAATGTGTTACCTTGACTATTCTAAGGTGATTTTGGTTCGATTATTTGAAAGGTTGGCGACATCATCCACATCATCAGTAAGCCTCCCATGGGCATCTGGACTGGAATGCTTAAAAACAAAGTGGGCAACTTCAAGTTCATCTACGTAGATGTTTTAGTGGAGAAGGAGGAAGAAGAGGAAACCCCCCAGATCAGACAACAGAAGCTGTGCAAAAGGCCTCGACCAAAAACGTTGCTGGAGTTACTGGAGCGTCTGAATCTTGAGGTGAGAACAGAAAGTATTTACCTGAGACGACAGGCTTTCAGTTCAGTCAGAAATGTCTGGTTTTAGAGAAAGTAAAACAGGGGGTTTTGATCTGATGCTTTAACTCTAATGTAACACTCCAGCGAGGATGAAATTAAGACTTCAGACAACCTATCATGTACTTGAACAGCTGGTGACACATTAAAAAAAAAATCCCAAAACAATGTGAATAAGTCATTACACAGTTTCACATAACTTAATATCACAAACCTGGACATGACCCATTCTCCATCATGTCTAATTTATGATCTTGGAGACAAACTGTTCATACCACTGGGGGTTTTATTGAGTATAATGATGGATGATCTGTTTGCTGTTGCAGGAGTATGCATCTGCCCTGCTGCTAAATGGCTACCAGACGGTGGAGGACCTGATGCACCTACAGGAGAAACACCTAATAGAGCTGAACGTCAAAGACCCCGAGCACAGACGCAAGCTTCTTGCTGCTGCAGACTGCAGATACACAGAAGGTCAGAAACAAACCAGGGAATGACAAAATAAATGACACAGGACTGCTGAATTACTTTCCAATGGGTCCAAAATGTGTCTATATGCAGTCAGCTGATCATCGCAAACTACAGTAAGAGTCTCAGATACTCCTGAGAAAGATGTTTTCCAATAAAATTGCCTTTATCATACTTTTATTGCACAAAATGTTGATTAGAAATAATTTCGTTGCCTAATTTCTTCTTAGTTCAGTAGAATTTTGCATGAATGATAAGGTCTGCATTCATGGGCCTAACTGCAAAAACTCATTGCTTAACATTATTTCAACATTTAAAGAGGAACTTTAGTGTTATTTTTATTCTTGTTTTCATGCAAGTTGATAAATGGCATGTCAATATCTGAAAATATGGTCTTAATTATAAAATCATTTAATAAAGTATCAGTACTAAAATTCAGAGCAAAAAGTTCAGTCATTTTATTCAAACTACATCAAATTATCTCATAAAAGTCAGTTGTGTCTTTAACTAGTTTCAGTATGAGTCAGTAAACACAAACACAAACAGGACCATTAACCCTGATGAACTTTATAAATCTGTGTTAAATAAAGAGTTTTAGCTGAAAGTCCTCAGCTGTTCAGCCCTACTCTTACAGTTATTTCTCTACATCCTCATCTGTTCTGCATCCCTTGGATGCATCAGGATCTGCTATTTGTGTATGATTTTAGAATTTCAACCTTATTGGTGTCAACTTTGGTGTGATATCTATATATTTCATGTATGGTAGCATTAGACTCCCTTTTGGTATGACACACTCTTTATTTTTGCTGCTGTGAACTGAAAACTTTGATAAAAATGCCTCCAAATGTCACTAAATACTTTTCAAACTTGCACATGCATTTTAGAATGTGTTTACTAGACATCTTTCTACACATTAAACCTCGCTAACCTGCAAGTTGTGCCTTAAAAAGGAAAATCCTCTCAGCCTCATGTAACATTAGTTCATTTGACTATGATTCAGTGGATTTTTAGAAATGCAAACAATGAACACATAGACCTATATTTCACTCTTTCCGTAAATAAATACATTCATATTAATTTAATCACCTTTTAATTATGCATAAATATGACCCAAATACCAGTACTAGTTTTCTTCTATCAGTACTGATTATCACTTATGCATCTGAATGAGTGGTAAGTTCATTACTAGAGGAAAACTGGAATGTAAAATAGCTGATAAAAACTGTGACATTTGTGCCACACTGAACTGAAATACATCCTGTGCACTGTGAGAGGCTTATCAGTGATTTCCTGTTACTCAGATAGAAAGTGCTTAAGAGGACAGAAGGTGTTCCTGTAATCTGGTGACTTCAACCAGAAGGCTGATTATTGTCAGGATGAATGAAAACTAAACTTGTGTCCTAGACAAAGAAGGAACTGTGCACATGTACTAGTTTTGTTCAGTTCACTCACATTTAATGCTTTCTTAACTGCATGTGATTGGTGGTGGTGGTGATTGTAGGTTTCCTTTGTTGTGACTGAACAGATGGCAGTGTGGCTATGCCAAGCCTGTTGACTTTATATGAGATGGCAGTAATTTAATCAAGCTGAACTCCATTAGTGTAGTGGTTTCAACCTGGACATGAGGATTAGTGCCTGCTATTGGTGAAAAATGACAGAAAACATTGTATTTTTTCTGTTGCATGGTTTCAGCTTATTACAGAGTCCAAATGTTTCAAACAGGAAGGCATGTAGCTGTGGTGCTTTTTGTAGAGTCCCACCTGCATAACACATTTTAGTATCTGGGTCACTGGGACACGGCAAACCAAACACACATGTCCAGGTTTAAGAAGGCGGTTCTAAGAAAACAGATAACACTCATATTGTAAAAGGACCACTGACTCTTAACTTACACCTCATAAAAAATTAGAATTTTTGTAAGTCTTAATTCAATCTACATACAGTGAAAGAAGAAAAATGTATTGACACATGAAGAAATAATCTTTGATTTAGCACAGTTCTGAAATTTCCATTAGTTTTCATATGTTTTTCACGTTGATTTTTGATTTCAATTCAGTTTCAATTGAAGATTTGATGCATTTTAGTTTTTTTTTGTTTTGTTTTTTTAAGTATGAAACAAAAACTTGATTAAAGTTGGTGGAATAGCAGTCAAAAGGCAAACTGAAACAAACTAAAGCAATTTCCATTTGGTTTCAATCTGTGCACCGTTGTTCAATGTAGATTTTTTATTAAGTTATTCTTCTTATAGCTATTTCTTTCCCTTTGTTTTAGTTTTGTAAAAGCCTGTAGTAACCCTAGTGCCCCTATGACCTGATGTTTAAAGTAGGAACCTTGTCAGACATAATGTCAAGAAGTATTTTTATAACATCAATGAGACTCCAGTGCATCCATATTCTATATGGACTAAACTATTGGAAGGCAATGAATTCAGGCACTTCAGTGCTAACAGGAGGCTGATTTTCAATGACACATGGCTTTATTTCATTTTCATGACTAATTTTGTTTTTCATTGTCATCTACAAAATGTTCCAGAATTAGTTTTTACTTCCTTTACTTAGTGCTGAAATTTTCTGACCTAATAATTGATTTAATTATTGTACCACTAAAATACTTGTCCTGTTCCTACCACAAATAATCATCTTAAACCACAAGTAATCATCTAATTCCTTCAAGTGTTATTCAGGAAGAAAAATAGCATTTAAACTTAAAAAAAAATATTGATTTAACATTTATCATCACAACTATAAAAACAACCAATATTATTTTTTCCTCATGATAATATTTCAGATCAAGGTGAATATGAAGTCCTACAAGCTGTTGGGTGTGATGTGTCCCAGTACTTTTGTCCATGTAGTGTCTTTTTACAAAGCACTGTTTTAAATAGTAATATTTTATATAAGATGAGATAAAAATGAAAAACTAAATGAAACTTTATTGGTCCCACCACAGGGAAGTTCACTAAATTAAGGCAACAGGCTGAATTGCAGGGCAAAGAAAGAAATATGGAGTCAATAGGAGCAGACTGATCAACAAAGTCCTTAAAATTTGAATGAGAGATGACAAAATGTATATTTCTTTGGCTCAGAAATGTGTCAGGGAATTACTGGGCTGTTTTTATGATCAGTCAGATTACATGTAAAAATATTGACGTCATGCTCCACTTGTCCCAGATTTTATCTTCTGTGATGTGGTTGGAAACAGAAACTTGTCACCTAATGACATTTTTATGTGGTTTGTTGCTGCAGGTGATGAGGCCAGGGATTCAGAAGAGCACAAATCCTCCCACAGTCCACAGGAAGAAGACAGCGACTGTCCCAGGGACTCAGGCTGCTTCATCCCATCTGAATGCTCAGACAGCAAGGATGACACAGAGCAGCTCACAGACACTGTGGATTCTTAATGTGATCATTTCTTGGGTGGATACTTTGACATTTTGGAATATAAAGTTGGATATTTTTCTTGACCAAACACCACTGACTTTAAAATAGATCCAACAAGCAGAAAATATTATCTTCAATTGTGAAATGAACATTTGTCAACCCATAGAATAAGGCCACAAGTTGTCTTATGGAGTAATTTTCTTTTTAAAAGTATAACATGCACAAGGTAAACAAACAACTGAGATTCTGAATGTCATCTTATCTAACTAACAAGAAAATGATTGACTTGTACATTTTCATTTCAGACATTTTTGATGTTTTAAAAGACATTAAATGTATTTATTAATTCTAATTCAGTGTTTTTGCATATAAAGCCTTTATTTATCACATTTGCACCAACTGATGTAACTCATCACATCTAGTTTTAAATTGGTACATTTGTTTTTCTGTAAATGAAGTGATGGGATGTTGCTGAAATGTAGATTTTTGACTATAAGTCTTGCCTATAATGTATACTGTACAGATAAAATGTTGTTATTTTTTAATGTATGTGTGCATATATGAAAGAGAGTCTGAGTGCACTCACATTGAAGTCTTGTGCTTTCACAAGGTTTTGTACATACAACACAAATACAAATATATTAAAATGTGTTTTTTTGTTGATTTATTTTACCTTCAACAGTGTTTAACAGGAAAGGGAATGCTTTTAGATATTAACTATGACTGAAAATAGAGCAAATACTATCTAATGGATAAGGTATTACAACATGTTGATCAGTCATTTGATAATCAAAATGAATGGGTAAAAGTGCTAATACCACATAGTGAAACACAGAGATACAAATTCTGCATTTAGACACTTACTTAAGTAAAAATGAATATTATTAGAAAAGTGTACAAAAAATGAGACAATTCAAGGCATTAACTATGCAAGTAAAATGGTCTGTGGTCACTATTATATGTGATGTTTTCAGATTCATTGTACTGCTGTTTTTATGTGTATGTTGTGTTTTACAGCCGTACATGTTAACAGTTATGGTTATTTCATATCTGTTGGGTAGTTCAATCAACTGAAATGTATAAAATCATCATATGTTTTAGTGTCACTGTCCTGTGAGAACCACATATTTCTAGAAAGTCAACTTCTCAAAAATTCTGAACAATAGGCCTTTTTTCAGATTACATCACATTCCCCAGTATATCCACAAAGGTTTTAAACAAGGACATATAAAGTATGTGTTGCATAAAATACAAATTAAAAACACAACTATTTTAGCAAATATGTACTTCAGTAAAGTAAACAATTTGAGTAAAAATATTCAGATAAATTCCTCTACTGCTTATAGTAGTGCAACAGTATGAGTTCTTAAAAATGTTATTTGATGACAAAAAGCTTATTAAAAGCACAAAAATATAGTATAATTGAAATGCTATGTGCATCAGTTGTTAGTTTTATCATTAAAACCAAGCAAAACTTATTTTATATCCCCCGCCACATTCCACTCCAGGTTGAAACACAACACGCACACAAAAGGACAGGTTCTAACTGCAGCCATTACAATGAGTCAAAACAATTAAAGCAAAATATAAAAATCTCATAAAATAATGAACTAAGAATAAGTAAGATGAACAGTAAACCAGTAAAGGATAGAGATACATGTAAGTTAGAACAAGAAGGTAAAAAAAAAAAAAAGTGACGTAGAACACTAAAAAAACAATTAAAAGAGGATGATATGTATGAATAACAATAAAATGCTGAGGCGAAGTACAAATAAAGTAAGATAAACAGACAATTGAAAACACGTTAAACAAAAAGCTGGTGAAATAAGATAAAATAATATGGAGTTAACTAAGCTAAGATAAGATAAAATAACATACAGTAAAATAAAATAAAACAAAATAATATTAATTAAAATAAATGTTAATTGGTGTTAATTGTCCTCTCTCTTTTTAATCATTTTTTTCTCTTTTATGCTATTCAGTCTTCTTCGGTTCATGCTTTATGACGTTCCCCTTTATGCCTCCTTCCGATTGGCTGAGAATGCAAATACGTCATGGCATGTTCCTTTTTCGCGAGCATTTGTGGGAATTGTAGTATAATGGTAGAATCTCCTGTAAATTCTTCACGTTGAATGAATACGTCATTAACTACATTACCCAGAGTTCACAAGAAGGCATGCAACGTTGACGTGTATTTGTTGGTAGCCTGAAAAATTCACTGTTTCGTATCACCAGCTGTCAAAGCTTATTATTTCACCGCAAATTAAACACTCACCGACATTTTGTGATTTTTAGAGTTGGAAGACTTAGCGACAGTATCTGACAATGGCGGGGGAAATTTCAATGTTTGGTAAGTGGTAATAGTCACTTTTTCACGTGGATTAAATAACCGGCGACTGGATGCTAGCATGAGCTAACTGGTTCGGTCCACTTGTCACACTCAGGTTCCGTGATCCTGGCCCTGTTCCTGGCTGGATACCTGGGCCAGCAGTACCTACCGCCCCCAAAGCCTAAAGTGATCGGCCTGGACCTGGGCACCACATTCTGCTCTGTCGCCGTCTTCCACCCGGGCAGCGGGGAGGTGGAGGTGGTGGCGGATGAAGAGGGGAGGAAGAGCATCCCCAGCGCCGTGTCGTTCACCGAGACTGGAGTGTTGGTCGGGCATGAAGCCGTGGACCTGGCCGACAGCAACCCGCAAAACACCATCTACGACGCCAAGAGGTTCATCGGAAAAATATTTGAGCCGGAGGTTTTGGAGCAGGAGAGCACCCGGTACCCGTTTAAGGTGGGTGAGGATGAGAAGGAGCTAGTGTGGGTCATTTTGGCACCAGTGATGATTTTTGCAGTATGTTTCCAGTGATCACAGATGAATCTTTTCTGTTTGCAATCTTTCCATGATGCCTTCATTTCTCTTAACCAGTCCAACGGCTGGTAGGCATCATCATTTCACCTTGGGGTTGAGTTATTTGATCCACTTTTCCTCCTGAGCCACAGCAGCTCCAATAAACTGTACATTATTGATGGTAAAGTTAAGAGCATCTTCTAATACATGATAGTGACTGATAATGACTGATCGTGTCATTTAAGCTCAATATAATAATTGTAAACTGGAGCAGGGAGGATCCTAACTGCCCAATATGTTCCATGCCCCTTCCCTCAAATATTGTGACAAATTGCTGCTTTCTGAAACTTTTACTGCATTAGACATTGGATACGTGTTGAACTGAACCTCTAAGTCAAAGTAATAAATGCCTAAATGACTAAATCTGACTCAGTTAACATGAATGTATTCATAGATCTGTAACTGAACATTACAACTAACCGTAAAAGATGTTGGTGGTAATGGATTAGATTATTATTATTTTTTATAGTGCTTTTCAAGACACCCAAAGCACTTTACATTATTGATACAATATTCATTTGCTCTCCCGTTCACACTCTGATGGTGGTAAACTACGTTTGTAGCCACAGCTGCCCTGGGGCAGGCTGATGGAAGCGTGGCTGTTCACGCCAAATGCCCCCTCAGACGACCACCGAACTGGAAGCAAGGTGGGTGAAGTGTCTTGCCTAAGGACACAGCGGCACATGACTAGGACACAGCAGGATTCGAATCACTAACCCTTCGGTTATTGGATGATCTGCTCTACCTCCTGAGCCATGGCCGCCTCACCTGGTAGTGATTTTATGGTTTATTTTCCCTCAAAGTCCGTTTAATATTTATGAGTGGCTGTACCAAGTTCTGCCTACACCCATAATTTATAAATCACCATATCAGTGTAGATTAATCAGTTTGTTTGACTACATACAATATGTGTCAGATTAACATGACTTTCTCCCTGTTAATCCAGCTAAGTAATCAAGACCAACCAAGGTTTGAATCTGGATTTATTTGGATTTCTGAGCAGAATTCTCTAAACCTGTCTCAGAAAAATGCATAATGGAGGCATGTTTTAACTGTAAAAACCACCTTGATTCAAGATCTTTGAACTATGATGCATCCATCCTGAGTCTTCCTCTTTGTTTTCCACCAGGTGATCAACACCAATGGAAGTGCAGTGTTTCTGATCTCCACTAACCACACCTTCACTGTGAGCCCAGAGTTCATCGGTTCCCGGCTGCTGCTGAAGATGAGAAAGATGGCAGAGCAGCAGCTTGGTGTGCTGATCCAGAAAGCCGTCATTTCAGTGCCTGCCGAGTTTGACGAGAGGCAGAGGAACTATACTGTCAGAGCTGCTAACCTCGCTGGTCAGTGAATTATTTAATATGATGCTGGATATCTCTGTGTTTCCAACGGCAAAACTGCACATCTATAGGGTCATGTTTTGAAAAAGAAAAAATAAATGTTCTGGTGTTTGTTGCTTATGTTCCATTCCTTGTCTGGCTCATAATTTGGATCTGCTCCTCAAGATTTATTTGTACTTTTGTTTTTATTTGAGAAACTTTATGCTTTACTTGTTTTTTTGATTCATCCTTCTCTCTTTTTCTGTTATGAGTACCCTACTGCACTTTGCACCAAAACTTGATTTTAACTTTTGTTTTTAGTTGTTTTAGTTATTTAAGTTTTACTTTTTAACTTCAGGGAGAAGCTTTGGTTATTTATTAGCATTTTAGTAAATGTGTAGGAAATGGAAATGGGGCTCCATGCATTTTTTTGTGTTGAATTAATATTCTAAATGTTGTTAAATTAAATTCACTTGTATTATTCTCAAGTAGCATTTGATATTTACACACATGTTGGTCTTGAAATGGTAAGATTGTAAGCACTGCTTCCCTTACTGTCTTGCAGGTTTGGAGATCTTGCGTGTGATCAATGAGCCCACAGCAGCTGCCATGGCCTACGGTCTGCACAAGGTGGATGTGTTCAACGTGCTGGTGGTCGACCTCGGGGGAGGAACACTGGACGTGTCTCTGCTCAACAAGCAAGGGGGCATGTTCCTCACCAGAGCCATGGCAGGTATGAGTTTCACAGGCAGAACAAAGAGGAACCGATATGAGCAAACTGCTCTCAACAATAACATGATGCAGTTAAAGGCTGTTCCTCAAAGTTGAGGATCCTTTTACGGTTGTCTTTTTTTCAAGTCACTTCCTTTCTAGACCCGAAGACCGTCATGTCTACTGATCAATGCACTCCTGAATGGAATAGAGGAGTTCCAGAGAAGGTCCAGGCCCTAATTCAGTGATTTAACACATTGATACATTTACAGGGACAATAATAAAGGCACAGCAGTGTTTATCATACCTTCAATTAATCATTTTAAAGATTCTTTAATCATAATACTGCCTCTTATTATGATTTTATGCAATCTATGTTTTTCACAATATTTATACATTTTAAGATCCTCTACATGTTCCATTTATTTAATCCTTAAACCCACTGATTTGCATTAGTTTATGAAATGCAGTATAAAATGTAAATAACCTGCCATTTACAAGATCTTTGCACTGGTTCTTTATTCTACAATGAGATCTTATTTGCAGTTGTGGTTGCCTCTTTATCATTTACCATCATTTTTAAAAGGCTTGTGTAGAGGACTGTGGGTAATTAAACTGGGTCGAGGATTGCTGAGTGACCACAGAGGCATTCTTAATCTCAGTCTTTGGAAGGATCCCGGACTTTGAATCTGTCTGGCCCAAAATTATACTGTATTTTCACATAAATGAAGGCTTGATCCTTGACTTTGAGAAACACCCAAAAGCCTAAAAAACACACCTTTATTCCCAAGCTTTATTCCTCTTTAAGCTGAAATGGGATTTTTAAGGGTCAGTGACATATATGGGTTAAAACAACAAAAAATAGGAAATATTCAATATTTGATCTACTTCAGGCATCTTTGAATTAAAATATTATGCATTAGTTGCAGTACTGAGCCACATAGAAATTAAAAACATATTTTATTCTTCTAAATAATCCTCTCTGTTTCTTTTCTGTTTAATTTTTTGTCTTGCAATATTAACCAAACTTCTCTTGGTAATCATTGTGACACTTCAGGAAGTTGACTTGAGTAACATGGTTGACATATTAATTCACTCCAGAACAATGGTGTTCCATTAGTGTCTATTGTAATTTTCTATAGTGATGTCTATCAGTGATGATTCTTGGTAATAATTATAACCCATTTAGTAACAATTGTAACAATTTTTAGTGTTATATGATCATGAATGTTATATATGACATGATCCACAAATATTCTCTCTAATTAAGAGAATGTTTGCAGGTAAATTCTAACATTATTTCTTAAATTGTAATCTTTTTACATGTAAATAAATCATTAGGGTTGACTTTTCTCTTAAATGTGATATCAAATTCACACAATAATACAATTTAATATTTATATCTGTGACCGTTGTGTTCAGCTTCTTGCCCATAAGAAAAGAGGTATTTAATTAAATGAATGACATTTTACTGCAGGTAATAACAAGCTGGGAGGTCAAGACTTCAGTCAGAGGTTGCTTCAGTACACAACAGAGCGAGTCCGACAGGAGTATGGCGTCCCACCCACGCTCAAAGAGGACATCCACCGTCTGCGACAGGCTGTGGAGGCTGCCAAACTCAACCTCACCCTGCACCCCAGCGCCACCGTACGGGTTCCCCTGCACCTTCACACACACTCAGACTCGTCCACTCCGGTCCAGGTGATGTTCCAGGCCGTGATCACTCGTGAGCTGTTTGAGGAGCTCAACGAGGATCTTTTCCAGAAGATTCTGACCCCTGTGGAGACAGTTTTATCTGAAGGTCACTTAGAGAAAGAAGACGTGGACGAGATAGTTCTGGTTGGAGGGTCGACCCGGATACCACGGATCAGGAGGCTCATCAGTGAGTTCTTTGGGAAGGAGCCCAACACGTCCGTGGACCCCGACCTGGCGGTGGTCACGGGCGTGGCCATTCAGGCCGGCATCATGGGTGGCTCCTGGCCATTACAAGTGAGTGCTATAGAGATCCCCAACAGACACCTACGCAAGACGAACTTGAACTGAACGTCAAAATGCTTTTAGTGCGATAAAGTGATGAAAAGCCCACAGATGAGACTCACTGCTCCATGCTTCTCTAATGCGCTTAATTAAATATGTGCTCTTATGCGGGCGTTGCACAGCAGAGGACTGAGCTGCCAAAATTATGACATGAAGATATTCAGGTTCTTTAACTTCCTCCTCCTTTGTATCTGTGCCAGGCAGTAGTGGTTCATGAAGAAATTGCAGATCACATATTGAATCTTGCTGACATTCGATCAAACTTATTTGCATCTGGTAATGTGTGATGTCCTGGCAGAAAGAACAGGAGAGGTTATGTAATGTGAAACAGAGGCCTCCTCTGTGACGTAACTGCTGTTCCAGTCAGTAACAACATCCAGTTGGACATACTTCAGTATCATTCAGAACAGGGAACAACCACTTTGTACGGATTTAAAGACTGATCAGCACATTTCCATCTATTTATTTATTTATATGAACTGTACGTCTGACTGAATTAGTGTGTGTGAGTGTTTGTGCCTTTTCAGAGCTGCTACGTTGTGCCAAGTATGGAAGCCATTCAGTCGAGGCCCAGTGAAATCACGTTGTCTGTCAAAGGTTATTGGTACAGAGGGTAGAGAAACACGCCTCATAATGGAAGGGTTTTTGAGGTGGTTATGTAGAGACTTATCTGTCAGATGAAGGTGGCTGTTGGAGACGGCCTTAATACTGACACTGTACTGTAACAGAATCACAGGTACCTTTGGACTGAATAGAGTGGATCATTTTCCACAGAGGACGAGGAGACACTTGTTGCACTTTGAGGACTTCCATTTGTTGGCCAGCTTCACATCGTTGTGCTTTAGTTTTGTTTGTTTTTTTCTCATTTAATATCAGAGTTTAATGCATCGGCCTGCTTCTGCTGCTGTGGAGGGGTAGGTCCACTCTGGTATTCCCACAGCAAGACCAAAGCATTTATGTGCCTTGTGTGTTTGTCATCGTCTTTATTACTGAGAAACGTCTCACAGTCACATTCACTGTTTGATGCACTGGATTTTGTGCATTTCGGTGTCAGAATGACTACAACCAGACACATTTATGTTACAATAAGGGAAAAAATATCTGTTAATGTATCAAAATATTTCTCTGAAAATGTAACACCTGTAACAGACCAAGGTAAATACATTCTTTTAAGGAGTTTCACTTTTTTTTTTCTTGCCAGTGCCGTATGAGTTTGTTTTCATTGTATTTTTTTGTGATGTTGCTGTAACAGAGCCTTCATGAAGTCATTCTAAGCTACACGGTTTCCCTTTGATACTGAAGAAATCATTTAACAGTAAATGTCTTAGGTCTATTTTTGTATTAAATATTACTCACTGTTTAAGTCCAGCAATGTAAAAAAAAACAAAAAACTTTAACTGTTATGTGCTTTTTCAGCCCATTAAAATATGATTCTCAACTTTTGTTTGTGTTTGAGATGAGTACGTTTCAAGTGTTTTTAGTTAATTCACATGCTTTTATGAGGAATATCACCAGTAATTATAGTTTTGTTTTGTTTTACAAAAATGAGTAGACTTCAGTCTTAGAAGAATTTTCAATGTTTAATTCTGAGGCACAATAATACAAAAAAAAAAACCCAATCCATTTCACATCCCTTCAGTAGCTTAAAGCTGAATTTTCACATTTAGCATCAACTTCATTTCCTTTACATCAGGTTCAGTTTAACACCAGCACTCAACATTAAGATGCATTTAGTTTGTTGGTGCTAAAATACAGCGACATCACTGCACCTTGCATTGTGTGGGAAGTGAAACGACTTCCACAGGGGCCAAACTATTGCCGTTGTAATCAGTAAGCAGTTCAACATCGTCACATTTGTCAGTTTCACACATCGATTCATCTTTTATGTACAATAACACTCAACATAGCACTGCACTCTGCATAAAAAAATACATTCCCGGCCAGAAAACACATGATACACTTTACACATAAAAAAAAAAAAATCCAAACATTCACATGAACCATAAAAAGACAGCACAGATCATCATCATACACCATTTCGACTAGTGTTTTTTTTTCCTAGGAGCACAGCTCACATGTCATTTGATATGCTCATTACTGTTAACATGCACTGATCAAACATAGGGCAGCAGGCGTTCAGCCTCCATCTAATTATCTTACATACACCGTGTGAATATTTCACTTGGAGGAGAAGGCAGGGCTTCTGTAAACAGCTTGGTCTTTTTTTTTTGGTTTTATTATTTTTTAAATATAAATATTTGTGTCATTCTACTCTGAACGTCAGCACGCAGGAGTGCGATAGAGGGCAGGCAGTAGGATATGAACTGGAAGCGTTTTGTCTCATGCTACAATTAAAAAGCCTTGCAATTTCATTTACATCATATAACAAAAATGAGGATCAGCTTTGGAAAACCAGCTTTAATGAATCCGTCTAAAAAGAAGCAGAAGCCTTGGTAACTTGCAGAGCCTCTCTGACTATTAGATGTGTGAGTCAGGGCCAGAGATTTAGCAGATTTGATCAATAAAAAGTGCTTGTGTACCATGAAAAACACAGTATGCCTGACAAATAAAGGAAAAAATATATATACAGAATGTACACAGAGTGGGTGGGTGGTAGTTGTCTCTGTCAGGTACAGCAGTCTGTCAGAAAATCAGCAGGAGAGGGAGGAGAATGCGTTGTAAACGGAGGAGGAGTAGGCCGCTGAGGCTGATGGGATACGAGTCTCCATCACTGGCTGATGCCTTGGTTGGTGTAGTAGTCATAGCCGTTGTCTGCATACAGCTCCTCGGCGCTGCCCACTCCATTACTCACCTCTGGAGGATGCCAAAGGACAACAAAAACAGTCAAGAAGCTGGAAAACCACTGAGACTACATTTTGTTTTGTAATTACTGAGGTACAAAAACTGGAACTCATGACACAATGATTAAAAATCACTAAATCCTGCACATTATCTGGTATACACTAAAAAAGTGCATCATTGCCATTTACATTAGCTATATCATTCAAAACGGAAAGCTTGTGTGCCTTGTTTGTTCAACATTCCTATTGTACTCAGACACCTGCAACCAGAATACACTATGAAAACGTGTGGAACCAAAGAGGTCACATGGAAATGAGAGGTTGAAGACTATATAGGACTCAGGTTTCTACCTTTGGTCTGCAAAATGATAAACAACATTGTTGGAAACAAAGTTAGAGGAGGAGGGGTTTGTGTTACAGGAGATTAATGATTGCAACTCATAGGAAATAAGGATAGGAATATTCCATCCATCCATTTTCTGAACCCGCTTTATCCTCACTAGGGTCACGGGGGTCGCTGGAGCCTATCCCAGCCA
>JAPQRP010000006.1:14724710-14736199 GCA_037367295.1 Apogon hyalosoma | reverse complement strand
TTCAAATATGCATGAAGCAATATGCATGTGATTTATCAAATATACATCTCTTCAAAATGGCTGACTTTGTATTGAAGATTATATCGAGGTGATGTGGACGTGGCAGTAGAGATGATCAGAGATTAATTCTTCTCACTGTCAAACACACGTGTGAACTGGGTCATGATGACTTGTCACATAAAAAGTGGGTCACAAGAAAAAACAGTTGTATAAAGCACCTCAACACAAAGTGTTGACAAAGAGGTGAGGGTGTGTGTGAGGGAAGATTAAACACTACTGGTGATTAGTGATGCATGTTGGAAACAGAGAGCCGCATTTACTGTCCTGATGCAATGACAAAGTGCTCGAGTCTTTTACAAACACTTACTGTAATGATTTGACCACAGTTTGGGACAGTACTTACTTCTGGAAAATGAATATTCCTATGACTACAGCGAAGGAGAGGAGGTCTGCAGATACCCACAGCATGCAGTATTCCTTTGGTCTCTGCAAACACACAAATGCAGTCAGTTAGGATGAGTCTTGACACTGAATGATCTACCACCGGGTGGCGCTGTATACCAAAAATGAAATCTCTTCTACTGGGGCAACTTCCAACTTTCTTAAATTAAAAATAAAATTAATAAAACCCCAATCCAGTGGCAGATTTGAGTTTCATAGACAGGCGGTAGATGCCTTGGCAGCCAAAATCCCTGCAAACTGCTTAAAGAAGGCAGGTGTGTGAGTGAGATACAGTGTGGGTGCTACCTACCATGACAGACAGCTGAGCTGGAAAAAAAACAGTCATGTACTACTGAATAGAATGCAGTGATGCTTATCTTTTTACTGTGTGAGGGGATTCAGCTAAGTATTGGCAGTTAATAAAACCTGAGTATGATGAGTCCAGCTGAGAGTTAACATCTGCTGCTAAAGTGAGGAGGAGGAACTGGGGATGGGACTTTGGTTTTAAGACGGTCATTAATACCTTTACAGCACAGTGGTGTAAATGTGTCAGAGAATAAGACAAAGTAGAGAGACCACGGTGTACAAGGTCCAGAACTCAACATGTTACTTAAGAACAAGTGCAGATGGAAATAAGGAAAAGTAGTATCACAAGTACAAACCTTCATTTGAGTGTGTTATCATTGCTATTGTTAGTCACTCACTAGTACATTAAGGGAATTCTAATATTGTAGGTCCTTCAATGTAAAACCAATTTTAGATGTTACTGAGTTGATTATTAGTAAAGTACTGCATCATATCAAATAAAATATTGTGCATTTATGCGCAAAGTAACATGTGATATTAAATTTAAAATAACTGTCGAAGAGTAAAAAGTATATAAATATATTTACCTCTGAGATGCAGTGGAGTAGAAGTACAGTTCGTATAAAATTAAAACACTTCAGTGAAGTAATGGTACTTGTAATGGTACAAGATGTGTACTCAAGTACAGTGCTGGAGTAAATCTACTTAGTAACTTTCTACCAATACAGTGATGTGAAAAATATGTCTATGAAACAGGCCTTTTGTGATTTTAATGTTAAAAACCAGACATATTTATGAATGTCTTAATACAGAAAAACCACAACAACAAACACTTGAATGAGCAACCTCTGAAACAGAGTTTTTAAAAAATAATATTAAGTTGCAAACTGATTAAACCTGTTACGTTTCCAAACTTGGCTGAACAGAAAAGCCCAACTTTATTTGTGCAGAGGAGAAGAAACGACTCAGCAGGTGCTTACCATGAGCCAGATGGGGTAAGGCACCTTTTTGAGGATATGTGGAGCCTCAGATGATACTGAAGACACTCCGCTGCACCACAGCACCGAGTACAGCCACGGCTCGTTGACAGAGAACAGGGTGAGGTTGATGTTGCTCTGGGAGAAGTCTCTGAAAGCAGCCACAGACATTTTTCTATATAGATCCGTGTGTGAGTGTGAGTGTGAGTGTGTGTGTGTGTGTGTGTGTGTGTGCGCTCCTGCTGAGTAACTGTCAGTCCTACCTGATTTCCTGTGTGCTGGCCTGGTTGTATCGGAGCACCAGCCTGCTGATGCCATCCTGGTGGAGGCTTTGGGGACTCCGTTTCTCCAGTGAGGCTTGGATCAGACCGGGCGCTGTCTTTCTCACCTGCATTCTGTCATCATCTGGAGTCCAAATCACCTGTGCAAAGAAAAATAACAAGTGACTACAGTTACACACCTTCACTGCAAATGTAAAATTTCCAAGGCACATCTAAATATACAATATAAGTCTACAATTACTATGTTAAACAGTTTTTAATCCACCTTCTTTCCACTAAAACAGCAATATAGTTTCACTGTGGAGAAAAAAATACAGTTGATATTAGAGATTTTCTTGTATTATAATTCAGTACTATTTTGGAAAGTCTGTTTTTGAGTTTTTTCTTCCAAGTTTATGAATCTTGGTATTTGTTTTTCTTTGTCTCAGATATGGGTGCTTCTTCACATAAATTTTAGACTTTGAGCTCAGAGAATATCACCCTCTGATTCGTTTATTTATTTGTCACTACATACAATGGCCCTAACACAGTGTCACTGACTCTGACTGGGTCTTTCAGTGTCGACACATACCAGGCTCTGCTGAATCCCAGATTGCTGCATGGTCTGCAGGGTGTCATTAATCCAGCTGTGGAAGCAGGGATGCGCCAGGGGAGGTCTCCTCAGCCTGATAACCACTGTGCTGTTATTATAGGAAGCCAGTTTTAGAAGCTGCTCCAGGCTGCACACACTCTGGTTGGCAATCTGATGCCTCTGTTTGGGGAACAGAGTGTGCACTGTCCAGAAGGGGTCGTCCTGAGGCATGAGAGGAGAGGTTTTCAGGCACAACACACATATAATATTGAACAGAGTGTGATTTCACTTGGTTTATTAAGGACATATTCTATCTCATTTCTTTTTTTAGAAGCATACAAAGAAAATGCTTTGAGAATCCATATGGATCCCCGACATAAAATCATTAATCAGATATGTTATGTACAGACAACACCTATGGGAAATAAAAATAGCGAAGGCTTTCTTGCTGTATGGCTCAGACACAATAATAAGATGGTGTTTATTTAGGTCCTCCATAATGCGCTTCACTTATTATTGGGACACAGTGCAATGTGACATATGAGGCATGTAATGTATGACAGTGATTTGTCATAACCACATATATAGGTGGACAGTTCTTCTTGGAACGCAACACAACCACAATGAGCACCGAGAGCACAGTGGCAGTAATGCAGACTCAAATAAAAACTGACACAGAAGAGGCATAACAGCCAAGAGCCTGGCAATCTTATCTCATAAATATAATCTAAGCTTCAGAGGAAGCGATTTCACAAAAAAGCACAGTTGCAAAAGAGGGCAAAGAGCAAACTGCATGGTGAATATGTTAACTGAAAAATGAATAAAACAGAAATGACCACAGCAGTTTTGTAGCATAAAAATAACGTGGTGGTGCCTGGAGTGTAACATGAAAGAATAAGTGGAATATGGTAATAATGAATTTCATCTCACATTGAAATAGATCTGTTACTTGCAGAAGCTGGAAGTCAAAGCAGTTTTTAAAATCAGAGCAACTTTGGGGAAAAAAAATTCAATGGGAAAGAACAAGCAGGATTTTAAGGCACTTCTCTTGGATCATTCGTCTTTTATTTCACATGTTGCTCCAAAGTGAATTTGTTTCAAGCTCTAGTTGACCTAGGCCTTGTACTGCAGCCAGTGGTGAACTGTTAAAATATTAATGTCTCTGAATTTTGAGGAAACCGAATTAAAGCTATAGTGCGGAACTTCTACATGTCTGTAAATGTCCGTTTCACCCAAGCCACTACTAGAGAAGATGACACAATGCTGATTATGCCGATTGGCTCCTCTAAAATCTCATGGTATTTTTCAATATATATCATTTTTAGTTTGCGTGTCGACTGGTGGCATTCCTGCGCTGGCGCAAAGGAAACGACGCATTTTACCTCACAACAAGAAGGGAGGGGGAGCAAGAGGCAGAGCATAGGTAGAAAGGGAAAGCAAGTTAAGCAACATGGCAGAGAAGCCAAAGAAGCAGCCAAGACACAGTTCAGAAGTGGATCCTACCACAAAGAAAAGGCCTGGATGTTCAGCTGAAGGAGTATTAGCGAAGAAGGAAAGTGACCGATGGAGAAGGCAAACAAGGATTTGTACTGGTGTCACTTTTCCTCGGTGGAGAGCCCTGAGGGAAGAAATTGGGCTGAAGGCAGACACAGATGTTGCCTTGCTGCTGTTGGATAAGTAAGTTACTTGGTTTATAAGTATATTACAAGTTGCATGTGTTGCTGTTACTTGTACTGGATCTAATACTTTAATATTTTCTTGGAAATGGTGCTATGAACATAATGTCATGTTTGCAGCCTGGTGTTAGCCACATTGTTTAGCAAGTGTTACTCTGTGTACGGGGTACACCTAGGCATACGTCATATGGAAGCATGAGCTTTTTGGTTGTAATAACGCAGAATTCCGCTAGGGGGTGACAGAAGTTCCGGACCATAGCTTTAAATCATCAAGGATCATTGTGTATCACAGTCTGTACAATGAAGTCATGATTGAAAAGGCACTTGGCCTTTAGCGCACTTCACTACGAACAACTCCACTGCCAAATAAAACTAAGGAGAAAAAAAATAATACACCTGAATCCACAGACACCCATAAGTAATAATAAGACCTACTGTGAGAAACCACTGCCCTGCGTTGAGCTGCTGTAGGTCTGTCCAGTTGAAGAGTGAGGCGTCATCCATCTGTCTGTCAGGGAAGACCTTCTCCACATCTGTGGTTCTCCGTAGGGTGCGGTCACGCATCAGGAAAGGCACTCCGTCCATACTGGAGGTTCAACAGGGGATGAACAAAAACCGTGAATTATATGTGAAAAGAGAAAAGGAAAGTGGAAAAATAAATGAAGACGTGATTTATGAGAATATTGGGTGAACAGAAAGGAACCAGGAAATAACACATATAATTAACAAGTACCAAATGTTCAGCATTAGATCAGTGCTTGCATCAAATTCTATGAAAGGTTTTATTTCCAGACCATGTTATGGCACTGATGCTCTAAGCACCGATAAGTGGGCTTCTGCTCTAATCAGCTATTTTTACATGTTTAAACAGATCATTGAAAAGATGTGTTGAATGGAGCCCACATTTAGACGAAAAGTAAAAAACAAACCAATAAGTAACACAAGTATGGAGGCTAAAGCAGATGGTTAGACTATTGAAATTAGTGAAAATCAGGAACATAGAAAGGAAACAGAGGGGAGGTAAGACAAGTGTTTGACCGAAACATGAACTACTTGCAGTTTTACATTTGAATAACAAATATCTCCCACACAAACAGAAAAAACAAAGACAAAGAAGCCCACCTATTTTTCCATATTCGCCATTCAAATCTATATTTGTGTATTTGTATAAATAAAGTGAGAAAATAAGTAGTGCAGACCTATAATAACATGTTTTGTGTTTGTGTGTGTGTGTGTGTGTAAATGTGTATGTATGTGGTGTGGTGTGTTTGCTGCAGGAGTGTAGTCTCAATGTCGCTCTGGCTGTCATCAACTCTAATTACTCAGTACAGTTAGGAGTTCACATGTCAGCAGCCTGCGCCAGTCACACAGCCATTCACCTCTCACAGGACTGTACAGGGAACATAGAGCAAACACTTTCTCACACACACACACACAGGTTGCTAATACAGCAAAAACACTCCACAGCTAATTAAGATGAGCATTAAAAACAACTTCAAACCCACTGCAGAGCACACGCCCATCCTAACATCACACCCTCCTGCATTAGAATAAAGACCAATCTCCACCTCTACATAATCACTCTAGTACACGCACACACACACACACACACACACACACACACACACACGCACACACACACACACACACACACACACTCTATCCATCATATACTGCTGTCACTGTAGTATCCACCCATCGACATCCTCTCTCTTCCTTCAACTGTGTCTTGGAGCTCAGCCTGTCACCTCCCATTACGTTGTCGATGTCATGCCTCTATGTACTGTTTGCTGCTCTGCAGCATCGCTCGAGTCTGTTCAGTGTTATGAGCCCTAGGCCACACTATGACATACTTTTCTGTTTCCAAATAATGTTAGAGCAAAGTAAGGCTGTCATATTAATGAAAATTTATTTGATGACTAACTGTAACACAAAAAATTGCACTACAAACACAATAATTGTCTCTTGCTTTTTTTTTGTTTATTTCAAGCTACTATACTTTTAAATGAGGCTAAAAATAGAATAGAATCAGAAATACAAAAAGGGTCCTGGCTCTGATCCTAGTGGTAGACTTTGCATGTTCTCCCCATGCCTCTTGGTATGTCAGCTTCCTCCCACTGCAGTAATAGGGTAATTGGTCAATCTGAATCTCCCATAAGTGTGACAATGAATGTCTGTATATGTCGGGCCTATGATAAACTGGTGACATGTCTAGGGTGTACCCCGCCTTCACCCACTGGTAGCCGAGACAGTCTAGAAAGATTAACTGGTTTGGAAAATGAATAGTGATGATGATAGATCAACAGAAGTTAAGCGCCTTGAGATGACAGGAACATACTGTCAAATATCAAATAGTTGAAAATGAAAATGTAACATTTATGTTGTTTCATCCTCCTGTTTTTATATAAATCCGTGGAGTTGATTATTTGCAGTCAGATCAAATAACTATGATAAAGCAACAATGTAATTATGGTGTCAGGCCTATCACTAAGTCTGTTTCTCTATAAAAACAGTATTTGCATAATTGTTATTTTCTCTCATTTAATGTACACAATAATAAGCATAACTATGGTTTTTTGCCTTTTTTACATCCCATATGTTGTGTAGCCAGTTTATATTCTCATAATGAAAATAAATTTAATTGAGAGTCACAAGTTATGAAATACTATTTAGTTTAGCTTCATTGTGTATGTTTAGGTACCTAATGGTAACATCAACCTCCAGCCCAGTGACGTTCATCTCCAGAGCTCGTTGGAAGGACACGATTGTGTTTTCTGGAGCGAGCTAGAAACACAAAAACAGTTGACAAACATTATTTTCAAAAATTAAACATCAAATGAAGGTTAAAGACTTAACACAGATCAAGATTTTGTCAATTATCAAAAATATTACAATATAACCGATAACAACAAGTATTAATGATGCTGTATTAAACCAGTGGTTGTTCTTTTGACTCTCTAACTCAAGGTTATGATCCCAAGTCAACAGGTTAAACATCACTTCTTGTCAGGCACTGTGAGTAAAGCTAAACACTGGGAACCACAGTGAAGGAATGAAGCTGTAATCAATACAGTCCTTCTGGGAAACAGTCCAATCATATGAGTCTCTTTCTTTTCCAGTGGGAGTTTTTCACAGCCTCAAAGAGCCACTCCTAATTTTAGATTCCGTTGTGCTGATCGATCACCTTACACAGATACTGTAGAAAGCAGGTTGTGTAGTTGAGCTTGTGGGTGAGTGTTGTGAACACTCAGGGACTGAACCTCTTTTTTTTCCCTTTTCAAATGTTGTGTAACATTGAGCAGGATACTGTCTCAAATACTCAAATCCTTATCACTCAAATGTGATAATTGAGCCCATGATGAGTGAATGTGAATTTCCGACCACAACTGTAGACATCAGAAATGCAGCACAAGTGTCATCTTGTCAAAAGGTGAAAGTATGTGCATGGAAACGAGACAAGTGGTTGCTTTTCCTGACTGAAAGTCTGACAAACATACAGAGAGAGGTCATACAATGTTCTCGGTGGAGATAAATATATGAACATGAGCTTAAGTGCACATTAATTAGACTCTAAAGGGGAGTTGAGTTTCAGTGAATGAGTAGTAAGTATTCTTTAACACAGATCTGTGAGAGACAGCATGAAAACAACAGATGCAGTGAATCTGATCATTAAACATCTACAAATTAATCATGTTAGTATAAAGTTTCCAACTGACACTGCCAAGTGCTGTTGATACAGCTGAGGTTAGGAGTGTTCTCTGTAAGGCCTTTTTACTGCCATGTATGGTGTCATATGTAGAAGTACAACTAATACAACTTGTCAGAGCTGATGTGTCTTATATTCAAACATTCTCAGAAAAAAACTCTGCAGACTCACCATGGAGGCTCCCCGCTGGCCAATGACATCAGGCCGCTGTTTGAGGTTTTCAGGGTCCATGATGCAGGGGGAGGTAATATACAGGGGTACCACGTAGAGTCCCAGTAACACACTGAGGTACAGCAGCACCGCCACTACCTGAAATACTGGATTACAGGATAGTTGTGAAAAAAAGGTACAGCTAAATAGTTGATCCATTCATGACACCATAACTGCATAAATTTTATTTGGGTCAAAAACTTTCAATAGTATGTTTCAGATATACTGAATGTTTTTATTGTTCTAATACACATACCTGCCAAACACACAAATAAAATCCTTCCATTGGATAATTACTGAAGTGATTAATATGGTTCAGCTGTAACAAGTTCTTTAACTGATGCAGTAACTTCTAATTTTTTAAACAACCATCAGTTTGATGAGTCCAGAATGACCCTGTTCCAGAGTAATGGGTGCATCAGGGTGAGATGAGAGGTGGATGAAGTGAAGATTACCCATCATGCCTAGTGCCTACAGTACAAGCCTGTGGGAGCACGGTTACCATCTAGGGTCCCTTCAGTTGGTCAGGTCTAAGTTCAGTAACGTTATGTGCAAAAAACACAACGGAAATAAACATGACATTATATAAGCTTATTGAAATTATGTTGAATAGATGCTGTAATCAAAGCTAAAGGCTAAATATTTGAGTGTAGACTTTTTTTTTGACTGGGCTGTGTAATTCCACTTAGAATAATAAATTATTTACAAAAACCTAGTATATATTATATATTGGAGAGTAGAAAAAAAACCTAAAACACAAACACATAGTTAGGATCTATCATATATCATGGAACCAAATGTCTAGTTTCACCTATTCATGGGGCCTATCAGGTGATGTGGAAATGTGATGCAGAACGGTCATTCATGCAGAAATTTATCTTAGTCACGATTTATAGATAAGGCCTACAGAATTGTGAAATGGGTCATCTTACTTTGTCATTTTTAAAAACTGGGGCAGAGGGGAAAAAGAAAGCTTGGGAAATAAAACAGTGGAGAACAAATTTGCGCAACTGAGGACTCTCGACAGTATGCAAAGAGATGAATGCTTCAGTAGTTCCAGTAAATGGGGGTAATATTCAGTTCCGTTTATAGTAGTGAATAGCAGCCAGAGACACTGACCGCTGTAGCCCAGAAGATACACCTTCCCCTGCATCAACCTCAGTCTAACAATGTGTGAGTGATGAAGGCCATCAGTATGGATACATACAAACAGACAGACAGACACACACACACACGCACACACACAGAGGAGTGTATTTGTTTCAAGGTCAGCTCCAGGGTGGGGTTGAGTCGACATCTCTTGTTACACACAGGAGACTCACAGACTTCACCCACACACGGACATACTCACACACCTTTATGTCCTCGCTGGTATGCAGGTTCTAGGCTGCATTATAATAGAGAACCTCAAGTTATTGGACCTAAACCTTTTCACCTCATCAACATTGTTCAAAACCTGAATCTAAAACTTGACATACAGCCTTTGTTATTTTCAAATGTATGTGTAAAAATTTCTTGTCTAGTTGGATGCTACTTTTCAAAACGACAGCTCTTAGGTAACTCACTAGCCTTAAAATACCCATGAATCCAAAAGGATTGAGATTAATCTAAGGGTTATGACTTACATCACCAAAAAACCTTTAGAAAACACATTTTTTATTATCTGGGAATGCATTTTTTATTAAGTCTATGAGACTGACTCCATTTGCTATAAATGAGATCTGAAGTTTAATTGGCACCTACTCTGCTCTACAGTACAGATAATCATGATAATTAGTGGTAAAATGCACATACAAAGCTTCTCATTCAGAGTCCTGCATTCAAGAAGAAAACAATCCAGTGTCCTGGTTCGAAAGCATCACATGAGCCTGCAGGAATGTTCGTTATCACAACACCCTGGGTGGAGGTCCTGGCCTCTGTCTACATAGTGTTAATCATTCACCACTCTTCCGTGCATGTGTGTGAGACGGACGATTACATCAGGTAAAAGTTACTCGTATTCTCCGTTTCAGCTGTATATGCTTGCCTGTTTTTTCTGCACGTGCCACCTGTCCAGCTACAATCCAAGACAGTACAGTGACGGCAGCCAGAGCTCCTATGTGCAGGAATGGACCTGTGGCCTGGATAGAGATAGAGATGTGAGATAGATTGTAGGGTAGAGACACAGAAAAACACAAAGACATAAACAGCAAGATCAGGAAGTAAAAGAAATAATGAGAAGGGAGGTATAGCAGAGTCACAGCGAGCAAAGGAGAACACAATTAGAAAAGACAAAGAATTACAGACATTATAAACGGTTAAGACAGTGGCAACATCCTTCAGGGATAATAGCTATCATTTGTAGAGCCATTTAATTCTAATGGCATCAGTGTCAGTGGAATCGTCGACCCACTTGAGTCCTTGAGAGATTCCTTGTGGTGGAATAACCGCACTGAGACACGCTAATTACATGCTTCTAAGACGTCAACAGACCAGATCATTCTTGCACTTAGCTCCACATATTAATGGGGTAGAATATTGAATAAATATTCCATGAGTGAATTTTATTAGAGACTTAACACAGGACATTCAAATAAATGCCATTTACTCTTATTATTGCAAGCAATATGTTGCACAATTTTAAAGGTGCTAATTATGATACACCTGTCGTTGGATGGACAGATTACTATAGATTCTGTCATATGAATCAAGACGAGCTACAAAGACAGACAACTGAAAAGTGGACAGATGCCTGTGTGTGTTTTATAAGCAGGCACTGATCAGTTGTAGCTATAACTTAATGTAACTTCTGTTGTAAAACAAAATTCTGTTCCAGTTCCAATTGGAATTCTAGTTCTAATCCACATTTCATTCCTAATCGCAGTTCTAACTCCAATGCTGATTCAAATTCAAAGTCAAGGTGGAAGTTTTTCACTTTTAATCCCTACCCACAGATATCTTAACAAGTATTTTTCATCTTCATCTTAAAAAAAAAAAAAACAGTCTGTCCTGACTTGCATCTTGTTCTGACCTGCATTTTACGAACTATTTCTGTACACACCTCAACACAAAAATGTTGTAAACAATGTAATTCTACGCGGTGGGATCAATAAAGTTATATCTTATCTTATCTCTTAAACTGTGGACACCACTGATCCTCAGGTAATAATAGACACGGTAGACGCAGAGGCTTTAGCCTGCTGTGAAGATACAAACCCCCTGGTAAGTTAACTTAAAGGAGTGATATTTTGCTTTTTTTTAAAAAAAAAAATGGAATTATGCATTTTAAAACATTTCCCTGTGGTCTACATAAACTGTAAATGCTATGCTTGGGTCTGAATT
>JAPQRP010000006.1:14714332-14724610 GCA_037367295.1 Apogon hyalosoma | reverse complement strand
TTTCCCTGTGGTCTACATAAACTGTAAATGCTATGCTTGGGTCTGAATTCTTCATTAATTAAACTCCACAGGTCCATTTTCAACTCTATTTGTAGTAATGATGCCAGAAAGGCCGTTTTGAGCGTTGGCCCTTTAAATGCACAAGCCACTTCACACCCCACCCCCTCCAGGTTGTTGACTGTGCTGCTCTGTTCCGTTCAACCAACAACTGAACCCTTTATCATTTTATTTGACAATCAAGTATGGCGTTAAAACGGGTTGCTGAAATCCACTCAATTTTTGCCAGAATGAATATGAAGATAGCTTTGCAGCACCTGGAAGGTTCAAATTTAAACTTTTTGAACTATTAGGGTCCCCAAATACACAAACAAATGAACCAAAGACTAATAAAAGTGGGTTTAGCGAAATATGACCCCTTTAAAAAGCGTTTGTTCGGGTTGTTGAAGTGAATTATTTATACAGATTTCACCATAACACCAATAAATGTGGCCATATTCCACGTGCCCATGGTGACAGTGATCTACTGCAGGTCAAGCACTGACCTATACACCTACATGACTTATCTTTGATTCTTTTGCTATAAAATACAAATAAAATGAAAAGCATGAGTGAATTAGATATGACAGCATAGTTTTCTAATCTGTTTTCCTGATGGATACGCACAAGTCAAAGTTTACTTTGGACAGAGTTTGTGAGACACAAATATAGAGAAATATGTTTCATGTGCAAAATATGCATATAAGTGTGGAGAGAGAAGTGATATCTCAAGAGAGAAAATGCATTAGACTGCAGAGAAATAATATGCTTCCTCAAAACGTCATATGTCAACATTCAGGTTAATATTCTACATCAAAACTGGCTTTGTTTTTGGGTTTTCCCGTTTGTCTACTGACCTGCAGCGAGATAGGAATAACGTCCCACTCTTGTCCCCATGTCTCATTGACAGATATCACTCCAACAACAGTAGTGAGTAGAGCAGCAGTAACTCCTATCTGTGACAAGACATGAAGAGAAAGCTGTCACTTCAGACTTGTACACATATACTTAATACACAGAGCACAAAATAGCTATAGCCTCTTTCACTGTGTTACTGTACCACTGAAAGACCAAGCTTCAGGATAAAGTTAGCTGTCTATAATTAGTACCAGGCAATAGCAGACATACAGAAAGAAATGCATATGTAAAACTAACTCACCCTTTTCTCACTCCCACTTATCTCCACCCACTTACACAAACACAGTTTCCTAGTCTCACATTTAGCACATTACCTTATGGAGCCAGTGTAAATTCAACTGCTGTCCAACTGCAATGTGGCAAAGTGCTAAAACCTAGACAAGAGACAAAAACAAACACACTCAAAAAATCTGCTGTTTAACAAGTCAAAACCATGTGGTTTGGCAACACACACTGAAAATCCGACACCTTATGCAGGGCTACTAAGACAATATTTTGGCAATGTGGCATTTAACACCCTCACAATGAATATTCAATTTAGGACTGACTGTTAAAAATGCAATGTAGGTGAAACCCGCGGCGGTGGTGGCCAAGATGGGAACGGTGCCATCGCTCCACTTCCCATAGCGGTTATAGAGGAACCTGTACAAACAAGAAAGAGAATGTTTGTAAGCACTCATCCATGTTTTATCAGCACTAACCAGAAATGAGGTTGACTGAGTGTACATGTATCTATTTTGTGTTGTTTACAACATCATTAGCACTTTGACTGGTAAACTGAAAGATATATATTAAGAATACTAAATAGAAAAGTCTGTGAAGAGTGTGTTGAAATGGATATCAGCCTCAGGTAACTGCACAAAATTGATATAGTGGTGATCAAATGGCACATTACTGATGGACTGCAACAGTTTTCTATATTCATTTCTGTCATACACTCACTCATCCTGACTTCTAATGCTGAGTGTCTCATTTGCACGCAGAAGTGTGTAACAGTGTGTTTTGACACGACAGCTAGGCCCTATAGCACTGATTACATTCAAAGCCTTATCAGTGATTCTAGGGGCACAAAGACACAGCAGGGTCACTCAGTGAAGATGCTCAGAGACCCTTCTGAATTCATTAATGTTGCAGATGGACTAGGACACTCCCTGCTGCTAAATCACTAGAATGCATAAGGGCAGTTATGTTATTATCTGTGATTACCCAAAGAGGAAGAACCATGATACTGTAGATTTTCTTGTCAAGTGTCACACTTATGAGTATTTTTAAATTATGATATAAAAAGCACTAGTTGAACTGGAGATACAACTACACTTTGATGGAGATTAGAGTAAAAGCGATTAATAAATTCACAGCTAAGGAAAATAACGAGAGAGATATTAAAGACAAAACATATAACAAGCGGAAGAATAAGAGAGAAAAAGAGAAAAAAAACGTGACAGAAAATGGGAAAGGGATGTGAGAAGTGGTAATAGAGGGCAATGGATAATAATAATTGGTAAAGGTGACATTGTAGAGGTTTGTGAGTGTGAGAGGAGAGGGGGAGGGGAGCAGCAGATGGAGAGAAACATCAGAGAATAGGATGTTACAGGACAAAGCAGTCACCATTTCCTGCTGAACATACTTTCTAATAATAATCTAATCTAATGCAACAGACAACATGTGACCACACGTTACATTTAGTGGTTTGACTTCAAGGATTTTAATGAACTGCATTTGTTAAATTGCTGGAGTATGTAAGTAATCTTTTCCTGTATGATTTCATTATTACAACTCTTATATAGAAATCACATTGAGTGTTTACTCTTTTTTTAGATGTTTTACATTGCATTGTTGTGAACTGCCTTTAAAAAAATTATAGACATGTTCAAAGATATGTGTTATTACAGCTACCAGAAGCAATGTGTGAGCATGAAAAAAAGCCTAAACCACAGTTACAGGATCCAGTTTTCTTTGTTCACAAGCCTATAAGTGTATAAATGTATAGTGGTTGAATACAAATGGCACAGGGCCATATCTGTTATGTAACAGTTAAATCTGTGGAGGCCTGGGTGGTCTCTGATCAGATTAACATATGGCACAGATTAAAGGGAAGACCGTATTTATATCTGAAAGCATACCATAACAAACATGTGTATGTGTGTGTGTCTGACAGTTTTTGGTTAATTACTCACCAGTTAAACTCACTGTAGTCATTGTGAGCCTCCCACCAAAAGTAAAACCAAACCAGCAGCAGACAGAAGGTGAAAAGGAGGATGAGGGACCACAGGAGCTCCCACTGTAATCATAAGTACACACTGTTAATTATTTCTGTGAACACACTAATTGACAAAAGACATATTATGACTCTTTAACAGGTCTTAATGGAGCCAAAAGACCATGTGATGCTACAGTGTAATGAACAGAATTTATAGGCTGGACAGCACAAGTTTCCAACCATAAGAGGAACAGCTTATTAGATGGCAACTTTCGACAAACTTATGGTGTCACCCTAGCTGCTGACCTCTGCATGGGGTATTCCCTAATTCTCTGTCCTCATTATCAAGGAATTACTTTTAATAACTTCACACACAAGGTAATTACTGTCCTCATCAGTCATGCACTTCTGTTCCTAAGCCAATATTAAATTGGCTAAACCATTAGGTTGAAAGACACAAGTGCAATTGTTCATCAATATTTTTCCTGACTCAGACAAAAACTTTTTGACCTTTTCATTAAAAAGTAAAACTGCTCGTAATTTAAGCAAAGTTAGGCTCTGCAAATTAAAGACCAATGATCCTCTGATGCCAATGACTTTATAAAGAGATAGGGAGCTGCTGTTAAACTGCTAGGTAGAAAGGCAGTCACACTTTTGACTGGCTTCTAATTTACAAAAATAGGACCAATGGCCCTGTATCTCACCGGTATGTTCTATCAAGAATCAATAACAACTAGAATTTGTGAGGTTGGCAGGTTCTGTCGCTCTGTTAGAGCATTGTGGTCTGGATGCAGGAGATCAATCCCCCAATAGAATTGGGTGGTGGGCTCTCAACCTTTTTTGGAACAAATGCCCCTTTATGTTATTATGAGCCTCGTGCTGACCCTGGGTGAGACCTTTATAGCACTCCGTAGATAACGTCCCCCAAACCCCATTGATATCCTCCATGTCGAATCCATCCCCCCTCGGAAACATGTTGAGTGTGTCCTCAATAAGTGCTGCAACGTACCTTATTGTGCGGGTGTGGAGGGTTGTGCCCCCCTGCTGCTTGATATTGATACTTATACGGACTAATACCCCCCATTTTGGTCTCAGCACCTGCCTCTCAGCTTTCTCATTTCAAATGCCCCCTGATCCCTGGGGGGGCTTTATCGCCCCTGTTGAGAAACACTGAATTAAGTGAAAGTCCATATATATGACCTCTTATCAGTGCTTGATAGTTGATATCGCTAACCATTTCCATGTTGCAAGCCATCAAAACATGGACCATTATAAGTAAAGGCAAATGTTAAACATTTCAATTCAGCAAAAATTAAAAACTCAAAATTTCTCAAAACTGTGAACAGACTCCGTAGACTTGTCCCAAGGAAGCTACATATAAAATATGAAATAAAACTAACCAGCAGTTTTATCAGAGAAGATGTTTGAAGAAATTGATAAAGATAACAGCGGTGGCAATGAAGACGATGCTGGACACAGCACTGTCACAGTAGCTCATGGCCTATCGGTTGGTGAGCAAAAAACTGTCCAACACACACAGAGGCAATGCTGTCATTAGGCCTATTTATTGTGAAAATGTCATACCAAATATTTAGAGTACCTCTGAAAGAGCTAATACTTTGCCTATAACTATAAAAATCCAAGACCATCAACACACTGTCAGTGTCAGAACCCTTATGGAATTTTGTCATTAGTTGACAGACAGAACATTAATTCATAAGTTTTGACAATCAAGCAGTGATCATTAATCTTCACTGTTCCAGATGTCAAAACATGAATTATTGCTGCCTTTTAAATTGCTGCAATTTGAATAATAAAAAAATAACACATTTTCGCAAAGCTAGATTAAAAACAACAAAAATATTTGTTATCTGTTTGGCCCCGGTTTAGCCCAGCTTGAAGTTGGTGCCTGCCTGGAACCTGTTTGGAACCGCTTTGGAACGGTTTGGCCTGTGCTTGGGCGGTGGAAACAAAAAGAACTGGTGCTGTCAGGCACCAGCTCCGAACCAGCCCTGGAACCAGTTTGGTGGAAAAGGGGTATCAGTGTGCAGCATTCTCAAGATAAACATGTCACGCTGAGCAACCCAAGCACAACATCTTGAAAGCACTGTTGCTGTTTGTGCCAAGGATCAGATCATTATTGTCCTGACCAGCTGATGCGGCAAACAGGTAAGATGGTCTGTCCAACTTGTTTATTTTGGATCTGTTTACAATTGCAACATGTTGATGACCAAATCACATGAAACAAGAAAGTAGGGCTGAGTCGCACTGATCTGACTGTACTGTGATTACAGAGGGCAATACTTTGATTAAGGTTGTGATTTCAATTTGAGTCCAGTTACTTGTTTATGAAGTTTATAAACTCAGACAAAGTAATGTAAAACAAACACACATATACAAAAATATAAATATACAAAAAAGCAGCAATTTCCATCTTGCATGTTTTACACAATAGCTTCACTCAGATCAATTACACTTAATTTGAAAGTATTAGAGAACAGAAATTGTGTTTACTTTTGCCCCTTTTTCTGCAATTTGATTTTGATTTCTGCAATTTTGATACATTCTCTTAAATCTGCACCTTAAATCAGAGTCTTTTGCACAGGCTGATATACCAGTTACAGTCTGCGTAAGGTTGCAGCCCTAGCAAATATTCACTGGTCAAAATAGTACATTTGAGAAGTGAAAATCATGTGACAAAACCTTTTTACATCTGATAATATCAAGATTTGGCAGTAGTTCCAGAAAATCTTTTCCTGCAACCCCAGTTACAAAGATCTGACTGGGTCTCCATGGGAACCTATGATAGACAGCTCTGCTCATTGATGGGAATGTGACCGTGGTTTCCATGACCCTTAATGACTGCCTGAAATTACCTGTGAGATTTGACCTTGCTCCTGAGAGAGGACATTGTTCATCCTCTTCTCTCTAAAGGCCCCCTCCTAGATTATGATGAATTAGATCCAGGATGCACCTGGGAATGCAGCAGTGGTATGGCCAATGAGTACCCAATGCTGAAGTTTCATGAATCAGACTGCCATTGATAGTCTTGTCTTGGGTTTTGCGAAGCCACACTGTTGTACTGGTATTTTTGTGTTCTTTCTGGGCTATGTTAAATATTTTAGCTAACTCTTTTTCATAATGATTGTATGAGCAAGATATCTTACTGAAGAACAAAGGCCTCTGGTTTGTGGACTATTGTATAAAATGTAATTTGTATAACTGTTGCTAAATACAGTATTTTTCTGCTTCTATTTGGTCTAAGGCTCACCCTCTTCCCTTTTCATAGCTCTTTCTGCAGCAGGATTTCATCCAGCTTCACATAACTTGGCCTGCCCTGGTGACAACACATTACCATTTTGCATGGCTGGCATTCTGGACTTGTTGCTGCACAACACCCAATGTTATACACTGAGAGTGAAGCAACAACAGTCATCAGAGCATGACAAACTGTGCATCTGTACTGGCTTCACACACCCATGCACTGTATGGTTAATCACTCTAGCTAGTTTTTGGCTGATGTGGTACCCTTGGAGAAAACCTGCAAAGATGACAAACTCTCTATGGCGACGCTCTGAAGAGTTAGTGAATTTAATTAAATTTTAATTAAATTATGTGGTTGACTGTGATTAAAAGCTAATTTAAACACACTGAATCGACATTAAAAACCAAAGGCTCTTTTCTGAAGCTACTGTGGTTGTGGCAGCTGCTATTAAACATACAAGTAGATACAGTAAATTACAAACACATCTGCTGTGTAAAGAGCAAACACTGAAATGCTCTTGGAACAAACTAAAAGCAGGTTTCCAGTGGATCAAGGAAAAAATGTGAATGTAGAATTAAGCAAATCTTAACATTTAAAAAGGATCTCTCTGCATTAGTAGTTATACATGCTACAAACAAATTATTGTAGGGAATGAACTGTATGTAGGTTCACACAGAGTTTACTCTGGTAAAATGACAAAAAACAGGAACTGCTAAAAACACTAAAACTGATTTATCCTCAACACTCACCACTGTTCCAGTGGAACTTACGTCAGTGTCCTGAGAAAAGCAGGCGGAGAAAGTGCTAAAGACTGACATACAATTGTGGTTACAGCGTCATGTCTTTGCTGAACTTCGACCACTTTATTAATGTGAAAGAACAGCAGTACTCCCCTTAGGGAGGGAACATTCTTTTGCACAACAATATTCTGACACATCGAGTTAACGAAGCATGTATGGGTGTTTTCCGTTAAGATGGCATGAAGAAATTGTCCATGTACTGTTAATTACTGTGTGCTGTGACAGATTTGCTGCACTTACCCACACTAACAAAACAACTTACAGCATATTCAGCAGTTTTTGGCAGAAGGCAAATTACAACCACTGTAAATCTACTGAGACATGCTAAAAATGTCACATAATATGTAAGCAAGGAGATGATGTAAATAAAACCAACACCTCGCCTCTGCTTTTACCATAATGTGCTGTACTGCACCTCATACAGTCAACAGCAACTAACACTGCTTTGTGGTAGAAACTGACTGGACCAGATGTTATAGAGCTGTACTACTCAAATGTAAGGTCAGGGCCCAAAATGGGTTAAATAGCTGTTTTTATTGGGTTGCCAATTTGCAAAAGAAAATCCTCTCCTCTTGCTCTTTAATATAAAAACAGCTTTAAGTGGAGCATTAATGAAATTATAAACTCATTTCACTGTAAAAGCCAAATAATGAGGTCCTGTAGCTCCTTGTCTTTTGTAGATATGGCTTCCTTTCCTGCACAGCCTCACATGCCTCTCTCTTATTGCCTTTATCTTCACTGGACTTAACACCTCAGTCCCTTGTCACATTCCTGAGCATATCCAGATAAGTCCCTGGCATTTCACACATGACACGCTGCTCTGCTTTATAGTGCAGCTGTAGCATCAGTACGATAAAGTACACTCTTAAAGTTCTTCTATCAATTAGAAATACCGTTACAAGCCCAAAAAGGATGTAGAAGCAGGAAGAGAGAAAAATTGAAGATCTTGCTGGCATTTTTTTCTTTTTGGGCTTGTTTGAACACTCGATGACTCAACAGATGAATGACTCACCCTGTTAATGAAAGGCATGAGCCAATTAAAATCTTATTTTTTTCCTGACTTTTAACAGTTCAGAACACTAATTAGAAAAGTTTGTGCTCAGATCCCTATGAATACACATACAAACTTAAAAAATGAAACAAACTGAAATATATTCTACTTTGCCAGTCAACCAAAAACAATTAAAAAACAAGGTTTTAAGGATTGGCAAACATCTGAACAATCATTCTAGTGCATAAAAAAACCCTCAACTTTATATCCAAGTTCCTAACAAGCTATTCATGAAAGACACAGGCATCAAATCCAAGGCAGACTGGCCTCACCAGAGTCTCCTCACATCTTATATATTGAAGCTTTTGACCTTTTGGTTTGAGATCTACAAGAAAAAATACTTGGCTAGGGTTTAGGGGCAGAGAATGGAGAGTAAAAGAAGAATCCCAGATGATGTTAAGAGCTCTAAGCAAATACAAAAACATCTCTAAACCAATTATTCAATCTCTGGCCTTTTCAACTGATGCTATACAAAGTAAATTAAATAGACTGTGACCAGGGGATGGTAACATCTAATGTTATGTAACTGATGTCTCTCCTGTCCATTACTTCACTGACCTATGCCAATGGCACACAAGACCAGCTACAAATGAAGACAGGAGCAGCTTTGCTTCTAATTTTGCTGCCTTTGTGTTACTGAACGCTTAAGACTGGCTAAATGGAAATACTTTCAATTATTACTGAGAGGACAGATCACCTTGCACTGCATGACGTGGGCCGTCTTCCTACAAAGCACCTTGAACAAAGGCAGAAGCAGCTCCATAAACAGACCTAGTCATCCTGAACGGTTCATTTCAGTGAATAAAGATGAAGAAAAAGAGAAATATCACTGCATCTGTGGGTTATGGATAAGTCTACAACTGTTTTAACAAGAGATTCTCAGTTCTCATGCTTCTGTGATTTGCTCCGGTTCTGTTACATGTAGCTGATACCTGTCCTTGATTGGTCACAGTTTGTTTACTGGGATCGTTAAAGATGTAGTTGTATGTGACATCACCTTGAATTATCCTGGAAGAGAAGCAACAGCTCTCTGGATCTATAAGGGAAAGTACACTCAAAGAGCTATACGTATGGAGACACAATATAAGTCATGAAAAAAATTGATTGATTATGACTTGTGATATTTCATGCAAACATGAATGTTTCCAAGAAGGAGGGCCTGAGGAGAAATTAAACAAAGCTGAAAAATGAGTTCTACTTGTCACAAAGAAAATGTAAGAAATAATAAAAAGAAAAAAAGTAGCATGTATTATATATTTAAAGCCTTTGCTTTGTGAGGATTTACTTAAGCAAAGTAGAGCCCCTAACTGATGATCACCAACTAACATGTTCAGAATGTAGTTTGCAACTAGGGATGCAAATTATTGATTAATTCATTAATCATTAGTTGGTTGACCTTATCAATTGATTAACGATTAATTGATAAGTGGTGATTTTCCTGAGAACCTGAATTTGTCTTTCAATAGCGTCTATAAGAATAAAAGCTAAATATTGTTTATATACTTCATGAAAGAAAGCAGGTCATATTCAGAAAATTCTGAAGAGGGGCAGTTTAGAAGAAATGAGCATTTCTGACTTTTTTCTGACATGATGGAGTGAGATTTCAGCCCGTTCAGCCCCTAATCAAAAGTCGATCAATTGTTTACATCTCTAATTGCAACCATAATGTTCAGTAGGTATAAAAATCTAAAATGATAAAACAATAGTGTGCTTATCGGCCATGGCCAATTATTGGATCTAATAATTAGCATTATTACTATTTCTATATTTAAATTACCTGTAAATTAGAACACTTATTTGCTGGGTATTCTAACAAATAACAAATCCTCATAAATGACACGTTATTGAGTGAATTGACTTGCACTGCATTTTGATTTACTTGAAATATTGATGTCAATATTTAGATTTTTACTGGAAATGGACATTGTTTCCAAATGTTGTTTTTATGTCATCCCAATGACTAATAATGTATGTATTGCCCTTAAACAAACACACACGCACGCACGCA
>JAPQRP010000006.1:14682582-14700683 GCA_037367295.1 Apogon hyalosoma | reverse complement strand
GGAGGATTCTGTTGGGTTTCTGTTAATTAGAGTCTGGTTCCGACTGGCTCTATATGTAAAGTGTCATGAGATAACTTATGTTATGATTTGGCGCTATATAAATAAAATTTGATTTGATTTGATTCCTCTTTTGCTAAGCTGAAAGAAGTTAAATTGATATATTAACATACATATGATTTGTTACGATTAACATACAAAAGAAAACAATTGTGTATGTCCATTTTAAAGGTATTTGATCCTTAAAATGACAGGTAACTGATTTATGTTATATTAACAAGACAATCAAATTAAGGTGATAAAAAAGCATGACAGTTTGAGGGACACTTATTGTTTAAGAGCTCAGTATTAAAGAATGATTGGTGTCTTTATGTCCAGCATTCACCACAGCAATATCTGGTTTATTAAAAGATACACTTGAGACAGAGCATTGTGAGATAAAGAACAGTGCTACTGTATCTCAAAGTCAGCAGTCAAGGAAGATACTGCAGCATGAAAATAACCAGTTAACAAACAACAAACTGACAGAATATAAAAAGTTAAGACGCAGGAAGCTGTTCGTCCTCAAAATCTGTTGCTTCTCATCAAACTAACAGCTTATCAAACAACAAAATAAAATATATAAAAATAATATGGGTTAGTGATAACTCAAAGGAAACATTTCATCTAATCACAATCCATCAATCTACTCAAATTAGAACACTGACAGCAGGATGAGAGAGTGCCATTACTGTCAATTACATTTATTATTAGAACAAAACAACATGAGGTAAATAACTAGGAGAGCAGAAGCAAATCCACCCACTCATTTCAGAGTGGATGGAACAACAGAGGTGTAAAATGGGTCAAGTGAGATGTGGAAATATTACTCTCATTTTTCATGTTGAGTTAAAAATAATCTTAAAGGAGTGGGCTTTAGCCTATATGGAGCCTCTTTCATGGGCTGGAAGGTAGAGGTGATTTGACAGAGAGGAGTATTGCTCTGTTGAATAAACAGACTGTATGCTGTAGAGATGACTTGTGGATGGAGGTGATCACTCATGATAAGGTGCTGCTAATGTTCCATGAAAACAGGAACCTGCTCTGTAAAGTTTATGTTTCGGTATAGGCAAAAGAAGGAGGGACCCTTCCTGTGTGACGATAGTAATGATCCATGACCCACCATGTCACTGTTAAGGCAGCTAGATAATTATCGCCTTACAGACTGAATGACACAAATTTTGGTCTGTTGAGTTTATGCCCTGCTCTCTCATCAACTTTCTTACAGCCTGTGATTTAGATGTTGGGAAGGACAGTCTACAGATATGTGGAGTGTGGGAGGCAAATCCCACAGAGAGGGAGACATGGCTACAAACAACTTCAACATGCATGGGAAAACCTAAGCTAAATGTTAGTGTCTGACACGGTAACAGCTGACTTTGAGAAGTTAAAAATGAATAAATAAATAAAACCATTCCCAACACAGACATGGGAAAGCATGGTACAGACAGACAGAAAGACCACTTAATGTGTGGTTAAACAGCTACACAGTATCTCTGTCGTCTAGATTAGATGTTCCTTCTTTGTGGTTAATAAAACCCTAAGAACTAAGCTTTACGCTTCTGTTCCCCATTTCGCCTGGCATTTCAGCAGCAGCTTCCACTAAACTGTCTGCCCCAGTATTTAGAGCATATAATTGTTAATTCACAAAACTATTCATAAAAAAGAGGGAAAGAGAAAAATGTAGATGGATATTATTAGAGTACTTGTCTGTCAATTATGGTAATAACAGGGTGAAAAAATTAAAAATAAATATACAATATATATCAGTAACTGTAAATCCTTAACAGTTCAATGGATTTCGTGCAGGTCACAGACAAATGAATGTGATGTATAAAGGAAAAGCCTGTCAGAAAACAAACAAAAGCTTATTCAAATGCACTATAGCCGAGCTGAGACTCAACTCAATCTCTAAATCGTCTAACAAGTATTCTGTACGCCCTATAGTTCACTGTACTGCAGTTGCACATAGATTAAGTGGATACAGAAAATGGATGGGAAGGAGCATATTTTTCTTGAGCAGAGGTGTGTAATTACTGTCTATTCATCTTGTCATGCGATTACAAAAGCAACTTTAGTAATCCCACCAGGGGCAACTTGTTTTGGGCCAGCTTGTTATACACAAAACACAACATACATACAAACAAAAGTAAATGTGATTGATTATATTACTATATTGCCAAGCCACATAAACTTGACACAGTCTACATGGTTTAAATCTGTGAACAGATTTTCTGAAGGAATAATGTAACTGCTTGCAACATTTCAATGTACTCCTTTATTTTACTTTCAGTCCACCTGTCATTATGTTTTTCTATTTGCTATGCCTCAGCCTGTTCATGTTCAAGTTTGGTCCTAATCATAGGTGATACTGCAGTACTGCTGATACTGTGGCCTGAAAAGCAAACAGCTGACAAAGACATCCATGGCATGCGCAGATACGGTGGGAACCATTGTTGCAGCACCTCGTAGCCTTACCAAGAGGGAAAAGGAAAAGACTTTGGATTGTAATGTTTTTCGTCAAGACGCCATCTGTATGCCTACATGTTGGTTTTCACCACCATCTGTGTGCTGACACCACACCAGCCTTGGTCCTCTGCTGTGAACACTGTCTGTGTCCCCGAGGCAGGGCCAGACGAGCAGGTGCTACCACATGCTACCACTGTGCACCTGGTTTACTGAGAGAAACTGAGCGTTCTCCTCATAACATTTGGTATACAATGATCAGTAACACAAACGAAATTAAATTATTTTCACAGTAGCAATAAAAGAAAGGTATACTTTAAAGTACTGCATGTCTAGACATAATACAAATAATGATTTATCCTGATAACAACAAAACTGTCATATTACATAATAGCCTAGGGCAATAAGAACAAAGAATGAATAACTCATTTTACAGATTTACATTTTTACAGCTGCGGAAGACAATACTTGGGCAAACTGCAGAGGTGAGTCTCAAGTGGTGGGAATTTTTTCCAGGACTGAAAGGAATACAAGAGCACTTGTTATCCAGTCAAGGAGGTATTGTTGCCTTTTTCAAAGGCGAACGAAGCTTTGAGAAAAAAAGCTGTGCACCTCCAGTTTGTCTGAGGGTAGGACTTTGAAGAAAGATCAAGTTGCAAAAAAAACAAAGGCAGTGAACCACAGCCTGTAATGTTTCTATGAGAGGAAAATTATAGCAATTAGCCCAGAAAAATAGACCTGCTCAAATAAGCGCAGCAAAAGCAATATCTCTTTTTTCTTTCACTACTGACAACAACTTTCCCACATTCATTCATCAGTTAATAACCTAGCTCAGATTCTATGTTCATCTGACCTCTGTACTTGTCAACATTGATAGAGATGTCTATGATGCTTCCACAAATTTCAAGTATCTTTGACATCGAGGGGAGTTGCCACAGACACAGTTGCAGTGTTTGGGAACAGCAAGGCTCCAACTATGTCACAGCAGGCTGGAAATGAAGCAATGCCAAATACCTTTAGCCGTTTGGAACACGCATCTAACCAGTTGTATCTGCAAATTCAAGAGAAACCACAGTTTAACGTTTAATTCTTCAGAATAGCCTGCAGCCGTTTCCCTTTTGGTTCATGAAATAAACAAATTATTTGTTTAGTGTGTTAAGTGTACTTCAAAAATACTCTGCATGAGTAGACTAATTGCATACATATGAATAATACAGTGTCAGCCTCCCCCCAGACCTCTGTTCTCTGACAGATTGAAAATACTGGACTGAAAGACACTGACGAAGTGTGTATCACATGCAACTGACTTGTTATTTGGTCTTGTGGATTACCAACTGGTTATCACCACTGGGCAATCATCATTTGCTGATTACATTCAGTCAGTATCCATGGTGAAGCAAGACTCCATTATGTGATTGCCATTGTAAATCATTGTCTGCTTCAAGGTCTGTTTTGAAAACCCAAGCATTTTATTTGTGGTGAGTCACCTATAGTTCTGTGACACAAAACACATACACCTCAGTTTCTAAGCCATTGCATCATTCACTAAATTTGGCAGGGATATTCTCCACTGCAACTCCGATAAATCTGTTTTCAGATAGAGAAGGAAGGAGCTTATAGAGTAATGCGACATAAAATAGATGGAAACTATATTGCTCTACTAATTCGAGGGTCTTATGCACACAGCCTTGAAGCCGTAATGTCTTTTCTTGAGTCTCTATATCCAAAAATTCATTACTTTTGCATTAGGCAGTTGATTTTTTTTACACAGGTACAAATTTGGAGAAAGCACTCTCAGTTGTCACTGAAAAACAGGCAGGGGAGCGCTGGACTCGACCTCATCATTTTAAGGTAGCCACTAATAACAGGTCATTTTTACATGTCTCATACCCCCTGTAGATAACCGCACAGCTCCGACAGGCCTAACAGATGTGTTTCCTCTGGCATATGAAGATAACTATCATGCTGGATACTGCATTGATTTTAGTATGACTCTTCATTTGTTTGGTGTATTTCCATTTTATTGGGCAGCTGTTTAAAGTACACAGTCCCTAAACATACATTAAGTACAACTGGCAGTTACGTCAGCAGTGCAGATCAGCATGTCCAGGACACACAATCGATACTGGTCTCAAATGAGTAATAAGGTCAGCTACTGTCTACACAATGTTACTTTCTGCAGCATGTTTACTCCACTTTACAACAACATGTAGGTATGCATGAAACCTGAACATGAGATACAGTCTTAAAGTGCTACAAAAGAAGAGTCCATTATTATTGTGGCACATTCATCACATTGCACTGTCCTGTAGAACTTTATATTGGCATTTATTCTCCTAAAACCGACCTTTAAAGACCTGTTTAACAACACTGCCACTTGTCAGCATGGCCTTTTTTTATCATTATTAAAGGTGCATTCCAACAATTGCAAAAAGTACCCTTATTTTCATTTTTGTCACAGACCTGAAACTGTGGTATGGTGTGAATACCAATATTAGCATTTATTTTGTTGCATGTCATACAGTATGATTTTCATTGTCAGGACCTGCAAACTTTGGCATAAATCTGGCTTCTATAAAGACAGGAGCCTCTTTTACTATGCAGACTCATACTGGAAGCAAAAAAACACTGAATTCAACACAATGCCCTGCCAAGCCATTCAATCCATTTATAGATGTTGTAAAAAAGCACAGAACAGGAAACAGCTTACAGAATTTGCATTGAGTCATCCATATATTGGAACTCTGAACAAACAGAAAAGATGTCGTCTGGTCTCTGAAGGACCAATGTGCGACCATGCCAAGGTGACGTCAATAAATGTCATGTGTGACATGGAAATAAATGACGTAAAGATGGGTAGTGTTTTGTGACGGAAAGGGTTAACTACATTATAGGACTGTTATGATACTGAAAACTGAGTGGATGATTAATTGTGATAAAAATGTATTTGAAATAATTCTCCAGTGTAATGTAACTTTGTAATCACAGTTTGATTATATTTATACACCTTATGAATTAGAAATTAAATTTATGGGCACTGAATTTTGACATACAGTACAGGCCAAAAGTTTGGACTCACCTGTTTTTTCTTTATTTTCATGACTACTTACATTGTAGACTCTCACTGAAGGCATCAAAACTATTGAATGAACACATATGGAATTATGTAGTTAAGAAAAAGTGTGACATAACTCAAAGCATGTTTTGTATTTTAGATTCTTCAAAATAGACACATTTTGCTTTCATTACTGCTTTGCACAATCTTGGCATTCTCTGGATGAGCTTCATGAGGTAGACACCTGAAATATTTTTGCAACAGTCTTGAAGGAGTTCTGAGTAATGCTGAGCACTTGGCCATCTGAAGTCCAGCTCATGTCATTTAAATGAGAAGGTGTGTCCAAACTTTTGCCTTGTACTGTATATAAAACTATTTACATTTCCATTTGCCTGTTAATATGACAGAACTAAGGTCTAGAAAACCAGTAACTGAAATGCTAGGCACAAAGACTAAGGCATGAAATTAGAATAAACTATAACAAACTTGTATTAGAAGAAAACTGAGGTACAATGACACAATATTATTAAAAATTCAACACCGTAGAACAATGTGTAAATAATGGAAAAATGTTATTCCGGTTATTTTCACCCAACTGGGACTAGATGATTAACATGATTATGTGAAATGACCATTATTATTTCAATTAACTGTAAGATGATGATTATGTAGTAATCATCAAGGGGCTAGGGCTTAACAGGGGGAGTTGATTTTTCTTTTGATTGAGGTGAAAAATGGTTTGGTAGAGTCATGAAGTACATAATATGCTGCAATACTAGCTGTGTTTGAACAAAATGTTACAGAAGTCTCAAGTGAACTCTTGAAAGGTGACAAAAAATTAAAAAAAAAACAAAAAAAACTACTTGCATTTCCATGAATAGGTAAAAGAGTGAACCCTGTGGGTGGTGGTGTGTTGCCAGCAGGTGGAACTACTATGTTACACACAGTTCTAATAAAAAGAATAGAAGAAGGAGAGCATCATTGTTGTTTTTCATCTGTAATGACTGACACCTTTTTTTTACGGAGACATGATTAGTTCCATCTCCTCATCAGTCCACACAACCTGTTGTGTCAGGCATGATTTCACTCTTTTGGAATACTTGAGAAAATGCCACAAGCAGCTGATCAGTCATGTTTGGTTAAATATTCAATATCCAGCATGATAGTTATCTGTCAGAATTATTTTTTTAAAAGTGTCTCCATTTTCATCGATTACATCTACACATGGGCAAAAACCACCTTAAGTGAGTGGGAAAATTATTTTCATTTTATTTATTTTTTTTTTATTTAGTCAGTTCCATGATCATTTTACAATGCAAAATGTCATCAATCTCTTGAAACACATTTTATACGACGACAGATTATAAGTCTTCAATCACCAGAGTTTAACACCCTATTCAAGAAGACATGCAAGGATTAATCAACAACTGTGTTGTTAATCAATAATGTGTGTGAGTAATTTCTAAGAATAACAAAAACAAAAGCCTCTTAAATGGGAATATTTTTGGTAGTTTCCATACTGTTTCAAACTCAATGAAAACTGAATATCTTTGGGTTGTGAACAAAACAAGACAAATAAGAACATTGTCTTCACTGCCTAAAATGCAATTTGAAGACATTTAAAAAACTAAACAATTGACAGTGAAGATAATAATACTACTAATAATGTGAAACCATAAATTTAACCACATCTTTAAAGGAAAAGATGGCTTATACATAATCCTGTGGAGACCTGACTCATTCATTACCTACAGTGTCTCTGAGAATGCAGGATCTCCTTTAAGACAAACCTTATCACCAACAGAAAAAATTAAAGGTGTCATGAATTATGCAAGTAACCCAAGAGGCAGGACAAGGGAATCCATATCCAGCCCACTTAACTTTATTTGCATTATTCAGCTTTACATGTATTTATTGTGAGACAGACTGAGGACAGTAGTATAACTGATGGGTCAATTAAAGCTTCTCCAAAATGGACTGTGGAGATTTACAGGATAAAACATCATGGGCGTGTCCCATTTCACGGGTGCATAGAGTATGAGTTAGCAGAGGCTAAACCTGGGATGGGGCAGAAACAATGAATGGGACTCCAGCCCCATACACATACATACATACATACACATAGGCGTCTGTCCATGTTATTAACTTGTGATAAAAATTAGCTTAAACTGTAGAAAGGCTACAGCAATTTTAGCTAGTCTCACTAAGGTGAAACTGGTCAAAACACACACATATACTGACTGAAATGTGTAAATTTAATGCTCATGTATACAACTCATCATTAAACTCTTAATAAAAGGTGATAAAACATCTCAAACAAACCAAAAGTACTCACCTGTCTGAAGCGGACGAGTTTTGTTTTTTTTAACCTTATTTCGGTATCAACGTTGCGGTTCAGTGCCAAGAAGTTGAGCGTTTTGTGTTTGTCTCCCCCTCCCTAGAGTCAACCTGGGACGACCCGTGTCAGAGATAACCGTAGGAGAGGTGGGTGGCCGGTAAAATGCTGACAGAGCCCGAGTTTTTAACCCGAAAACAGACGGAGGGAGGTATAGGTGCGGAGGTCTAGTATCAACGGCTCCGGTGTCGCTGAAAGTAGTCCTGTCTCGTGCTCAGTGAGTCCGTCCTTTAAGGTTTTTGTCTCCTCTGAAGGTAAAAGCCACCGTCCCTCCTGTTTGTTTCTGTGTGCGTTGGGAGGCAGAGCATTGTAATTCAATGTAGTGGCTGAATGGTGGGAGGAGTGTGGGTCCTTCTGACTCCGGCCCCTCTTGTACAGTGAGGGAGCGTCACCGAGCTGACTTTACTCCCAGTGTGCGTGTTCACTGCACCTCGAAAACTAACCCTCCCCCGCTCCACCCCTTCAACATTAGCTTTTAATTTACCTTATGACTTACATCTTTAGCAAAATCAAAAATTAAAATTTCACACCAGAATCCTCACATCGCCTTAGTGTCACATTTATCATGTATTTCCACCGGACAGCACGCGTGTTTAAAGAAATCCGACTGTCCTTGAATGCAACAACGTGCAAGGGCTTAAATAGGAGCGGTGGTATTTTATCACACACAGTGGGTTATTTAGATACAGTTTACAACAGATGAAGGACCAAATAACCTGAGACCTAGATTAACCCACAGAGTTTAAGGGCTAGGGATGGTCTAATCAGATTAAACCTGTCATACTTTAATCAGGTCAATTTTCTTTCCTTCATTAGTTTCTTTACTGTTAGTTATCTTAAATATTGCTGCATGATGATTTATCAAACGTAAACCGGTATATTTGTAATCACAAGAAACGCATCTACAGTCATAATGGAACGTAGCATTGAACTTGCAGTGTAGTACGAACAATACATTTGGGATGTTTTTTTTTTTGTTTTTTTTTAATTACTTTATGAAGTCAAACAATCAAGTCATTTGAAGTTGATCGCTAACACTCGTGCCCTCTACCGAAAAGATAAATCAATCAATAAATCAGTCAGTTCATCAATCAATCAGTCATCGTCGTCGTCATCATCATCATCATCATGAAAAAACAAACAAGGAGTGGATGGAGCACAACTATACCAATTAATTATTTTATAACACTTTCAGACTTCACATATGCAGCACTAGTTTTGTGTCTCTATGAAGTAAAATATAAATCTATTCCTAGCCCCAAATAAAAATGTGTCCACTCATTAAAAACATGTCAATGAATGGAGTGATTTATTGAGCACTTCAGAAGACAAAGAAGAAAAAAAATACCATGGAATTTTATAACACTTTACTCACCGGATACAAATTAAGATCAGATGTTTACTGAACCCTGTTTATTTTTAATTATTGCAATAAAATATGTACAGAAATACAGAAAAAACATACACAACAGACCTACACACTGTACCAATGACCTTTGCCAATGTTTGTTTAATTATATCTCTTAGCTGGACTATTATCTGGGGACCATGACATGATAGATCGAGATGTTAATTTTAGAAAACCTGACCTGGTAAAGTGGTCCATGATGAACTGCACTCATAAACGAAAACTACATTACATTTTCTTTACAGTTGAATTAATGAACACCACTTTTCTCATGTAATCAGAGTAAGTACCCTGCACCATTAATATTTTATTTATTGAGTTTATTTTTTTCTTGATAGTTCTTCTCAGTTCAACTGGACTGGTTTAGCTTTTTTGAAAATGTTTGTCTCTCATCCAAGAAACTTCTTCAGTCCAGTTGAGGAACTACCAAGAAGAATGATGACCCAGGCAAATGAGAACCTACACAGACATATTGAGTTCAATCTTCCTTTGCTTATTTTCTATTAATCCTTTATCCTGTTTATCAGTGTTTACTGTGTTCCTTGCGCAGCAGGTTGTATCTGGATAAATGACTTATATGGTCAAATTGTAGAATTACATTTCCAGTATTATATAATCGAACTTATTCAGTCTCTAATCATTGTCAGAGACATTGACAGCTGGTTACAAGGTCTCCACTAAGTGAAGTGATTCACCAGGAGATATAAAAACAGTGATGAGAGCTTTTGTTTCACTTTATATCAGATGGATTTAATTAGTTAGTTAGAGCTACAAACACAAAGTGGAGGCAGTGTTATGGTTAAGAAAGTAACCCTTCACATTTATCACCAAGGAAACAGGCAGCATGGTGATGTTGGGAATACATTTGCATCATTCTGATGGAAATAAAGTGTCTCTGTTTGATGTGTATGTGTTGCATCTCGCATCAAACCATATTGGGTACAAACAACAATATAACTACTCTATCGGTTAAAAAAAAAAAAAAAAAAAAAAAAAAAGCAGCTTATTGCTTAACATTACACCCAGCGAAATGTTCAGATGCTCAGATTATATAACAGCTCCCTTAGCCAAGCAGCCGAGCACACACCTCAACTCTCCATGTGCATCACCAGGTGGGGAAGCAAAGGGAAATGTTCCCCTCAGGATGATTTCCTGTGGCATATCCCTGTTTGATGTGGCTGACCCAGGCTTCCCTGCTCCTCTCTCCACAGGTTGGCATTAGTCTGCAGCTCAAGCTGCTGCTCTTTTTTGAACTCCACCCGTTTTAAAATGCCAACCAGCATCCACCGGCAGGAAGGATTGGACAGCTACTAGGAGTCTCCTCAACAGGTGGTGATACATATAATGGCAGGGACTTGCAAATTCTTTGTGACTGATATTTTCTGAAAGGGAACATGAACACAGAAGAGGGGAACAAAGCAGAGATAAAAACAACAAAGCAGTCAGGCTGTCAGACTATCCTAAAAGCCAATAAAACAACAAGCTGTGCTATCAAAAGGCTTACTTCACCTCTTGACTGAAAGAATCAATGTAAAGCACAATGTCTCCCTTTGATCAAACAGTTGAGAAATACATAGCATGATTCTCCCGTAGGTGTGTGTGTTAGTGTGTGTTAGGTTTTTACCCATAAGTGCATCATCATTGCTAGGGTAGACGATAGAGAGACTGTAAAGTATCTGGTTGCTTTGCACTCCATCTAGTGGTTATAAGTCCTAAATACAGGGCAATAGTCAACATATGCTTGTAATCGTAAACCAGTGCCAGTACTTATAATGTCCACATTTTCTCCATGTGCACATTTTTCTCTAAATCCAGTCTAGTCTCTGAAACTTTTGAGTTAGAAGAAAATCCCCAAGTATGTTTCAAATGAGGCCACAAAATAAATGACAGTTAATACATTTCATCCTCCCTGTGGAGCTTATTAAATGTAGCAGACTATGACAAAACAATGATTTTTACCCCTCCACTAAGATTGTGAAAATGTTTTAAAAAATTAAAAAACTGGTAAAGCATCTGTACAGAATATCAATACAAAAAGCAATATAAAGCATCATACAGTCTATTCATGTCTTTAAAATCCATGACATTTTATTAACTATCATAAGAAATTAAAAATAATAAGTACATGTAAGAGCTAATATTTATGCAGCACTGTATCTGCTCATCAAAAATAAAATATGGTAGCTTTGTTAATATTTCAAACAGTTTTGATTACATTTTATCACCTGTGATGTGTAGGTTTCAGATTTTCTAAATGCATCAACACTGTAAATTGTACTATAAACTATGCAGCATATGATCCAGCAGATCTTGTACAAAATCTTAAAAGTTTACATCATGCAGCGCTGAAACATTGCTGGGGTCTTGCATCATGAAATGTACTCTTTTTCCTTGAATGGAACCTCTGTGTGCCAACATTCCTCTCTCACTGCTGAATGGTTGTGGCTTTGGTAGCACTTTTGGAGAATGTGGCATAAAAGAAACTTGACAGTTTCTTCTGGAGGAGATAAGTAGAAGAGAGGTGCTGAGAAAACTTGTCAAGAGTTGCACCTTAGTGCCAAAACTCCTGCTGGTCTTTTTGTTTAGATATTAAACACATGTCCTGTTGAGACAGTAATGTTGATCTGTCTCTATTGTGACAGCTGAGCTACTGTATATACAACTGAAATGTAGTTTAACAAAATGAATATCACAGACTTATAACTTTTAAGGTTATGGATAATAGCAATAATCATTGTCTTTACAGTCAATACTGTTCAATAACTGAAGATTCTGTTTTGTAAGACTTGCATTCTTTTGATTGTAGACAAAAACTTATCATTTGACTCCAAATGTACAGACATTAATTTAATATACAAGCAAAACTGTCGACAAAACTGAGGAGTACACAAACCTTAGCTGGTTCTGAGGTTACTGAAATGACGTCCAGATGGTGAATGGGCTCCTCCTCAAATAAAATGTCATTTCTATGCTGATGCAACTCACGTTCCACCCACTTAGATTGGCTATTCTTGCTCTTACATCTGACTTTAGGGGGAAAAACACAAGACATGGCTTCCTTGCTGCTTAAATCATGTGTGTACTTGTAGTAAAGAACTAGAACCGTCTTTACTCTTACACACATATATCTAGGCAGTATAAAGTATACTGTAAACAACACAGCACTCACGTTCCTTGATGATCTCTCCTGAACTTCCTGAAAAACACAAAAAATGCATGTGTGGTTCTATTGTTCTATTGTGGATCACAATATGTAAAATTTTCTACCATCCAAAGTACGTAATGAAAAGGATGCTGTTTAAATGGAGATTATGTGTATTTGGAGATTTGTCCAGACTTGCTTGACCCAGAGTTTGCCTTAAGCCACACATGCTGAGGAATTTCTGTGTAAACTGTTGCTCCTGGGGATGTTTAAATGATAAACACCCCCTGAAGTGAAGGGAAGGAAGAGGCTGCAACCCTGTCACACCCAAAGCAGAATTAGCCACAATAGATGGTGTCATTCTTCCCAACACAACACTCTTACGGTATCTAAAAACACATTTCCATCATTCACTGATTTAATGTTAACCTGTGAATTAAACTAAGCTATGAGGTTAGTATGTAATGATGTCTTTTTTCTTTTGGAGAACTTTCTAGATGCCTCCACTGACTGACTGTCATCACCTGGCAAGTCTGGGCAATTTGCAAAACGTTGGTAAAAAGGAAGAGTCCGTCAATAAGACATGGTAGAATTATTCCACTATCTGCAAAATAACATGTGGCTGACACAATGATGAATAATTTACAATTTGCATTCAGACTGTTTTGCAAATATTAAACCATAAATTACTTAGATATGGTCTATCCTTGTTCCATAGATCAAAATGGATTTCTGACTGACTATATTTTACTAATAACTGAGTTTACTAGTATCATACTTCAAATAATGTTATTTCTTCAGATACTGGTCTTGTCAAGTATAGATTGTATGGGTCTGTACAAGGAATTACAAATGACAAAGATTTTTGCAAAAGTTGGAAAAAGAGAATCTGGGTGAGATGAGGCCAAGATCAAAGTAGTTTTACAACAGTAGCCCTCCATAACACCCCCATCCTTCAGCCATGCTGCAACAAGCAGCTGCAGAGGTGGACAGACGTGGCAGTGTGGAGGCGGGGGAAGGGCCAGAGAATTCTCTGAAGAACACCTACTGGGTCGTTCTAAAGTTCTTCATCTGAAATTAAAATATAATGCATTTGACTCAGAAACTGAAGTTTAAGTTTAAGTTTTGTCATTTGCAGTGTGAGTGTTTCTGTTGACATTTCTTAACTGCATAGATTATAGAGGAGTGTTGTCAGAAAGAGGCTCACGTACTCAGATGTGATAACTGCTCTGAAAACTGCTCTAACTCCATCTTTAACATCTATGAACATGCCCATAAACTACTCTGATTTTGCTAAACAGTTTATTTTTATGCATTTATATATGATGAAATCAGTGTTCAAGATTGAGTCAGCAAGCAGGACCTAAAACTAGGACCTAAAAACTGAGTCGTTTTGTACGTCAGCCTAGACTGATTCAAAATCAGATTTATCTCTGAGTGCACATGTGCAGCAATTTGTGGGAAAGTTTCAGAGCTGAGCCCAGAGCAGCACTGATGTGTTGTTAACTTGAGTCGACCACAGCTTGGGAGGGGGATGTCCTGGGCCGTATGCAACTTCCTGAGCAAACCCAGACAGCCTCATTTGAATATCCCATTCCCACTTCCAGAACATTCTCTCTCCCAGGATATATAGAGCAGGAGCGTAAGTTACAGTTACACTATCGACAGGACACAACTCAGAGGAGAAACTCTGCAAATCTGTGCCAGGTAAGGATTAACTGGCTTTGATTTCAGGAAGGAATGCACAGTGTGAATGGGCTGCATTGTTTTGTGGTTTAAAGTTACAGTGCACCATTTCTTCATTTATTTTTAAATCTCTGCTAGCTCTCTGGCTGTTTGCGCTGTATACTTACCAGATGAACTGATTTTCTCTGTGTCCAGGAATCTGCTATGAGATGTTGCAGACTTTAAAGTTTCCACAGAACTTATTTCAGCATGATAATACAGTTTTTGGCCCTTGCATTTCACTCAAGTACAAATTATTTAAAAGCTGTGGTGAAAAAAGGAAAATATGCCACATCAAATCAAACTGGAGCTTTTGACTGAACTTTAACCCACTAGCTTTGGAGAGCTGACTGATCCAGATCTCTCCTCTTAAAAAGCTGTTGGATGGTGGCACTCCTGATTGGCTGAGGGAAGTCGCACAAAACCAACTGAGTGATTGAGAATGAGTTATGAGAAACTGAAACTCTAACAAAATATTGAATGTATAAAATGTGTTTAAAACACTTGAATAGAATGGGGAATTTAGAGAACGTTGACTTTGTAGAGAGTTATGTCTCCATCAGAGCCTTAATGTTTCACTGCCTACTCTATGGAGATTACTACATACACCTCTTGTCTTTCAGAATGAAAATCGCAGACATCAAAACATCTCAAGGTATCCAGACATGATGTAAAGCCATTTCTGCAGATCACAAATATACAGGATGAAAACAAAGATGCCGACATCATATCTTGGGTCACATTCAGAATGGAAAAGAGTGCATTAACATGTTTAGAGATGCCAGTACAGCCATTTAATTATAGCCTGAAGTGTTGCATTTGGTCCTTTGTTTGAACAAGTGATGGGATGAGGTAGATAAAGGCTGCAGGCACACACCCTGCTTTTTGAAAAAAATGCAAAGGAACAGCTCAGACCTGCCACAAAGGCATAAAATGTAATGGATAAAGCTTATCAGCCTTTCTTTTTTATATTTATTGTTTTGCTTTTCATTAAAGGGCAGACATGCAACAGTTTGCATTCATTACAGTGACTGTGGAGAATAGTGAGGTGTCCTATTACAGTCTCGAGTCAGCACAGAGCAGTTCTCTGAGTGGACAGCAGCTCCAGCTGTGTAGTTAGGTTTTAGCTGCTGCTGACGTGGCAAGGAACATGTCTGCCTGAAATGGGAGGCATTCCCAAGCTTCTGCGTGGCCTGAACCAACCCTGTCCTGTCGCTTAACAGCTTCTCATCCCAAACCCGGGGGGGGGTTTGGCATTTTCTTTTTCATAGGTATCAAATCAATTCAACATATGAATACAATTCTGAATGTTAATTTACAGTATATCTTTTGTCAAGATATTCTTACATCTTAAATAATACACATACATGTCGTATTGGATTTTAATAAACCACCCAGTGTTGAGAAATGTAACTTCATCTATTTCTGATGTTCCTTATTTACTTATAGGCTGCTGTAGCTGCTTTTGGAGACGGACAGGATGTGGATGATTAACGTTGTGGCTCTCTGTCTGCTGGCCGTCATGGCCTTTGCAGAAGACAAGAAGCTGAGCAGCCATGCCACCACACTGGCTGATAACAGTGCCAACCTGGCATTCAGGTCTGAAATCCACATTTTACTTTGATTATACTATGTTATAGTTGTTCATTTTTTCCCTGTTGGAACAAAAGAAAATAACTTTTTTTGCATTTTTAATACAGCCTGTATCATAACATGGCAAAGGAGAAGGACACTGAGAACATCCTCATCTCTCCTGTGGTTGTGGCCTCTTCTCTGGGGATGGTGGCTCTTGGTGGAAAAGCCTCCACTGCCTCTCAGGTCAAAACAGTCCTGAGTGCTGACAAACTGAAGGACGAGCATCTGCATGCAGGTCTGTCAGAGCTGCTCTCAGAGGTAAGTATGTCAAATATATCAACCTTCCCTGTAACATTAATCTTTTATGGTATTACAGACTAATCTCATCTGCTACCAATTAGTATTCAATTAAAGCCCCCACAACACCTCAACCTTCAATTAATCCCTCATTTCTGCCAAGCATTGCATGTTTGTCACTGTTTTTACATTTTTTCCACAAGGTGAGTGACGCTAAGACCCGTAACACTACATGGAAGATCAACAACCGCCTCTATGGCCCCAGCTCCGTCTCCTTTGTTGATGAGTTTGTGAAGAACAGCAAGAAACATTACAACTACGACCATTCAAAAATCAACTTCAGGGACAAGAGGAGTGCAGTGAACTCCATCAATGAGTGGGCAGCTAAGTCCACAGATGGAAAGCTGCCTGAGGTGACCAAGGATGTGCAGAACACCGATGGAGCCATGATCGTCAATGCTATGTTCTTTAAGCGTAAGTGAAGATGTGGCTGTATTTCTTTATCCTTTAGTCATTAAAACATAGTGCACTTAAAAGCAACGCATATTAGAAATGCATACTTGTATATATCTGACTTTTTTTACTGCATCTTACAGCCCACTGGGATGAGATGTTCCATGAAAAAATGGTGGACAACCGTGGTTTCCTGGTTTCTCGCTCATTCACTGTCGGAGTTCCCATGATGCATCGCACAGGTGAGTTACTCTGTCATCTGTGCCTTTACATCAAATTTTTGTCTTAACATAATCTTTTTGAGAATTTTGTCACTAACTACTTGTCAACTGCTTTTCACAGGTCTATATGACTTCTACGAGGACACAGAAAACAGTATCTTTGTGCTGAACATGCCTCTGGGCCAGAAACAGGCCTCTATGATCCTCATTATGCCCTACCACCTGGAGCCCCTCAACCGCCTGGAGAAACTGATAACCAGGAAACAGGTGGACACTTGGCTCAGCAAGATGAAGAACATGGCTGTGGCCATCTCCCTCCCCAAAATCTCAGTGGAAGTCAGTCACAACCTGCAGGTAAATTATAGCAAACTGATAGTCTGTATGTGAAAATGTGTTATTTATTTTTCCAAGCAATTCCATGTAATCCAAAATGTTCATTCTACTGCAGAAACATCTTGCTGAGCTTGGTCTCACTGAAGCTGTGGACAAAGCAAAGGCTGACCTGTCCAACATCTCTGGAAAGAAGGACCTGTACCTCTCCAACATGTTCCATGCATCGGCCCTGGAACTGGATGTCGCAGGAAACCCATTCGACACCTCTATCTTTAGTTCTGATAAGCTGAGGAACCCCAAACTTTTTTACGTAGATCACCCCTTCATTTTCCTTGTGAAGGACAACAAGACCAACTCCATCCTGTACATTGGCAGAGTTGTTAGACCTAAGGGAGACAAGCTGCGTGATGAGCTATAATGTTAATGTGCCAAATTGTTGTGGTAGATTGTGAAAATTATGGCAGGAAACTGTATGTCTGTCTGTTTTTTTATGGTTTTCTTTTGGTTTGACTGTTACCTCTAGAGCACATTCCAATAGGCAAGATGTGGACCTTTAGACACTAAAAACCTTCACAGGGATCAGTTGTACATAAATGTTAGGTCTCAGTTTTATGCCCCTTTAGACTGACTCACACTGCAAAACATGAATATGTACAAAACAAACATGTGGCAGTTGACACAGCAGACAACATGCTTATATTAAGTATGATCTCTTTCTATGTCATACTTTGCCGGTATTGGTCAGGTGCGTTTTCTTCCAGTATCTTTAATGTTTAAAGAAAAAAGATCTTTGCACAAGCTTGTTGCCAGTTTTGTCCCATGTCTTCACGCACTCACACTGCAAATTAATTGGTTCTTACCAAGATAAAAAAAAAACCCCAAAACAACAACTTAGATTTAGAAGTGTTAGATAATTCATCTTATTTTAAGTGTTCATCCATCTGTAGACATGCTTATTTCTAGATTTAACAATCTTAATTCAATAAATCTTGTCA
>JAPQRP010000006.1:14665491-14680132 GCA_037367295.1 Apogon hyalosoma | reverse complement strand
TTACTCTTTAGGTGATTATGTCTTATTTTAAGTCTGATGAGATATTTTGACTAGAAATGAGAAAAATACACTTGGTAGGATTTTGATTTTTTTTTCCAGTGCAATAGCTAAAGCTGTGTAAGCTGTCTAAACTGACATTTTTCAACATACAATGTGAACAACAGCAGATAAATTATACTGTACTTAATGACTGGACCCCGCTATCATTCTGCTTTAACTCTCTGTTCTTCTTGAACAGTAGAAATTAAAGTGTCAAGTGTTAACTTTCTATTCTTGATAATTATATACATTAGCAGCCTTTGCCTTCAACTTTGAAGGACTAATAACACATAACATTCAGCCATAGCTAAGAAACAGCCCCAGCCCCGCATCTGTATTCTGTCCAAGTAGAACCGTATGAGCTTTCACATTGTACTAAAAAAAAAAAAAAAAGAAAACAGGCAAGATATTGTTTGCCAGAAACAAAAAACTGAAATAGGCGTTTGGGGTGTTCAATCTTGTGATGGGTGAACCTCTGGTTTCCCTGCAATAGATGACCACTCAGTGGTCAGTGAGTGCAGAGAGGAGTAAATGAGTGCATCCTTCATTTAGGACAGTTGTACCTTCCCCGTGTTACCCTCGGTAGGTGCATGGGCAGGTAATGCAACAGTTCTCATTACATTAGCACCGTCATGTTCTGCTGTGCTGGCTGCAGGCAGATTAGACAGTCCATGAACAATCCTCTTAAAAAAGTCTGCATTAAGCCACAGTGAGAGGCTGGGAGGTGTTCTCTGTCCTCTGCCTGCTCCACCCAGCCCGTCTTTGTGTTTGTAAGTCCCTCTCTTGATGCTCCATATTCTCCTCTGAATTGTTTCTTCACGTCTTTTCTTCTATCCCATCATTCAGATCTTTTGTTTGTCCACCAGGCGATTGGCCTTGCGAAAAAGTGTCTTGATCTCCTCTGTCACCATCTCCTGCCAGTTGTCCCTAGTAAAGACATATTCATTTTAAAGAAAAGCTCAAGTAAGCAAAGTAACACAAAGATCTACAAAGACAGTATAGACACATACTACAAAGGTCTAAAAAAATTCAAACAAAAAACACCCAGACAAATGTAGTCACAAATGCAATAAATCACAAAAGCGTAGCAGCAACGTAAATGTGAATGAAATAAACAGAGGGCTTTCCCCAATCTGCTTAAGAAGATGTGAAAGGTGATAAGATCAAGAGATTAACAAGGCAAGTTGATCACAAAACAATCAATAAGATTTAGAAATCAGTGAGAGGAAATTGTAAGTGCAGGCTCAGGGGCTGCTTATGAACTGCAAGCATTAAAATCACTGCTTGTATCAAAGTGACAGCCACAGTAACACAACACAACACAACACCAGCTGGTATGCAGGTCTCTACCTCCTGCGTTTCAAGCCTTTTTCTCAGCTTTCTTTTTCCTGTAAGCAGCTATATCCTCAGGATTCAGCCCGTGATTGTCTTCTCTGCAGTAATGTGTATAGTTACAGTTTGTAGTCAAAAGTATATCATTGGCAAGTAATTAAAAATATATTTGACATGAGGTTACATGTTATCTACCATTTTGTCTCTGAGTACAATGCGATTTTAAGTTAGACTAGGAATATATCTCATTCTTTTCACTATTATTAAATCATGAATACATACAGTGTAATTCCATTTTATAATTTAGCTTGAGGATGCAAAGAGAATCATTATCCTCTTACCCTGGTCTGATTTCAGGCGGTTTTGGCAAAGGCTTTGTAAAGTCTGTTTTCCCCACCAGCCAATATGTTTCTTCAATCCCTTTACCCTAAAGAAAAACATACAGCATCAAATATAGCACAAAACCATGTAACAAATCTTATTGTGAATATCTGAGAGGGCTATAAAGCCTTACCTTTAGTTCCGTCTTGCCTCTGACTTCTATTTTATAACCCTCATTAAGTGAACGAAGGATTTTCACAGTACTCATATTTACATGGATTCTATAAGCTGAGAAGAGAATGAAGCATGTTACTAAATAATAAGGTAAAAAAGAAGATAAAAAAATAATAAAAACAAACAAGTAAACAGTAAACATGGTATGGCTCTGTACAGAATACTCACGCAGCCCAGTGGATTCCATTCGAGAGGCAGTATTGACGGTGTCACCAAAAAGGCAGTACCGAGGCATAGTCAGACCTACCACTCCAGCAACACAGGGCCCTGTGTAGAGACACACACAACTCCAGCACAACAGTTTCTATATTTAATGGAAGTACTTAAGAGTAGGCAGGAATCAGTGTAGCAAAAAAAAAAAAAAAAAGTCAGAACATGAAAATGCACACTGAGTATCCCCTCAAATGCTTATGAAAGTATTGTATGTTTTCCCTTTACTACTTTCATAAAAGCACCAAAACTACTCTACTATTTTTTTTTTGTTAAAAATGTATAATGAATATTCACCCCCTTAGAGTTACTGACCTAATTCAAAAGAAGTTCAGCCAATCGGTGTTAATAGTATCAGAACTAGTAAGAGGGAGATCACCTGAGTGTGAAGAATGTGTCTCAAATGACTGTAGTATAAAGACACCTGTGTTTGGTTAAGTAACTGGTTAATTCTTGGTGACAATTACACCATGAACAAAAAAAGGACACTCCAAGCAACTCAGAGAAAAGGAAAGTATAAGTGAGGGGCTGGATACAAAAAGTTTTCCTCATCATTGAACACCAGCTTAAGTTCATTAAATCTATTCAGAAATGGAAGGAATATGGTTCATGTGCAAATCTGCAAATGTGTGATGGAGACAAATGACAGAGCCCCCCAAGACCTCATGAGGGAGTAAAAAGATTCAACAGCTGAGGTAAGAGGGACTGTGGATCTGACAACTACTGGTTCTGCACCAGTCAAAGCTTTATCAGAGACAGTTGTTGATTTCTGTTGAAGAAATCTTGAATCTTGAAAAAATTAAACTAGGTGCACATCACCACAAACACACCAGGACCAAGGCTTGTAAATGTAGAGTGTAAAACAAAGGCAGCAAAACAGGGAAATCCTGGAGGACAGTCCGACTCAGTCTGCAACAGAACTACAACTTAGGAAAGGAATTAGTTTCCAGCAAGACCACGACCAGAATCATACAGTGAAAACTAGATGGACACAATGATGTAAAGACAAAAAGATGGATGTTCTGGTGTGACAGTGTCAATATTTTTTACGGCAAACTACATTACAATGACTCAGTTTTTACTATGCATTTTTTTCTGAACCAGTTTATCCTCTAGAGGGTCACGGGGGTGCTGGAGCCTATCCTAGCTATCACTGGGCGAAGGCAGGGTTCACCCTGGATGTGTTGCCAATTCATCATGGGGCTATATTTTTACTATTGAATGTGGAAAACATCCCAGGGGGTGAATACTTTTTACCCTCTCACCAGACAGCAAGAGACATAAACATTTATAGAAAAGCCAAAAGAAAATGCTGGACTTGGCACATGTCTCCTGTAACAGGCTTGGTTTTCTCAAATAAAGTGGACTCAGGCCCCTTGAATGACAGTATGTTGGAAGGTTACCATCAAATTTTGGCCCAATGAAAAAACCCCCACCTCTCTTAATACACAACTACAGTATTTCGCATGAGAAGTAAGACTGTACCTTGTTGGTGCAGCCTAAAACCTTTCTACTGTAGCGATGATAGAGGAATCTAAATGTCACCCCTACTGTGAACTTGCAGCGGAAAAAATTATGTTGCCAAATGTACTGAAGTAGTCAAAGTGGGATATTAGAAACTTTGGCCCACCTGAGTGGATTCCTATGCGTATCCTGACGGGCACGTCTGGCATGTGCCGCATATGAAATGTTCCCACTGAGCTGAGGATGTTCAGAGACATGTTGGCGACTTCAGCTGCATGTTTGTTGCCATTTCTCTTTGGCAAACCCGATGCTACCATGTAAGCATCACCAATGGTTTCCACCTGGATAACATCAACATATTTATTTCATTCCAGTCATGCATGCATGCTGGTAATTGTTCAGTCTTGTCATTGACTTCCATCTCTTACCTTGTAGACATCATGGTTACTGAGAACAGCATCAAATAGTGAGTAGAGATCATTGAGAAGGTCGACCACCTCAATGGGATCACTGAGTGAGGAGATGGTGGTGAAACCCACAATGTCACTGAAGTAGATTGTTACTTGGTCGAAGTACTCTGGCTCCACCGTTGCACCGGTTTTCAAAGCCTCAGCCACAGAGCTAGAAGTCAGAGAACCAGACAAATTCAGAGAGTTAGATGATTCAGCTTTTTTATTTTTGAGAATATCAACCCATACAGATCCAAATATCCACCATCAACCAAAAGCATCTACTGATCTAAACTGTTTAATACCTGTTGATCCATTTATCCTATCAATCCATGTAAATAATTGGTGTGTTTGTCATCTTTTCATGGTCATCAGATATGACCCATTTGGATGTTCAGAGGCTCCATAGTGAACATCACACCATCATCTTCTACAACACTGATTCACCAGTAAAACCCATGGAGTTTGATGAATGACAGTGGATTGAGACACTTAGTTTATATTATGTTTTTGCTATAATAACCCTCAATTTTAATCTGAACTTTTATGAACATCTACATAATCAATATATTAAATATAAGTAATACCAGATTTTCATGCAAAATACAGACAATTATAATATAATAAATGATGATAAATCACGTAAGAAAGGTTAAATCCAGAGGACAAATTCATTTGGGAACTACCACAAAAGTAGCACTGGGTCTTTAAGGATTAATGTGTAAGTGCATGTGTTGTAACTCACGGTGGAAGCATTTCAGAGAGGAGCTTCTCTGTTCTCTGCTTTTCCACCTCCAGCTCCTCTGTTCTCTCTCTGATGAGGTCCTCCAGGTTGGAGCTGTACTGCTCCAGCATCCTCAGCATAGAGTCGATGATGTTGGTCTTCTTACCCTTATTGATTATCTTGAACTAATACATGAGAAAGTATCAGTCTGGTTGCAAAACATGTTAAAAAGGAGAAGTGAGATGAATCTTTAAATGTTAAAATGTTGTAGACCAGGCAGAGTTGGCTTTGTCTGATTCTGACGTTTTATTAGATACAGGGCACATGCAAATGCCACCAACTTTGATTCATTTATTTTTAATTTATTTAATGCTTAATGCTTAATGTTTTCCCAACTAACTGGTTATCTAACTGGTTTAATTTTAACAAACTATAATTACTGTACAGGGAGGTTCAAACCAGTAAGTTCCTATGAGGCCTCTGAAGGCTTACCCTGTCAAAGATTTCATCAAAGTTTGGTCTGCGATCTGGCTGTTCACTCCAGCACTGTTTCATCAGCTGGATACACTCCAGAGGAGCCTGGTCTGGGGCCACAGTGGGGCGGCACATAGGAGGAGGCTTCTTCACCTTACGGATAATCTCTGGGGAGACAATGGCATAGATAGGATGTGTCAAACTAGGTTATATATGGTTCTGAAACTGACTCTTCATCTGTATCTGACCATGTCTTTAAGATAGATGTCTGAGATGTACACACCCTCAGATGGAAGACCCAGCATGCAGTACGGTGGCCCTCTGACCACCACCTCTTGCAGGATGATAGAAAAACTATACACATCCCCCTTGTAAGTTCCTTTACGGACACTTAGAGGGTCTCTGAGGAACTCTGGAGCAGTCCAAAATAGCTCTGAGAGGAAAAAATGACAAAGGGTAGAAACTGACATCAGTCATACAATAATGTCCTCTGTGATGAGACTAAAAACAGACTGGGCTTGACAGAAAGACCTGTTTTCAGCTGCAAATTTAAAAGAAAATAAATCTTATCTTATATTCTCTTATCTTAACTTATCATTAGTTTTACATTCAAAAAAACAGTTAACACCAGATAACTCTTCCGTTATTTTTTTTACCTTCAGGTGGGGGTTCCTCATAAGGGGCTTTCTGAGACTCTAGCAGCTCATTAAAGCCATAGTCTGTAATTTTGAGGACAAAACGTCCATCTACCACACAGTTACGAGACTTTAGTCTTCCATGAGGGAAATCCCTGTGATGGAGGTATTTCATGCCCTAGAAGCATAAAGATGTTTCTGTTATTCCCAATTACACAAAACATAGCTGTTAAAGAGCAAGCTGGGTAAACTAGGCAGTAAAACCTCAACTTTACCTTAATAAGGTCAAGCACAAGTGAGGATTTGAACATCCAGTCTAATTTAACATCCTCATTCCTCAGCAGGTCCTGAAGACTGCCTCGAGAGCAGTGCTCCGTCACAACTGCAAACATGGATGCATCCGAAAAGAAGCCCAGGAATGGGTTGACGTTTTCATTTCTTAGGTCTTTCATCTGAGAAAATAGATCATTGGAAAAACAGAAAAAAATGATGCTACAGCATGCTAATTATTAGTATTATTGGAGGAAAAACAGCACGTAATGCATCCTAGTTTATTAATATTTCCCTCAATAGTAAGCAGAATCAAGTTTTTGTATTATTTAAATCATTAGTTTAAATAATTTGTGAAAAACTACCTTTGTGAATATCTTAGTGGTGCTTTGTTTCACTTCCTTGAAATGCCCCTCTTCAAATTTCTTCAGCCACACCCAGTCGCCCTGGAAGAGAGGTCATGAGTTTTTATCCTTTTGTTTTTCTAAAAGACAACAAAACTGAGCATCTGTATAAAAGGAAGCAAAGTAATTAATCAAATAATTAACTAAACTACCACTCCAATGAATCTTTCATAAGCCAAGCCAACATGAAGTTACATATTGAATCAACTATAAAAAAAAAAGAAAAAAAAGATTGTGGAGCGTATATATATATATATATATATATATATATAAAGTCGACCTTGCTAACACCATACATGTCCTGTTACTTTACCATAAACTGGGATTTTCACACGGTTTATGGCCATGTCCACAACAAACAGTCGAAGATGTTGTCAAACATGATGTTGCAATTGTTTTTTTTTTATATAACAACATCAGTTGCCTCATCTTCCTACAGACATGATACAGAAAGATTTTTTTTTTTAATAGAGATAAAAAGGCTGAGGCAGTGCAGTGACTTTGATGATGATCCTACCTCATACACAGCAACATTGGTGGTCTCATGGGTTGCAGTCTGCATACTGTTCACAGAGTGTGAGGGGTCTCCAGATTTCTCATCCAGTGCACTTTTAGACTCACTCAAATCTTCTAGAGTGATTTTCTGTGGGACATCAAACACCAGAAAAAGACTTAAATGGTAAAGATGCAAAGTGAATTGAATACAACAACACAACATTTTCTATTTTGTGTCTTTTGACATAATGTTTTTGCATTTTACAGTACAAGTTGCTTACCTTTTTGCTAAGCTGAGGATTAATAAAAGTAAGATCCTCTAAGGTCAGGATGATCCGATTGGGACCCTTGACTAGCTGGATTTGTTGGAGTCTCCTCCTGCCAATGAGATTCAGGTATGTTAAGGAAATCAGTTCAACTAGTGGCAGTGGATTCAACTAGATTATCTCAGAGACCATCTTTGTCACTATCATTACTAGCACAGCAAAGCTTCAGTTTATTATTTTCATGTAGCAGTAGGAGGGTGGGATCAGTGATCCAGTCTGTACATCAGAGGGACCATACAGTTTTACACAATGTTTGATGTATTTAGAAAGGACATTTGATGATAAATCTATCCACTTATTAAAATGTGGAAGAAGTGACTGAAAGAAAAATAAAAATCTGGTGTTCTAGCAGTACCTTATATAAAGACTTATACCAAGCCCTGCCAGAGCTAGAGAGAAGGTCACAGCAAATACCACAATGATGTAGACAATCTCCACACCTGAGGACGAAAGCAGGAAACATGGCAGGAAATGAGGCGCATAGTAAAATGAGCATGGCTTTAGGCTGTGAGTATCCAGATACCATAACAAAGCCCTTTACCTCCTGTGCATACAGCTGTTGGGTCAAACCAGCAAGCCGAATCAGACGGCGGGGGTGATCCCCCTGGAAAATTAATTGACCTTCCTCCAAACTGAAGCTGTTCAGACATTAAATCCACTATATAGGTCTGGTACAGTTGACTTCCCCTGCTGTCAGAGTCCAGGATGACGTAGTTGGTCTTGACGTCCCCGTCCTTATCCACCTTAACCACCTGGTTAAAGCCACTGAAAGTTGTATTCTTGGTGAAATAAGCCAGGTTTGATGCTGACAGCTGCACACCAGATTTCCTGGCATTGTGGATTGACTGGGCCATCAGGTAGATGCTGTTATAGATGGTCCCAAAAAGTGGGTTTACCTACAAGACACCAGTAATGACTTATAAATGCATTCATTTAATTGTTTTAAATGCAAAATATCAGTGAGTCGATTAACAAATAAAATTATTTAGATTGAAACTGACAAAATCACTGATAACAGAGGTAAAAAAGCAGTAAGAACAGTAAGTTTTTGATAGAAAATGTGAAGTGATATTCACCATAGGTCATATGAGGTCAAAGAAAAGATATAAATATAAATCTAGATATGATATATACCTATACAGAGATAAATATATACTGATTTTCATTAAAAAATGTTAATAATAAGCACATTCTGGGCAGTCAGGATATTGGTGATTCCCAGGATGTGCTCACCCTGGCTAAGATGTGGTGGAATGATATTCACTATAAAAGAAAATTACACTAAGTTTTCTCAGAATTGAGAATGCACTTTGATACAATATCAAGAGAAACTGAACTTCAGTCTTTAATCTGAGTCTTACATAAGATACGGTGGTGGCTCAATCCCATTCATGTTTACATCAATGGGTATTTTTTTGCCATTTTTTCTTGCAGATTTTATATTTGGGCCATAAAAGGAAAATATTTCTAATTATACAATTCTTTGACCAGGGGTTTAGTCACAGTCATGGAAGTAGATGAACTACTTTTTCTTAGTAGTTTTGGATAAAATGTTACATTTTCCCTGTGAAAGCATAACTGTGCTTCAGCTGCTTCCAGTGTGAGGCAGGTGATTTTTCCAATATACGTTAGTGTAAGTGACTGTTGCTTTAAGATAAACTGACCAGAGTACAATCATTGTTTAATTCACTGGATTCACCGAATAACCCTTACCTGCTCGGGCTGCACCGCCAGGGTCACTTCCTCAGATGTCTTTGCAGCATTGAACGCTTCATTAAAGGACAAAGGCTCAGATGCCACAGTGATAGTAAGCACAGCATCATAGGCCTTCCTCAGCCTGCTGTTGTTTTGCAGGGCTGTGTAGGAGACGTTGGTGTAGGGCACACTGTAGTGGAGAGTGTCGTAGGGCACAAACACATATTTTCCTGATGTCAAGCCCTTTTCTTGTGCCTTGAGAAGAAAAATTGCCTGCTGCTCTCCTCCGAGCAGGACTGAATGCATGCACATGATGATGACTGAAACAAACACAAATTTAGAGTTGGAATGCACCAAATTAAAATGTGTTATGAACAAATTCAGTGCAGTGGAAATGCTGTGGTTAGTATTAGGTGACTTGTGGACAAATGCATTGCTAGTAAGAGTATATGCATAGCCTCAATGTTAATAATAAATCAAAAAGAGTAACATGAGTGAGAATGAATGCAATAAGTTCCAGCACTTCCTGTGGACTACTGACATACTTCTCAAATGTTCAATTCAGGATTTGTTTTTCTGCTTGTAATTTCACATATATATTAGTCTTGGTCATTTCACTTCAAACTCACCTCTGATCTCTCCTGCAGCCTGGATCCTCCTGAATGTGCTGTCCACCTGTGTGTCATTAATACCCATAGATGTAACCAGGCCCACTGGAAGCCCCTTGTTCCTCAGAGCAGTAGCCACTCTCCCAGCGGCATCCATCCAGATATCCTCATTGGACGAAACCACCGCGATATTAGCCCACCTGAAGTGCTTGAACACGGTGAACAGCACATCAGTGGGAATCGGCACCGTCCTGGAGAAAGTCGGGTATCCAGTTGCGCGGTCCAGTTCATAGTTGATACAGCCGTAGGAGAAAATGGCTTTATCCCAGTTGTGGGCCAGCAGTGAAGCTGCAGCACAGTATCCAGGGTTTGTCGGGCCCACAAACGCATCCGCCATCTTCTCATAGTAGATAAACGCAGTGAGAGCTTTAGAGGTCTCACAAGGCTCCGGGAGGATGATAAAGTCCATTTTCAGGCCCAGATCCAGATTTAGGTCTCCGTTTATTCTGCTTACAGCGAGTCTGGCGGCCGCAACCGGCAGCGCCCTGTAGTAGACAGGGTCGCAGTTCCAAGGCCCCAGGACCCCCACTTTGAAAATTAAGGCTCGGACACAACAAGGGAACGTCAAAACCCCAAGGAGGATCCATAACAAGAAGTTATAGAAGGGCAGTGTCGTTAAAGTTGGTCTGCTTTTAATTATGGGCATACATGGATGGTTGGACTCCCATAGTGCCCCTCTAAAATTAGGAGGAATATGTTGCATTGTCCTTCCAGTGTTTCCGAGGCAGTGAAACTTTGTGTTCACTGATGAATTGAGTTCACTTCAGACACCTGCGAGAGAAATATACATAGCCTAAACCTCCTTATTCATGGCAAATACATGACTTGCATTTGAATCACTTCACTTACCATTTGTAATGCCATTTCAGGACAACGTTAAAGTCCGATGAGACAGTCTTGCAGGTGTCCTCCAGGGTCTTTCTGTCCTCATGTAAATAGTCACCTAACCATGCTACAGAGTTCACCCCGAGGATCCCAGCGCCACATCCAAGTCATTGTGTTTGGATCAAGGACTGGAAAGTGACAGGCAATGTTCGGCAGCTGAGTCTGTCGCGTTTGGAGACGACTTCAGCACCCTGGAGAGCTACTTACGTCCCGCAGTCAGCGCCTCTGAAGGCTCCAGTGGGTTTCCACGCACAGCCCTGTTCACTAGCAGCATATCTGGTCCTGAGGCTGCTGTCACTCCAGCAATAAAGAAAAAAAAGTCACATATTCCAAATGGGTGAACCAGCAATGAACAGTATCAGAGGAAAATGATGTATTTGGCCTCAGTGTTAAAAATAGAACAGCATTTAATTCATTATCAATAAAGGAGCCCAGTGTCAGCTACAGGCCCATTCAGTTAAATCCCTCCAAAGTGACCCGGGGCCAAAACGTAGGTGATACTCGCTAATCCATTTTCAGTGAGGCACAAAATAAGAGGATTGACCACAGGCCTTAGTCCACTCTGAAAGCCTTGTTATCATGCAGACTGGTGAGGCCACAGAGCCACATCCATCATTCAACATAGGCCTGTATCATGTAGGAGCTACCCTGACAAAAATAAAATACATGATTTACTCAGCATGGTGTAGAATAACTGATGATAATTCATTGTCACAATTTGCATTAATCTGAGTTACTCGCATAAGATACAAATACACTGAACAACACAACCGGTGGTCAGATGAGTATATCTATTTAATCAATCATGATAAGAAATTACAAAATACAGCTATCAACATGAACATTGATGTGTTATATATCTGTGTTTATGAAACAGTGTCCCAAAAAAGACTGCCCTAATTAACATGCCTTTTTGAAATAGGAAAAATTACTTTTTTTTTTTTTTAAGTAAAACATTCCTTATTCATTTTATTATTTTTTTGCATTTCTTCCCTTGTCCCTGAACTTTCATTGACATATAAGTAAGGAAGAACCCACATAAGATCACCTCAGACATTTATGGTAAAGGTTTTGTACTGCATTCTTTCCCCATCAAATAACTAACAGAGAATTTTTTTTCATTTCTTTCTTTCTTTCTTTCTTTCTTTCTTTCTTTCTTTCTTTCTTTCTTTCTTTCTTTCTTTCTTTCTTTCTTTCTTGTTCTTCTTTATATTGTTTCTATACATTGGGCTCTTTGATTCATGTTTGCAAATAACAAAACATACATGAAGTAATTTGACGAGGGATTGCAATTTCACATGAAGTAAATCACATTCATAATTATGTGAATAACATCTCAGTGGTGAGAAAATGTTTAACAAAATTAGCACATTTTGGTACTTTCCTGTGACATCCGTGAAAATGTGTGAAACTCAAGTGATGTTAACACATTTACAAGAGAAACCTGTGCTGAGAAGGTGACACTAAACATCAAGTGGATCCTGTAAAGGTCTTATAACAAGTGAGATAATGTGTGATATTAAACATGTGATGTGTAGTTCAGGTCATCTTTCTTGCCATGGAGACATCTCAGCCATATTGTACAAAGACACCTGAACCATGATTTAATTGGTCTAATATGGCAGCGGTACAGCAGGTCCCACAGATGAAATGAATTTGAACCCCGGTGGAGAGGCAGTAATTAGAGATAACGAAGGGCTGTCCTTGTAGGTCCCCTGAGTTCAACTACGTTCTGCCTGCGTCAGTCTTTTCAGGTCTTTTGAAAAGACTCCACCTGTAAAGAAGCAGGCCGGCAAATGAGTCTAAGAACAGCTGGTTGCCACAACATCAACACTGGATGACAGTTTGACATGCACAGCTAAGTGTGTTTTATTACGCAATGTAAAAGACAAGGGGATCCAAAACAAAACTGGGAACAAAATACACTGTTGCCTATAAAGTTGGATTCAAATAGGTTTATCTCTTCTCATGAAATGTTTGTGACAATGTAATTTAGTCTTGATGTATAATTAATGTATCTATTTCACTCTGTGAATGCATTTTAAAATTACATTTTATCTCTGATGATTTTAATGCCTTACCTTTTTGTGATTTTTAATGTCTTTTATTCTCATGATTTTTTATGCCTTTGTATAGCACTTTGAGTTATCCTGTGTATGAATAGTGCTATACAAATAAACTTGCCAATTATATCATATCATACCATACCAACATCATGAGCAACTATACCGTGCATATGTAAATAATATGTATATATGTATAGAACAAGTATTATAAAAAAGATTTAAAAAAAAAAAAATCCTGTTTCACTCTTGTGGTGGAAATTTTGTGTTTCTCTGGTGGAGAGAAGAAGTAAACTGATTTCCAGACACCAATATGTTTGTATCAACTTTGTTCTGCAGAAGGAAACAATTTGACAGAGTCACCAACAGTCAGTGCAGTCAGATCAGAGTGACTTCATGAAAGGAGGAAAATGACAAACTTAAATATGGTCTTTGTTACTGTATGTGTATGTGTTTAGAAGAAGAAACACTCCTGTGAGGTGCTGCCCCCACCTTCAAGGCTGTGATGTGTCTGTGTTGTGACCTCCATGCATATCTGAGAGGGACAGCCTGACTTGGTGGACAGCCAGGAGGGTGCTTGTGTATAGTTCATGTTCAGCAGTGTAGACGATAATAAAGTGTAGATAATAATAAGTAAGTAGGTCATGAATTAATGCGAGAGTAAAACTCTCCATTACATTCTACATTCTCACATTTTCTGCCTGTCCTTTGCACTTTGTTTTCTGTATTTTGCTACTGTGAACACTGCAGTTTCTCTATGGTGGGATCAATAAAGTCATACCTTATTTTATAGATGTGGTGTAAATGGGACTCAGTATATAATCATTGTACCTGGTCAAAGGTCATTACTGATGTGCATAAATAAGAATAAAAAGAGGAATGTGTCTGAAAATAGAATTATTTCGACTTTTATGGGCAACGATGCATTAAAAAGCAATCTCAAGCAAGTGGTGCCAGGCACAACAAACCCTACTCCTCACACGTATTGCAGCTTATTTTGGCATTGATCCAGCTGATGTCATCACATCTATGCGTGTACTGAGGTCAGCATATCAATTGCCTCCACATATGTGCCAAGTTTGAAGTAAAATAAAACAAAATTGATGTTTTCATAGACATGAAATCTCACCCATTATTAGTAAAAGGGAGAAAAAAAGATGTAAAAAAAATAATAAAAAATGAACTTTGTACTTTTCCCAAAATATAATCACATCTGTTCTGAGTCACTATCTATGAACCCAGTTTGGTCTGAATTCAACCAATAGTTTTGCTGCTACAGACATTTGAAATTTCACCCATTATAAGTAAATGTAAATGAAAAAATATTTTAAAAATTCATAAAAATTGAAACATTGACCTGTTTTTCCCAAAATATAATGACATTTATTCTGGGTTACTGGCAATCAATAACCAAATGTGGTATGAATTTAAGCAACAGTTTCGCTGTGACAGACATTTGAAATTTTGCCCATTAAAAGTAAATCGGGAAAAAAAAAAGATTTGAAGAATTCATAAAGAATTTGAACTTTTACCTACTGTTCCCAAAATGTAATGAGATATATTCTGGGTCACTGGCAGCATATAAACCAAATTTGATATGAATTCATCCAGTGGTTTTGCTGCTAGAGTGTTGACAAACAAACACAGAAACAAAACAACAAAGAGACAAAGCAAACCAAAAACAATACCCCTTGCCTCCCCTTCCAGCGGCGAGGGTAAACCTCTTGCCAGTAGTTGTTGTGTTCTCAGTTTTTGTAAGCCTTGTGTTTTATAATGTAATCTGTTAAATGACATGAAGCAAACTGGTGCCATGTACAGTTGTGCTCATAAGTTTACATACCCTGACTGAATGCACATGGGACGGTCTTGAATGTTTCAACATGACAATGACCCAAAACATAAGGCCAAGTCGACCTGTCATTGGAACAGCAGAAAAAAAGTGAAGGTGAAGGA
>JAPQRP010000006.1:14637240-14665391 GCA_037367295.1 Apogon hyalosoma | reverse complement strand
TCTTAAAGGAACTGAAGGTGTTTTGCCAAGAAGAATGGGCAGCTTTACCATCTGAGAAAATAAAGAGCCTCATCCACGAATACCACAAAAGACTAACATCTGTCATTGATGTTAAAGGGGCGGGGCCAATACAGAGGGTTAAGAACTAAGGTATGTAAACTTATGATCAGAGTCATTTGGATAGTTTCTGTTGTCTGCATGATTTAAAAAGAGCAAACACATTTGTTTGACACTAAATGGATTCACCAAACCACTAGCCACAACTGAAAGAAAAGTTTTTGTATATCATTCAAATTCTCTGAAAGATGGCCAAACAGTCATAAATTCTGCTAGGGTATGTAAACTTATGAGCACAACTGTATAGGCAACTAAGCAAATATGAACATTTTATCAGTGGTTGGAGAGAAGTAATAACTGTAGTCCATGAACTTAAGTAAAACATACTGAAAAACTGCTTTTTAGTAGCTGCTGCAGCTGCATGAGATCAAATGCTGTATGTGTATGACAGACAGATGTAGACTGAGACTCTTCCACCCACATTTCATCTTGCCATCCACTATCTACCTGTTTCTGTCTTCACCTGTCTGTGCGTACAGTTCACATTGGTGTTAGGAAATGAAAAGTTGCACAAAAGACCTCCCAGAAGCACTGGAAAAATGTTACACTACTGTGTGAAGCATGCGACTGGAGCTGGAAAGTGACTCTGCCTTTGTTGACCCATATCCCACATAAGCTGATGAGCCTCTTAAATGTAACACCTTGATACCACAGTCCTGCATCCAGGGATAGAAGACAGAAATGATGAATTAGCACAATGTCTGTCCAATGAGCAGTCAATACAACACTTCTGATGCAGCTCCTGAAACAAGCTTGGTTTTCTTTTTAAACTCTCCAAGAATACAACAATACAACTGGAAAAATATAACTATAAAAAGTAGATGGAAGGTATATAGACTGAAACATGTACCACTGTTTCAGACACATTCCAACAGGTTATGAAACAAATCTGTTATTACCCAACACACAACAAGGACTGCAATAAATGCTTGGAAAATAATTATTAAAGATATGTTTAGACTCATCAAATAGGATCAACTGAAGCACCTGATAAATTATAACAAAGACACAAGGTACCACAGAAACTGTACAGTGTATTAATAACAATTTAAGAGTGTTTATAAGTCCATTTTCATACTACTACTACCACTACTACCACTACTACTACTATTAATATAATAATAAAATGATTCATTGCACATGAAGTATATAAATATAGCTTGCATGACTGACACAATGAAACCATTTGTTCTGTGTAATTTGTGATCTATTCTTTAAAACTCACAGAAAGAAGAATAGCAAGGTAAAGGTCTATAATAGATCATATAAGAGGTCTTTTTTTTTTACCTACAGTTGATAAAACTGTCTGACTATTTTGGAATACTTAAACTTAAATTAATCTGAAATCCCTCTTGCTATTATTCATTATTCTGCTACTTAGACAATAGGTGTCTCTGAATTGAATCTTCACTGTTGAGGATTTTGAGGAACTCTGCAGCACTGGCGCCATCTAGTGGAAACACATACCATTAGTTAAATATTAGTATGGTTAATACTCCCATCTCAATATGATGTAACAAGTAATCTTGAGTTCTTTCGATACTGAGACCAGGGTATTTTTCTTAACGGTTGTTAGTTTCATTCACAAAATTCTCCATTTATGCACTAATCAAAGATGTGGATCTGTGAGCTCTGATGTGGCCACAGAAGTATTTACTCAATGCACAAAATAATAGAAAAAATGCAAGTGTTAAAGTTCAATTCAGGAGGATGTGTATGCATGTATATAGTAATATGTGATTTCCTTCATTGTTTTTGGCCATTATATTTTCTTTTTACAGATATGATTGTTTTCATTTCACAAAATGCCATCAGGGCCTTATCTATACAACCTTGAAGATTCCCAGGCATTGCAACAATGAGGCCTACGTGAGTGTAGGCGTGAACAAGTAACTACATGTAAAAGTTAACAGTAAGTGACATTTCAAAATAAGTTCTCCTTCTCATGAAAATTAGTTTGTGACTATTTCAATGAGACTAAGAGCAGACAATTGTTATGCATTGAAATGCATGAGAGTGTGTATTAAACCATGTGAAATCCTCACTGAAATGAAAGATTTCTTTTATAGGAGTAATCTGGCCAAGACAGCAGTAGTTACATACAAAAACAGATAAATTAAGTACTAGGACAAGAATGATTTGGGTGCAAATTTAAAGGCAATCACACTGAGCAGGAGTATCATTTTATTTATGCTATAAAATAGATTCAAGTCCTCCCAAAGAAACAAGTGCTCATAGCTTTAGGTCCTTCTGGTAGTGTATAGAAAATCTGTTTTACTAAACTCTGTTCTGACTCTGAATCTACAGGATGTTCTGAGAGCATAGCTTTTGATTTTTACACATGTATGCACAGAGAAGATGGAAGCAGCCCAAGGAGTTATTTATAAATAAATACTCACTATTGTGTGAGTCTGCAGATGTGCAGAGACGGAGCCTTAGCAACAGCAGACAGAGTACAGTAGTGAACATGATTTCCACAGTCGGTAATACAATTTAGATGTGTATCCAACTTGTTTAGATGTGTTCAGGTATATTCATAAAGAGCAGATCACAGTAATCCAACAAAGGTAAGAAAGTTACTGAAAATGATTCCATTCCAGGACAGAAAAACAGGGTTTGACTTAATAGAACTCTGATCGGTAATAAAAACCTTCATATACTCATATCTATGAGCATGGGTGTGTGATGGTGTCATGCTCCCAAGAGGAAAATAATGGCTGAGGTGCAGATGTAGAGCTGAGGCCCTTCAGGATTGTGCAACAGACATAAACCATAATACATCACTTTTTTTTTTTTTTTTTTTTTAATTGTCAGTCACTGTTATATTTCAAGATACAGCCTAAATCTCCATGGATATGATAAGACTGTGATTTTATGTGCAGAAGCTGGGCTTGACATTGTCCCTTCACTACCACTGATAGCCATTACTGTTACCTCACTGTTGCAAATGGCTTCTTATCAAAAACCTAAACAAAATAACATTTTCATCAGGGCTTCTTTCTGTGTACGTAACACCAGGCAAACAGAGTTGTAAGATAACATGAATCTGGCTGTTTATTTTATAAAATATCGGATAGGCTGAGCTGCACAGACATCAACAGGAAAAGTCTGCCTTTCCGTTCACATTACGTTTTATCAGATTCATCAAAATGTAAATGTCAGGCCAAATGAAACTAACTACCACCTTCTTGCGCAACACTGCATGTCAGCTTCCCCTTTAATGTGGGCTGTTATGTGCTTTGCAGTTCCGCCACTAGAGGGCGGTCAAACGGCGGCGCGACTGAGCCGGAAGTAACACGTCTGTACTTTCAACAATAAAACTACAACGTTGGAGAAGGTAGTAGTTCGACTTTGTGGCTAGAAATAGCATTCATATTCATAATACGCTTTCAGTTCATCTTAAATTTAAAGTAATGCAAATAGGCGGAGTATGGGTATGAAATGGCTAAAACAGCAAATTTTGCGACAAGTGCAATTGGAAAGGTCGCTTGAGTAAGCTAGCTAGCATAGCACAAAAAAAACAAAACAAAAAAAAAAACAACCAAGCTAAGGAGGAAAACATGTAAAACAAACAAACAAACAAACAAACAAACAAAAAAAAAAACAAAAACCCGAAATATATGTATAATAGACTTGTCAAATAAATGTTGAGACACTTGTCCATACAGTTTTAAGAAGTTAGTGTTTTGTTTTGTAAAGTATCGACAGGAAGTACTTTCGATTGCGCATTGACCGCCTTGACTGTAGTAAAACGAGCCGAAGCCAGACAGGACTTTATGGGATGGGAACAGACGAGGGTGTCCCAGTCTTTCCAGCTCCTGACAGTTTATTGCGGTGGATCAGACACTCAGAGGGATCTGGAGCTCATGTCGACCGGCAGACACCTTAATACACCGGGACACGGGAGCGCTACGGGGTCTGGAAAATGGGAGCGGTGAAGTGAAAACCAGCCGAAATGTGGACTGTTAGGATGAAAGGCACCAAAGTAAGTGGAAACACACTGGGAGAAGTTAATCAGCTCGACTATGGTGGTGTTTTGTTAATTTCTTACTTTTTTGTACTGCACAAACTTCGAAATCTTTGGCATTGTAGTTTTGGACAGAGGCAGACCAGCGGACCTCTGTGGTCAGATCAGATTTCACATTTGCCTCTGTGTTTAAGAAACCGCCCCTGGTGTCCCGACTGAACTGACCAGCCTCCAGTGTGTCTCCACCACAAATTATTAGGGGGAAGAGGAAAAAACATTACTGAGAGTGCAAACTCCTCAGCGAGATGCACTCAGAGGTGGCATGTGGAGTTGTGATTGACAGCTGAAAGGGGCGGGGTTGCAGTAATACCAGTACTAAGAAACCCTGTGGTGATTATTTTGGTATTTTATCTGCAGAAGAGGGCAGAAGGTTCGTCTACATACCGGTTTGCCACGTACATTTGATGTGCAGAGGTGAGTGCATTGTAGGCAACTCTTCTGTTAAGTTCCCACAGCAGCAGGGTTCTTGTGGTTTGCTTTGTGGTTATGCTGAGCAAGCACTGACGAATTTCTCACAGTTGGTCATACTTGGACGATACTGATGGAGAAATATTGCAAACCTGGCACACAGGAAAAGTGGAAAAATCACAGAGGAGCTCAAAGAAACTGGCTTATGGGGCACAACACAGCAGTGATTATTTTCATGCACGCTGTCATGAAAAAAAAAGTCTTCAGCTTAATCTATTTCAGCCCCATTAATATAAAAAAAAAAATGTTAATCAAAGCCCATTTTTTATCACTGTCATTGAAACGCTTTGCAGTAAAATTTACTTTGATAAATGTGATCAGGCTCATTGGTTGTGAATGTATTTACTTAGCATACTTAGTCTCATTGCAGCTTAATTGTTTTAAAACACTTAAGTACCATCAATTTAATTTAAACTGCCTGGCTCTTCCATGGTGTCATGCATTAATTTGGCTTAAAAGGATTAGTGTGGCATCCATCTTCTTATTACACACTTTTCAGCTTTGAACTTAAAGATTAAAATGAGAAGGAGCAGCTTCACTGACAATGCATTAGTGGCTCTGAGAACAGTGAACAAACTGAGAACTAAACACAGTTTGGCATAAATGCAAGAACACAGGTTAAAAAGCAGAGTTAATTAGATATTGTGTTAGGTACTCTCCCTGTTTTCTGCATTATATAGGCATGATCATTCTGTCTTTTAACTGTCAACACATTTTCACACAACTGTATCAAAAACTTTAAATAATGCTTTATTTTTTTGTAGATATGTTTATTGCTGCAAGCAATTAGACTACCACAGTGGAATTTATCAAACATCTTGCTGTGATTTGGCACCCTTTTATTTAGTAGAAAAGCTTTAAAATAAATTTACTACTGTAATAAATCCATAAATTTGTATATGAACTGTTTTTAACACCTGATGCAATGACAGAAAAGGTCATTTTTCTGCTTTCCCAGGATAAAACGGTGTGAAAAGACCTCTGAAAGTGAGAAGGAGTTGGGGCATGATTTCACAGGCCTTTGCCGCTTGTCCACTCAGGGTTTGCAGCTCTTAACTGCTGCCGCTGCTGGGTAATTGCAGTAGTTAGAATGTGTCTGATTTGAAGGCAGCGCCAGCAGCGGTTTGCTGTTAGATGAGATTTATTGGTGAGAGGCTGAGAGAAACATCTGGTGCAGAAAGTTCACGATCACCTCTGAAGCAACAGATGGAGCAAAAGATGCAGTAAGGGAAGAGGGAGAAACGAGTTAAGTGTGCCTGCAAAACCACACAGAGGTGATGAGCTGCTGAAGACCGGTGGTAGACGTGTAAAACTTATGACCACTTGGTTTTACTGGCAGTTTTCCCATGTTTAGTCTTCATATGGCTTGTGGTTTTCTAACAAGGATGACTTCCAGGAGACCTCAGTTTTGTTGACAGTTGAAGCATTCTAGGCAGCAAGAACAGGAAGAAGACCTGACTCATGTGTAAGAATTATGACAAACAAAATACACACTGTCTGACATTTATCTAAAATATAGATGATTAGTTTTTGTCAAGGTAGGACATGTTACTGATTGTATTCCAAGATGGACTATTTAGTTTCTAACGAGTTCAGCCAGAAATCATTGTGCTGTTAAGTTTTTTTCATTTAATAAAAGATTTGTTTACTTTGCTTTGATAGGATGAAACACATCCATTCCTGTTTGGCCAAAACCTGTACAAGTGACACAACACACTTAGATGTGTTGAGGGACCTTGGATGCAAACTAATCTTTCTAAACTGGTCTTTTCAGAGGCCCATTTGTTGTTGTCATTATTGAAGTCTTAAAGAATACGTTACAAACTGCGTTTTTAATGTGTGAAAAATCAGGCATTAACTACCACTTAACTTTTTTTTGCCATTTTCCTTTTATCAAGGAGGTTATGGTATTGCTTACATCTGTCAGATTACATATAAACTACTTCACTGGTTTCCATCAAACTGAGTGGACCAGTGGGATATGGGCCAATAAGGAGCCCATTAAATTCTGGAGCAGATTCAGAAAAAGCGTATGATCCTGTAATGAAAAACATGGTGAGACTGGGCCTAGGTAGAAGTATGCACCTACAGAGTGTCCTGTGTGTTTTTAATTGCTTCATCTATAAAATGACAAAATTATTAAAGCTGAAGGACACATTACCCATAATTTAAAGGTGGAGTCTCTCTGATTGCTGTTATTTTCACAAATGACTAAGAAGCAATTCCTTCAACAGAAAAAAGTTTGTCCTTTTTGCTGAAATATGAAAATGAGTTTACCATAAAAATAAATCTCCATACATTGTCTGTTTATCAGCTATTCATGTGACAAACTGGTGTAGAAGCACTCAACTAACTACAGGTGTAAATGTACCTACTTTCTACCACTGATATTCACATTTTTATTGCAGTGCAGACACTGTTTCATTGTTATTGAATTAAATACATCAGCACTACATATTACATCCATCAGTAAAATAATTAATTAACTTTCTGCAGGTAGTAAAAGTTCAGGGTTTGAAAACCAATGAAACACTGCTCAAAAGTGATCAACTTTGTCTGAGTAGACTTTAAGCCATCGTAACAGGCCCACATTGACCCACTAGTAGAATGCAGCTATGTAACCTCATCCTCTTACGTAACTCTTAAACCTTAACCCTCATAACACCTGATAACACAAGCTAGAGTCACTGAGTGCATCTCTTCTGTAACGAGACAGAGTAAATTATTTACTTTTTTTACAAGAACATACTGACATAGATTTCTTAGAAAGTGTAAATGTGCTTATTAAAGTACTTTGTCACGCACTTTTACAAAACCATACTCATTCATTTTGTTTTGCTGGGTACATCATGTGAATTGCAGCCACTGTAATCCTTTCCTAATTAGTTTGTGGGCTAGGAATAATGGCATTTGGAAAAAAAAAAAGAAAACAAAACACAAATACAACAATTCATGTTGCTTTGTTGCTGCTAAACCCACGTCATGTTTTGACAGATTAACCAAAAATCTAACTGCATCACTTGTAATTTTATTTCTGCTTAATGCATAACAACTTGACCGCCCTTTGACATGTTTTCTGCTGTGTCATTTCTGAGTGACTTGACATAACTGTTCACTTCCAGCTCTTACACAACTGTTAACCTCTGGCCAATTTTAATTCTACTTTGAGTGTTTGTCTGTGTTTAAGTACACATTGCGTATTTGAACAGGGTGAAGTGTGCACAGTTTTCACTTGCACAGTACATATACACAATAGAGGGACATAGCAATATTTGGAAACAACAAGGAATAATGAGCATTTCTTCTGTAAGTACATGTCTTCTTGAGTTTATTTATTCACAGTTTAAGTAATACACTTTTGTAATTCTTGGTCATTGTATGGATGTTGGTTATTTATTCAGTTATTTTTTTTCAATCCACTAGTGATCACAAACTGGGAAAAAATATATTTAAGTCCTTGGCATACAACATATTGAAATTTAAAAAAAATCCTTTTAACTACCCTCATTGTAGTGAGTAAACTAAGAAAGTGCAAATGAACTCTTTGATTGAAGAAGAAATTGGGTTACACCCACTGGGAAGCTAAGGAGGAGAGAAAGTGAAGCTGCTCAAGTTGCACAAAAAACTTTTAAAGTCTTGCCACAAAGTTTTACAAAGAAGATGGCATTGGATCAGAGAGGCTGTTCCTCTTAAGTCACATTTTTTTCTTTGAGGGAGTTTGGATGCTGTAAGGTGACTGACTCAGTAATACGAATAATAATAGAATTGACTCTGAACACAATAAACCAAGGTTTTCTTTAGAAATCGTCCATCCTGGCCTGAAATATTTTCTTTTAATCAAATCGACGTTTGATTTTTGTGTTTGTGCAGGACATAATGGCACTCCTGTTATGGCTTGGCCTGTCACTGCTGGTCTCTGTCCAGTCCAGCGCCGTCAACAACTGCCACCCCAGTTGCCGCTGTGAGGTGGAAAGCTTCGGCCTGTTTGACAGCTTCAGCCTGACCAGAGTGGACTGCCGAGGGCTGGGTCCCGGCTCCACCATGCCTATCCCAATCCCACTGGACACCTCCCATCTAGACCTGTCTTTCAACACCCTGGGTCCACTTAGTGACACCATGTTAGCTGGTCCAGGATACACCACTCTTGTCAGCTTGGACCTCAGCAGCAACCACATCACAAAGGTCAGTGCTGGGAGCCACTTGTATTGACTTTTTGTTTGAGCATAAATGTATTTTTCATCACCTCTTTATCAGCTTTGCTCATGCACCTGCAGACAGAGTACTGACTGCAGCTATTGAAAAACAAGAGACAACAATCACACCTTAAAAGTGAAGCCAAGATGGAAGCATAATCGAATATAGCACCACTGAGCTGCTACATGACTTCTTTCCTAGGAATTATTCTGGCTTTATTAGCTTAATTTGGAAGTATTCTGGTGATCCTTTTGTGATTTATTTATTTTTTTTCCCCACCATTAATCAGATTTGTAAGTGTGATTGGTAGCTTGGTCATTTGTTGATGTGGACTCTCAGAATTTCTGTTTATACAATAAAACACATTTTTTCAACAGACAGCCCTACTGTTGTTGTGGTTAAAGTTAAATAACATGAATGTCAAATGATTTTGTGTCACAAATGTTTCTTGAAGATTTACCTTGTCTTTAAGTTAGCATTAGCTCAACTGTCCCTCCACAAATTTCCTCAGCTCCACTACTTTGTCAAAATATGGTCCCTTCTCGATCCAATAAGTAGAACTGTGATTCCTAAACCAATGGAAGATGGCACCATTGTCCTGTCTATGTTTTAAAAGCTTTAACCATTCATGTGTTTCCCCATTATCTCATGATTTACAGGTAAGCCCAAATGCCCTGTCCAAGCTGCGTTACCTGGAGACTCTGGATCTGAGCCACAACGACTTGGAGATCCTCTCTGTAGACTGCTTCTCTGGCCTCCCTCTGGCTGAAGTGGACCTCAGCCACAACAATTTTCAGGAGTTTGACACAAATGTGTTTGCTGCCAAAGTCAATGGTGAACCAGTCAGTGTGGATCTGTCTCATAACAAGCTCACGTCAGTCTTAACGACTCTGCATGGAAAGGTTTTACACATTCAAAGCTTAAATCTGACAGCAAACCAGTTGTCTAGTGTGCCGCAGCTGGCTGGACTTCCACTGAGGTACCTCAACCTGGATGGTAACCCTATCACCCACATCAAAGAGGGAGCCTTTGCTCAGCTGGAAGACCTGGTCTATTTATCTATCAGTGGCCTCAAGGAGCTCCAGGAAATCGAGCCAAATGCCTTCAAGGGCCTGCAGAGCCTCCAGGTTCTGGATCTTTCCAACAACCCCAAGCTTACAGCGTTGAACCCTACAGTTTACAGCGGTCTGGACTCCCTGCAAGAGCTAAATTTGTCCAACTCTGGGGTGGTATCATTGCCAAATGATATGCTGACCCACCTGCCCAGTATTAAAAGTATCACACTAGGACAGAACATCCGCTGCAGGAAGACACAGAAGCAGGGACAGTTCCACTGGCAGCTCGGCCAAGTCCAACACAACGAGGAACTGAACTGTAGCGCTGATGGCATTGTGTTGTGAGACTGCACACATTGGAATGGACCACTCCCTGCAATGTTGATGCCAGAGCTGTGCCTTATCTTCTTTGATATCCAAAATACCGGTTTCATGTTCTCACTGAATTACAACTGTTCCAGCGTCTCATAGGTTTAAATCCACCATCATGAAATCTTTATGCAAATACCATAAATGCTGTATCATTATTTTCCGTTTCTTTCATTTCATTTACATCTTAACATCATCTTAACCCAGTGTTTAACTGGGTAAAAAATAAATCTTTCATAAAGCCAATACATTAACAAATTATATTACATATTTTAATGCACAGTGGGACCATATTAAGTGTCATTTGCACTTATTCTGAGTCACATAAATGTTTGTTTTTATACAATGCACTTAGACCATGCCAAACTGTTATTCAGTGTAATATCAAATGCTATGCATTACTTATATCTACTGAAGAACATATTAACACTTGTGACCACTAAGGCGCTCCTGTTTGAACTTTGAATGTGATGTTCATTGATTATGACTGATGTAAATGATCAGCTTTGTCAGTCAGAGGTCATTTCAGTTTCACACATTCTTTGTAGGAGACTGAAGGCACTAAACAAATAAAACTGAGGGACTTCATTAGTTGAGTTTGATTCTGTTTATACACGCTCTCTATTTTTAGGCAATTGTTCTTTTTTATCATACTAAGTTTACTGTACAACCCTTATATAGGTTGACATGGTGCTTGGTCATCAGTTGTCTTTGACCCACTGTCAGGTCAGCGTCGAGTTGAATTAAACTGCTGTTGAAAATGTGTTTGACCAGTGAAATCTGACAGTTTCCACATATTTTGTTATGGTGTTATACAGTTATACAGTCGGCTATTGATGTTCAAACCCCCTCGTGCTCAGTGCTGTATAATGTGTAACCTTACCTTGACATTCCTGTGGTATTTCTGTGACGCTAAGATGATGACCAGCCTCAAGACTGCATGTTATGGATTCAGAAGGTCAGAAATCTGTAAAGGCTTGGAAACACATTGTTTTCAGTTGGTTTATTGAAAGTCAAACAGCTACAGTTGAAGTGTAGAGGTTTATATTTGTATGTATGTATATTGTATATAATAATTATATGTGACTTGTATGTATAATAAATTCTGTATTCTCTCATTTGCTGTTTCTCATACTCATGTTCTGTTTGATTTATTTATTTTTTTTAAATGGCAACAATTGTTAGGTGTGTCAGCGAAGGACCGTAAACAACCACTGGAAATGAAACCACATAAGGAAAGACTTTGTCAGTGTCTACACTGTAACATTTTGCAAGAAATCCTGTTTTTAGGGCCCTGTGTGATTTGTTTCCCCACATAGAAGTGACTCAAAACAGGGTGTGTCTCCTCACAGGATAACACATTTTCTTTACTTGTACAACTCAGGAACATGTTGTGTATATGCTGTTTTTTTTCTTGATTTGCTTGAAAGTGTCAGCACACAACACAAACAGACACATACATACACTTGTGGCTTTGGAGGAGTTCGTAAAAAGACTAAAGTGGGCAGACACGTCAGGGTTTGGCAGGTTACTATGCTACACTGGGCTGGTATCCTGCCAAGAAGGAGACAACTAGAAAACGAAGGAAGAGAGGGGGAGAGCTGGGTCGTAGTCGCGGCAGCTCACAGATCTCCTGTGTGAGTGTTTGGCATTGAGTGCTTCTCCTGTGAGACACAGAAAACATTCACATCATGCCCTTCTTTCTGTAACATATCTTCTCTTAGACTCAAAGACCCCCAGAATGAGCCAAAAAGGGCTCTAAATAAACCAAAGGAGTTTCAGAGATGTCAGGGCGGTTGGGTGAATCCTAACAACTGTGCCTGAGAAAACAAGATCAGCTGTTCCTCAGATTTTATTAGAACCCACATTTATATTAACATTTCACAAGGCCTTTAAAAAAATCTGCAGTTGTTTGAAGTTGAAGTCTATTTATGCCTGTGTGTGCATCTATTCTCTTCTACTTTGTGGGAGGCAGTCTCAGTGGATGACCCTGTTGCAGAAAACACTTCCAGATGTGTGTGTGTTTTTTGTCCATCTCCTGAGGCCTTGGCTTGTTGAGACCTAAGGAACTATCCATTCATCAGAAACTGTACGGCACAGATACTCACTTCAATGCTGTGAAATCGCAAAGTAATGCTAGGAATGCAGCAGCTAAACAAATCAGGTTACAAAGTAAAAGGGGATTTTTCCTCTGTGATACTATTAATGTAGCTTTTAAAGTCACAGATGACGATGTCTGCTTTTTGAGATACAGTTGTTGTGCTTTTGACTGTGAGCTACATTTCAGCAAGAACTTAATCTGAAAGCTACGCTAAAATAATATCAGGTCACATATCTGTTTACCCATCAGTTGCTGTATTTCTATAACATTCAATCTGCACGGTACATTGAAGACCAGATTAGGTACCTGATAAAAAGTGAGAATGTCCTGTACATACTGTATGGTCTCTGTGGGAATTTGCACAATATGCACGGACACAATGTACAATGTGTTGAAGAAAATTTGAAACAGTTCCTCCATGAAAGCAAGAAACATCTGACAGACTTCTGAATCTACAGTGATAATCTCTTGTAAAGTAAAGGAGTAACTAGACCTCAGACCATGGTGTTGTTTTTTCTGGTGTGAAGAGATGTCAGATGAACAGTCCCTGGTGGACAAACACAGGGACAATAATCAGTACAACAATGCCACAAGAGTCCTTTTTCAGATTTCTCTCTGTAGATGGAGCTGAAACTGGGTCAGTCACGTTTGAGGCAAAGAGATCTGTTTTCACTTGTGCTGAAATAGGGAAGCATAACTAGAATAACTTAATTTTATAGAAAGATTAATTTTTCTCCCTTTTTTATTGAATAAGAAGTGCAGGGAGGGAAAAAATCCAATGAATATCAAAGTATCTGCTCTTATTTACTTATTATTCTTTAGTTTTGAGAGCGGCATCATTTAGACTTGTTTTTAACAGTGGAACAGGGCGTGAATGAAGAAATCAAAAGGTAATCACTTGGTTCTCTGCAGTGGTCTGGCTCTGAGATGTAATTACTTCAAAACAGAGGGGGGCTTTGAACTGTGTATAATTAATTCAGGCAAGTAGAACCGGGGTGTCTTTATTAAGCGCTCTGTTCTTGCTTGAACAACTATCAAACAAATGTAATTTGACCTTCCCTGATAGATCCTTTGGAGGATTAAGCCATCCATGCAACTAATTCACTTTGCTCCAACAATAAGCTCACACTGCTCCAAACCTTGCAAGGTTTTACTTTTCATTCCCAGAGGAAGAAGTGAAACCCAAGATTATTTGTTAAGAGGCAGGTTTCGGCTTAATATTAGTGTGTCAGCTTGCAAATAGGCTCTTTTATATTTCTTGTGAAGCTTTCTTAGGACAATAACAATATTGACATATTGACTGGCGCTCTGAATGCCCTTTGGCTTGTTGTGCTGCTGTAACAATAGACACCAAGACACAGTGTCAGCGTAAATGCAGCCCAGCACAAAGGTTTTGTTTTTCAGACAAACAAAAGATCACATTGGCTCGTCACAGGTCACAAAGACTCATTTGTACTATTGTATGAAACCACTGTACCATCTTTCAGTATCTACTAAATGGAGGCAAGATTTCTACGAAGACAATCAAGTGTAATTTGATGGAGATTTTGTAACAATAAATGACTGATTGGAGTTAATTTATGGTCAATTTATTGCAGACTCTGCATCCCTGCATAATAATGTTTGACCTTGTCTCAGCTTACTTATGTATTAAATGATTTCAGGTTGTCTTTTACTGCATCTGCAGCATGTGATGTCAGGTATATGCATAAAAAACATGGCTTTGCATGCCAAGCAATGTGTTTGGGATCGTATTTCTCAAGTGATAATGTTTCCATTTTGGCTGGCATGGGGTTTTCTTACGCAGAAAATAGTTTCTCAATAGGAGGTGTGTGCATGCAAAATAACAATAATTAACCACTCTAAAATTTCCGCCAAGGAGGTAGTTGTTGGTAGTAATTGCAGTCAAGCTTAAACCTGTTGGATATGTAAACACTTTTAAAAGAGATGTATGTCGAGATAAGGTTAAGCCTGTTTGCTAAGATGGAAATCTGTGTAATGAACACATAGCATTTATTACATTACAGAAATACACGAATACATGCAAGAAACGTCAACCAGAGTTGAAGGTGGGCCACTGCGACCCACAGCGATGACCCTCAACCACTCAGCTCAAAGATAAGAACTTTTACTAATGTAATTGGTCACTTTGTTGACACAGCTGTAAATACCCGTGGGTGATATCTGGTGTTCGACTACCCATTAAAGGGTCAACGCAGAGCAGAGGTTACGTTTCTGCACATTCCAGCACCAAGTAGGTAGAAACACATTGTCTGTCTTTAGTGCAGCATAAACACCATGACTTCAAATTGTTTCTATTCTTTACATGGAAAAGGAAGAACAGCAGCGGGTGAACAAGACAAAAAGGCCAGCAGTGCACAAAGAGTATCAGAAAGTAAACACCACCAAGCATAACGTAACATAAGCTGGTCAAAAGCACACAGGGATGCAACAAACACCGCCTGAAGCTGCAGCTACAGTCAGTCATAAAAGTTACATCCTTTGCGGTGTTGACTTGAATAAATGCTACTGATGTGCACTTTTATATGCATGACACAGGTATTAGCAATAAATAGTTCCTTAGATTTAATAATCTGAAGAGCTACAACAGGAAATTAAAACCAGTCTGTGCTGTTATTTTAATGAATCAGTGTTGCTCACGTATAAAGTGTATGAACAGCTCAGTGTTGCATCACTCCTCTCATACCGGTGGTCTGAGGAGGGAGTTTCCCAGAGGAGCAGGGATATATCCTGAGCTTGCTGCCCTCTCGTCATTCTCCTCCATCTGGTTTCAATCAGGGCTGCACTCTGTATAGGTTTTCACCAAAGATACCACCTTTATTTTTTTTTTTTCTCCCATGCCTTTTTGTTTGTCTTGACCTCCTTTGGCTCTCTGCATCCATGCTCTACATTTTTAATAACTGAAAGCAGGTTTGACAAAATGCTCCATAGCAGAGGCATCAAAACAAAGTCAGGGTGAAAATAAAAATAAAGAAAAATTCCAAACAGTCAGGACCAAAGGGTTCTTATTTCTAATTCTCATCATGCTAAAACTCAGTGGCCAAACATTGATCTATTCCTGCATAAACACATCATGACTCCATGACCTGAACTCACAGGCAGAGGAGATGATTAAAGTTAAAATTTTTGATCTTTCCATTTTCAGTCCAAATTGACTGCTGTATTTTAAAATGAGATGAAACGGTCAGATATGATAATGACTTTTGACTGGGGCAGCAACAAGGAGAGCTGATTGTGACTTGAATGAGATTAAAAATGACACATGACCTCCAAATCCACACAGGCTAAAACCGAATTAATATGTTATGTTTCTGAGCTTTAGGGCGCTACAAAAGTTAGAGGTCAAAAGAAACTACACAGACGTGAGTCTTTTCCTTTTTTGTAGAAAAAGAAGAGAGAATAGCTGATCATAAATATACATAAATACTTAAACTGCTTTTTAGCAGCTTCTTTTTTCCATCACAGGTAAAGTTGAAGGAAAAAATGTAGATTTTAGACCATTTTCAACAGAGTCATTCTGGAGTCAGTTCAACAGTATCAGCCTCATGGACAACAATGGTCCCTCTTGTTTTCTTCTAATGTCTGTCTTTCATCTTTGTTCCCCTCTCTACAACATTACAATTCAAGCTCTGATGATGAAAAGAAACAACAATGTGAGCAAAAGGTACAGTATAATTTCTGACACGCAAATATTTGGGGGTAATGTCAGTTTAATGACGAATGTTAATGCAAAAAAGCAGCTTAGTTTGAGATAGACTGTATGTGGATGGAAGCTGAAGCTTAGACTCACAAGGCCCAAAAATCAGTGATGACGAGGTTAGTAAGGAGGTTTGTACCTCAGACATGAGCAAATGAGGTGACTGCTTCACTGCACTGTAATTATATCCACATGATTGGGCCTGTGGATTATGCTGCTTGGCTCCGGCTACACTCTTTCCTAAACTTAAGTGAGAGATACTCCGATGACCTTTTAAAGCCGACCTTCTCACAGTAAACAAATTCTTAAATATTATAAAACATCCCACGTATTCATATACTTTCCTTGCAATAATAGACTCATCAGGTTGGAGGATGAGAATACATGCAGTGGGCGTTATTAATATTACTATTTGTGTTTAGTCTGTGATCCCTGGTTTGTTCACTTTCACCCCCAAAAACACTGAAATGTTAACAGTATTGAAGTCATGTTAGTATCACTTATCCTGGTTAAGTCACGTGCTTATTTTGTTGGTAAGACTGCACTCTAGTGGAAAGAACAGCTAACTACAAGACAATCTGCAGAATAAAACTGGAAAATAGTCTTAGATACAGATCTGGAAAAAAATAAGAGACTGCTGCAATTTCCTCTGAATTCAATTCAAGTCAATTCAGTTCAATTCAGTTCAATTCAATTCAATTCAATTCAATTCAATTCACTTCAATTCAATTCAATATACTTTATTTATCCTCAAGGGGTAATTTAAAAAGGGCATGAAAGTAGCTTAAAAAGAGACATTAAAAAGAGACAGTACAGGGTCGCCACACACAAGAAAACACACATAAGTAAAGTGCTTGGTGGATGCAGTTGTAAAGCATGTGTGCATGTATGACAGCCATTCCATTCCTGTGTCTGTTGAATTCCAACACAAATGCACCTTATTCTACTTGATAAACACAGATCCATGTCTTATTTAAGAAGGAGAAGTAAAAACTATGACTGTGGCCATCACTATCTTCTTGCAATAGGACTAGGTGGGTGGCAAAAACAGTGCTATTAGTTCCGCAAAAGGAATTGGAATATAACTATTGAAAACTACTGGACTTCTGCTCTGACAATGTTCCCAAACTCTGAGGACTGGTTCTTCTATCAGGACAATGCTCCTGGCCTCAGCTGGGTCCATAAAGGTGTGGATGACGGAGCACCAGATGCAGACCCTGTCATGGACCAGCCCAATCTCCAGACCTGAACCCACTTTGAAAACTTCTGGAGGAACATGGACGGTCACAAGCCATCGAATATTGCTGAGCTTCTTGAATTTCTCTGCCAGGAGCTGCATAAAGTCATCCAACAGTAACAGTGCAGAGCCAAGACACATGAAAGCTGTTACTGAAAATCAGGGTTATTCCACCAAATACTGATGTCTGAACTTTTCCCAAGTTACAACATTAGTATTGTGTCATTTAGAAATGAACACGAACTTGTTTTCTTTGCATTGTTTGAGGTCCAAAAACACTGCATCTTTTTGTTATTTTGACCATGTATCGTGTTCTGCAAATACATGCTCTAAATAATACTTTTATTTGGAATTTGGGGAGAAATGTTGTCGGTAGTTTAGAGAATAAAACAAAAATGTTCATTATAATCAAACACATACCTTTAAATGATAAAATCAGAGAAAGTGATCATTTTGCAGCGGTCTCATTTTTTTTTCAGAGCTGCATTTATGAATGTAAGTGACTATTCTTTTTCTCATTCTCAGCAGCTTTCCTACTAATAGTATGAGACTTTATTGTATTATGTGTGTAAATTTTGACTTGTAACTCTTTATTTTAGCACAAAATCAACAAAATCCAAGATATAGTGACGCAGTGGATGGAAGTTATTTTTTAATACATCAAAAGTGACAACACAGACAAGATAAATCCACTGAAAATGTGTTTTAGGGCTAAGATGACATCTGACAGACAGCAGTAGTCTGTTAACAACTCTGATTAAAGTAAATGTCAGGGTGACTCCATCTTTTACAATACCAAACTGTAAAAGCTTCCTCTCTTTACTGCTTGAATTCCCAAAGCATACAAAAGTCTATTGAGAAATGAGAGATTATTAAATAGAAAAATGCTTTTTTTCCTCAGTGTGACAAGTAGTCAGATAATTAGTTCACAGCAGAAGCCGGCTGCTACAGGCAAAGAACATAACATTCTAAGGACCTCAGTGTCCTCAGAAATAATAATAAATACTAAAAACGTCGGACATTTTTTGTGTCTGACAAATAATTACATGCTCTCCACGTGTCCAGCACCAGTAAAAAATAAAAACATTTGTATAAGTTTTGTGTGACATGATGTCGGATGAGCTCCTCAGCAGTTGAGAATAGCGTTGGTCCTCAGGATGCGTAAGACCTTCCTGGAGCTGTAACTGTACTCGTACTGCATGTGTTCATGGAAGAAATACAAATATCCTGAAAAAGAAGAGAATGACATCAATGCCATGAGTTTTCACAACCTTTAACTGCACTGAAACCTTTCACATTTTAGACTTCACGAGTTACATAATATCCAACTGCTCCTTTCATTTAATATTAACTTCCTGCCCTTGTGCGTTTCCTTTCTTGTGATTGGTTTTCCTCCTCAGCTTTAATATGTCTGATTGGTTGTGGCGTCATTCCACTGGTACACTGATTTTGTCCAAGAGTAGTATGATTTTTCTTTGCTGGTCTGTAAATATCTGTTTATCTGTATATTTTTATTACTTACTATTACCGAGTTAGTTGGATATCACTGTTTTCATACATTAAATATGGAAATCCAACTCAGGAAATTTGGCCAAAAATAGCTGTTTGTTGAAGGGTAACTACATGTAAGTACAAGTACTACTACATATGAGACATATATTTCCATACAATGATGAACAGTTTCTTTCCCTGGGCAATACAGACACTTAACAAACAATAACGCACTATACTTTGCTGCTGCCTCCCTCCTAATGTGCAATATATCTATTTATTCACCTAAATACCACCATGAAGCTCTTAGTATGCTGTGTCTACATCTGCCTTAATATTGTTAAGTGTTGTTAGGTGTGTGTTTTCATCTTAGTTGCCTTTACTTGCTTTTAGTTTAGTCTTAGCAGCTTTTAATTGTTTTGATCTACCTCTATTTTGGGTATAGTATATGTTCTCTTTTATGTTAAGCTTGATTGCAGTGATCTGAAGAGCACCTTGAATTTTGTCATGTTGATGCCTTGTGCTAATATGATGACAATAAAGCTTCTGTTCTATTCTATTCTATTCTATTCTATTCTATTCTATTCTATTCTATTCTATTCTATTCTATTCTATTCTATTCTATTCTTATTATGACCAATAAATAAATAAACACTCTTGGAGTTATAGATATTTAAATAAACTAATAAGCAGCTAATGCTAAGTAGGACTCATTTCAGTAATAATATTATTCTTTTTTGTATGAGTTTCACAGATTAATTCAAATTTTTATTAATGTCTGTCAAAAGTGAACAAATGTTCGCATCCTTGGTGATATACGTCATGGGCATGTGACAAAATGTCACTGGCAGCCTAATGTTCACCTACAGCACATTGCACTGTATACTGCTGTAGAAAATAACATGTATTATTCAGAATACAGTATATGTATGTGATTATCCCTCCTTGCGTCTCTCTTCCTTCCCTTGTGCCAGTTCATCTTCATTCCTTTGTGACAATCATTCTAAACTTTGTTCCTACTGTTATCAAATGTTTGTGTACAACCCTTGCTGCTTTGGACTTGTTTGCCTGTGTACCAGACCCTAAGGAGACTTTGACTGTGTTTTGCCTGAGCCTCAGACATGCATTTCCCAGTTCTCTGTCACAACATACCATAATGATAAGCCGCGGCATCAACTTCGTCATCCATCCCAGGGAAATCTGTCTCAATGGATCGTGGGTAGCCACTGTCCATTGTGCCTGTTGCTTCATCAAAGCTGTGAATGACAAGTTAAGGCTGATGAAACATAGACTAACATTTAGCAAGAGTGATTCATGTTAGTTTTGTTACTCAAGACTGTGTTTTTTTTACTGGGTATTTGTGCATTTACCTCCAATATTCCTCATCAGTGAAGAGTAGAGTCTTTCCTGTATCTCTGATGAACACGGCCGCATCTATTTTCCTTATGCTTTTTGGTAGTCCAAGTTTGTGTATGTACTTAGGGTAACCATCCACAAGGTTATATCCATTCAAAGCCCACATTCGGATACCTGTAGAAACACAGTACAGGCTGTATATCCACCAAAGAAATCATAAAATATTACTATAACAGTAAAAATGAACAATATTAATAACGCACCACTAAATATGATGACTAGATCCTTCTCTGGGTTCTCGTAGGCTGCATCCACCTTACTGGGAATTGAGGGCCATGTGGACTTGATCAGTGTCTGCTCAGGCTCCACCATCTGAGGATGGATGCGCCAGTAGAATCTATAACAAGAACCAGCCTTTTAACTAAATACAGCATGAACACATACTTGCACACACTTTGGAGAAATACTGGCTGATGATTATATGTTAATAATTAATAGACAGACATAGAGATTTAAATGGAAAACTACAGGACTGTACAAGACTCTGAGGCCACCTTTAGCGCCATTGTTTTTGCATCGTGGAAATGACTATATGCATTTATTTCTCTTTTCTTCAGATACAACAAGAAAATACAGGAAATGTGTGCACAGCCTTAAAAGACAAACAAAAACTAAATGGGCTGTTAAGGTTAATGGGATTACTTAGTGTGATCCCTGACCCTATGACAAGAAGCAGCACAAATAATTAGAAACATCTGATGTGTTGAATGAAACCTGGTATAAAACATCAGAAAATAAATCTCATATAGTCTGAACAAAAGGGCTAAACAGACTCATACTGAATACTACCTCTATGATTTATAAACTGTTTCTCTCCTTGAAACTTTTGTTTTTACCGCTGTACATACCTCCCATCCAGATTGTATTATAAACCATAAAGACCCAGTGCTACTTTTGTGGTAGTTCCCAAATAAATGTTTCTCTCTAATTAAACTTTCTTAAGCAATTTATCACTATTTATTTTAATATTACCCTCTGCATTTTGTGGTTTTTTTTTCAGTGAAAATCATGTATTTTCTTATATTTAATACACTGATCATGTAGATGTTCATTAAAGCTCAGATTTAAGTTAAAGGTTATTATATCAAAAACAGAGAAAACTGAAGAAAAAAAAATGTTTTCAGAAAAATATATCATTAACTGAACATAAACCAAGTGTGTCCATCCACTGTCATTTATCCAACTCCATGGGTTTTACTGGTGAAGTAATGTTGTAGAAGATGACGGTGTTTCCACATTCACTATACGGAGCCTCAACGTCTGAATGGGTCAAATCTGATGACCATGAAAAGATGAAAAACTGTATTTTACACCAATTCTTTACATGTATTGATAGGATTAGTGGATCAACAGGTATTAAACAGTTTACATCAGTAGATGGTTTGGGTCGCCAGTGACTGTTTGGGTCTTTATGGGCTAATACAAAAAGTGAGAAATACATATGAGGTCATTATAACTTCATTAAACTAACAATGATGACTTAAGACCTTTGTACAGTACTGTGCATTAAGTCCTGATTCTTACCATACCTGTCTTTGAAGATAATGGTTTCCCCTCTGAGCTCTGTCACAGCATCAAAACTCAACATTGGGTCACATTTGTTCGGTGCATCAGGCTTCGGCTTCACCTTCCGTGGGTTTGGGTTTTCACCTGTGACCAAACATCTGGTTTTACTGCATTGTTCACAAACTCATTTTCAGAATCTGAATCAGAATCATGTTTATTGCCATGAAAGTAAACAGGGTTCACATAACTAGGAATTTGCTTCAGTGGTTTGGTGCATACATGGAACATGGACTAGGTAAGAAGCATGCAGTAAAAAATTATATTAAATTAAATAAACAAGTAAGATAGAGTTATAGTGGATAGTATAGTTTTCAAGCCTTTGTGTCAGTTCAGTTGTTTTCATTCCATAATTTCAGTTCTTTGACCTGATTTCAACTGTAACACTGATTTATTGATGGGTAGAGTCTCTCAGGGTGAGAAGAGTACAGTTTCTCTTTTCTAATAAACTTTTTTTTAATAGTATGTATAATATGTACCACAGCAGGATGGTGTACATTCACACACTCTCTCATATAGCTACCACACCATAATCAGAAAGAGGGAAATTAATCTCAGCCAAGGCATTCTAATGAAACAACTTCAATGTTTCTGATCTGAATATATGTAAAAATGATAAAATGATGTAACTGATGAATGAAATGGGTCTGAAAAGTCCTTAAATAAATAACATAAATTAGCATGGTAGACTTGAATAACTGTGACATTACCATAGAGAGCCTGAATCCCTTCAATGTCGTCCTCAGCCAGTGGGAAACCAGTAGTGTATGCATAGACGGGGTACATCAGGGCGCCTGGGTCTGACGAATGGGACATACCCAGGGCGTGGCCCAGCTCGTGTGCTGCCACTATAAATAGGTTGTAAGCTGCACAGAGAAGAGAGGCCCAGTCAAAACCTCGTTCAGATAGATTTCTGTCCAGAGCCATTTGATGTATCTGCCGTTTCCTTTTTACCTGATGAATCTTTGGTCCAGTGCTCATCTTCATCAAAGTGTGTGTCCCCACCGATGCCTTGGCCCGGTGGATAGGCATGAGCCAGCAGTCCATCAGGCCCGTCAAAAGGGTTGTAGTCTCCATGCTCTGCAGACACAGGGTCCATCATCGGACAGACAGAAACCTTTAAACCCCTTTATGTAATCAAACCCCTTAATAAATCAAATAAGTTACACTTCCCCCTCTCCTTTTCGAATATGTGAATGAAGTCATATTTAGTTTCATGTATATGTATAACTTTTTCATGTTTTCTTGCAATTAGTTTTTATTTCTAAGGACTAAAGTAGGATTACTTTCTTTGTCTTGTTGCATATTTGAAATAAACTGAACTGAACTGAAATGTGTTTTATCATAATGTTATGTATTTATAGGATGTCATTAGCCTTATCTGCAGTATAGAACATTATGTATGTTTAGTGTCAGAATTAAAATGCTCTACCTTTGCTTCCAAAGCTGATCATAATGTCAGCATTTCCGTGGTACAGCTTCTTAAAAACCAAAGGGGTAACATCAGCCCAAACATTGAGTGCATTTCGGACCGCTCTGTCTACGTCTGCTTTTTTTAGATCTGGTGTGTAGTTCAATATCCTGGAACATCAATGGAGACAAAAGAACAGTCAGTAAAAGTTACTGGTGTTCACTATATGAATAAACTAACTTTCTGCTAAATTTTCCATGATTTTCATGAATATGTTTGTAATGTATACCTGAACGTGACAGTGTTGCTTTGCCATTTAAGGTGTCGAGGGAAATGGTTATATTCCCCAATATCTGGGACGCCACATCTGGCCTGTTTCATCAGCTCCAAAGTGTTGTCATCCAGACTCCCAGTCACCTTTAATGATAACATAGTTACACATGTAGCCATACTGACCTGCATTTTCTAAAAGGGAATATCCACACTTAACCCACGAAGGCCCAAACGTCCATGGCAACCAAAAGCATCTACTGATCTAAAATGTTTAATACCAGTTGATCCACTCATCCTACCAATAAATATGAAGAATTAAGGTGAAATGCAGTTTTCATGTCATCTTTTTATGGTCATCAGATATGACTCATTTGGACGTTCAGAGGCATGTTCTACAACACTGATTCACCTGTAAAACCCCTGAATATCGATAAATGACAGTGGATGAAGATGCTTTGTTTTCGCATTCAGTTATTGATGTCTTTGCTGAAAAAGCCACTTTTTCTTTGGTTTTCTGTTTTGGTATAATAATCTTTGAATTTACATCTAATCAAATATAGGAAATTAAATATGGGAAAATACATGATTTATGATAAAAAAATTTCAAAATACAGAGGGTAATATTTTGTTATAAATGGTGATAAATGCTTAAGAAAGGTTAGATAGAAAGAAAAATTCATTTGGGAACTGCAACAAAAATAGCTACTTAACCCATAAAGACCCAAACATCCACTGTCGACCTTGATCTAAACTGTTTAATACCTGTTGATCCACTAATCTTATCAATACATGTAAATAATTGGAGTAAAATACAGTTTGTCATATTTTCATGGTCATCAGATATGACCATTTGGACGTTCAGAGGCTCCGTAGTGAACATGGAAACACCGTCATCTTCTACAACATTGATTCGCTGGTAAAACCCATGGAGTTTGATAAATGACAATGGATGGAAATGCTTGGTTTATGCTCAGTCTTATCTGAGCTTTAATGAACATCTACATGATCAGTGAATAAAATAAAGGACAATACCTGATATTACTGATAAAATACAAAATACAAAGAGTTATATTTTAAATAAATGGTGATAAATCACTTAAGAAAGGTTAGATATGGAGAAAATGTCACTTGGAAACAGACATAAAAGTAGTGCTGGGTCTTTTTTGGTTAATGAAAGACCCCAAACATTTTAATTATGATGTGGTGTTAAGTACATAGGGGACACATGCTGCTTTAATATTCTCTCCACTCTTCTTCCTCTGAATTTAGATGATGCTCACCTTGAGTCTGAAGAATTTCTGCATTTCCTTGATGCTGGTCTGGAAGACGTCTGCTGACCCCTCTTCTCTTTGGAGACCAGCTGGAAGGCCATAGAACCGACGAAGGTATTTCTATTCATTAAAATGAAGCAAAAAATCCCATCATAAACTACAGTGTTTCCTCATTCATTCTATAAAAATCCATATAAGTCCAGTTCAATAAAAATAAATAACATATGAAAACAAAGTGGCAGATCTCACCTCAGCTAAAAGGTAGTTGTCAGTGTTGTCAGGAGGCAGAGGTCCAGAAAAGGAGGCAGCGACCAGTGCCAGCAGCAGTAAAGCTATCATTGTAGTTGTCTCTGTGTTGTTCAAAGCCCTCATTGGGGTCAAGAAGCTCTGAAGGGTATTTATAGTGTTCCAGGTCCAGTTTTTTCAAAGGGTCTCAGTGATTCATGTAAAAGTACCTACTGTAGCCACTTCCTCCTCTGCCTGCCAAAAATGTGCTGGTATCTGTAAAACTCGCCTGCCTGTGGTTTGAGTGTACCACTTTGAACTCATCTAAAATGCTCTGACAAAACATTTCTTATGCCAAAATGCCATGACTTAAGGTGTTTTCGATTAGACCCGTGTCATGTAACGTCCGTGAAGTAAACTTATGAACTCATCAAACAATAAAACAAAAAGGTGTCTTGGTCTTATTTTGCTGACATTTGGACTTTTCTTTGGAAAAAACATTTTAGATGAAAGAAATCCAACTTGTCCCTACAGGATGCCATGTGAATGGTGATGACTGCATATTATTCATCAGGTCAAGAGAAAAAAAATTGGAACTTATTTCACGTTGGTGCTTGTCTCATGATAGTCATTCAGTGTTGTGTTATTTTAGGTGAAGACGTTTTCAGATAAGTGACTAATGTACATAAGACTGAGATAGAGAGGGATGAGAATATAGGATTTAACAGAACAGACATTTCATATATTGAAACACTCTCATTCTGATGAACAAAAACCTGGTTCCTTATTGTCTGCAGGGTAGGCATATGGCACTAATTAAAATCTGTTGTACCTGATTTTTGTTTTTTCCCAGTGTGGCAATGTGTGACTCACTCAGCAGGATTGCATGAAGCCAGATCAAATACGTAAATGATTCTTTGCTCAGTGTTTCTGAAACATTGCAAAATGACAGGATTCCTGACTTGCAACGACAACAATAGCATTAAATCTGAATAACTGCTTATTAAAAAAGAGGCTGCAAAGGACAAATACACTGTTGCCCAGAAAGTTGGAACAATTTTATTTTCAAACACATTCCTCTTTTATTACTATTTATACACATCATTAAATATTTAATCAGGTACAATGATTAAATACTGAGCCCCAGTTACACTTACACCAACTTTACACCAACTATTTACATGTATTGATAGGATTAGTGGATCAACAGATATTAAACATTTACATCAGTAAATGCTTTTGGGCGGTGATCGACGTATGGGTTTTTATGGGTTAAATCACTTTTTTTTTGTTGCTTGTACTAAGCACAAATTGCTTATAATGTAGTCTTTTGTGTAATTTTATAGTCTATCAGTGGCTTGACTTCAATTATAATTTTAAGAAACCCCTTTGGCATGTTTTGGCATATTACATTACATTTTGCTTATATCGAAGAATATTAGTTGTTTTTCTTGTCAGGCTGTGCAGCACCTAAACCTACATTTTTTCTAAAGCAACTGCCATGTGTAAGATAACAGCTGTCCTCAGAACACAATGGGGGTGTCTTTCAGGCCACGAACAGACAACAGCTGTAGTATGGGGAGCGAGGCAGGTAAAGACATGCTGCTATTACTGTTTTTTTAACCTATGTGTCTCTGTGTGAAGGCTGAGGTGTGTAATTATAATGTCCTGCCACAACAATGGAATTCCTTCAGTCAATGTGAGTGGACCACCGGCCATACATTTTATTTGGTTTAATTTAAGTCCTCCATCTAACTGTTTATATGATGCAAATTAAACATTTGACTGAGTCAGGGTTTCTACACCTAAATGTCAGTGTTAATATTATGTTACACAATGAGTTTCATTGTCAACCTACTCTGGAAGATTTGTCATTATGACAAATTGCAGAGTTTGAAGGTTTTTATATCAAAACAGAGAAAAACAAAAATATTCCAATGCATTAAAGGGGTCAGAAGTACTTAAAAGAGCTGGTGAAAGGTTCTGAGAACATGATTTATCTTCTATCATGTTACAAATACACCTGTTTATAAACAATAGCATGGTTCTAATAGTAACTGCATATTCTAAATCAGCATTTTGACAGGAAGGATAAGATGTAAATGTCACAGAGGAAAAATTAGGTCAGTTCATCTGCATCCTGTTAGTAAAGTGATGTGTAATAGAGTAAACACTGATTTGAAAGACTTCAGCATCCCATCTGTGGAGACAAATATTTTTGGAGTACGGTCACTGTGTAGACGGTGGTGAGCAGAGGGCATCTGACTCATGTTGGGGGAAGTTAGCTGTTAGGGGAATTTTTGCGGTTATTTTAAAATGGTCACCAACAAAAACACAAACAAAATATAGAAACACAGTCACTTCTTTTCTGGACTGTGACCCTGTAGTTTTATTAAGTAATATCAACATGACACTGGGTATGATAAAAATTAATCACATCCTGTTTTCATCAGAAAAGAGAACTGGAAATACACCTTTCAAAATATGACTCTCTCTTCAGATAAATCTAAAATTAAAAAGACGTGGTTGTCATGGCAGGAGTTATGTATTTACCCAAGAACTCCCCATTTTAGGGAATGAGATGGAACAATTAGTCATTTCATGAACTTGAAGGTGTTGCTACATTCACTGAGTAAGTTGGTAACATCATTAACAACATCACCAGGAGTAAACAGTGGGTTACATACAATTAGCTGCATCATCATGTTTCATCATAAAATATTTAATAAATAAATACAAACAGATAGTTGTGGATAGTTGTAAGATAGATAGATATGACAAAACAGAATTAGTTCAGATCTGTTTTTTGCATCACAAAATGAATACATGACTGAAAATGATTGATTGTCTGACTATGAAAACATAAGTGACTGATGATGTTTTGGGAGGACAAAGGTCTGCATTAATGCAAGCATCACACATAGCTATCCAACCATAAATATTATCAAACAAGTGGTGCCAGGTATAACAAACCCCACCCCTCAGATGTATTGCATCTTATTTTGGCATTGATCCAGCTGATGTCATCATGTCTATACATGTGCTGATGTCAGCGTATCAATTGCCTCTCTATATGTGGCAAGTTTGAAGTAAATTGAAACAAAATTGATGTTTTTATAGACATTTGACACGTTGCCCATTATAAGTAAATTGAAGAGGAAAAAAGATTAAAAAAAAAAAAAAAAAAAAAAAAAAAAATTGAACTTTGACCACCT
>JAPQRP010000006.1:14607729-14628817 GCA_037367295.1 Apogon hyalosoma | reverse complement strand
GTCATCTTCTACAACATTGATTCACCAGTAAAACCCATGGAGTTGGATCAGTGACAGTGGATGGAGACACTTGGTTATGTTCAGATATTGATATATTTGCTGTCACTACAAAGTCACTTTTTCTTCAGTTTTCTCTGTTTTTGATATAATAACCATCAACTTCAGTTTGAGTTTTTATGAACATCTACATGACCTGTGAATTAAATATATGAAAATACCTGATTTTCACTGAAAAAACACAAAAATAGAGGATACTATAATAATAAATGGTGATAAATCACTTAAAAATGGTTAAATAGAGAGAAAGATTAATTTGGAAACTGCCACAAAAGTAGCACTGGGCCTTTATGGGTTAATATGTACTGTTCCCCCATGCTACTGTATGAAGACCTCTTTCTACCTCATTTAAAATTTTCCAGACCTGCCACTGACCTGAAAGTACTGAAAGCTCTGTCTTGCTGTTCCTATTGGTACACTATGTCACAGCTGTAGCACCTTTGTAGTGTCATGTTGTGTTTGGGCCAAAACAGAGATGTTTCTATGCCTTTAATTACTGCGGTGGTCAGAGTGGTCTCTTTCAGTTTGTGACCTTGCATTTCCAAACTACACTCTCAGTCATCACCCCTGCTTAAAATGACTTCATTACTTGTCTGTACTCAAACCGAGAAACCAAAGCGACAGAAATTCATCTTATTCTTCAAGGCAGTCTGTGGAAGAGTGTGGCATATTCCAAGAAAATCAGCTCATGTTGCCGCAAAGAGGAATGCTGTTGGTCCCGTAAAGCTCCACAATGACCAATCAACTGTAATTGCAGACTGAATTTACTGCGGCACCACCCTTGCCAGTCTAGGCGTCCTGGCTGGCGGCCATTTTCTTTTTCGAAAAGGCCTTAAATCCACCCCTGCAATTTCAGCTTCCTTTCAGCAAACTCTGTCATTGAAAACTCTTACAGCATCTGCTAAAACGAGACAAGAATGGACTTTGATGGTATTATTTTGGGTAACCTTGCAGAATGCGTGGGACTGAGCAGTGCTCATTGTGTTGGAGAGAGTTTAGCTGAGGTTCCTCTGCAGAACCTCTGCTGTGAAACACTCAGTTGGTATCAGAGCTAGTGGGTTTATGATGACAGACATATCAGCATGACTGTGACAGTTATGAGCACATGTTGCAAAGTAAATCTCTGTCTTGTTTGTTGCCACATGCTGTTGTTTCACCATGTAGGGATTATCTGTGAGCCAACATGTCACTCAGATTCTCTCATTTTGGGTTTAGCCTGTTTCACACCATCAATCTTTATTAAAGCATTTTTTTTAATTAGTGTTGGAACTAAAACCAAACAGTGAATATCATGTGTGCTTAACTTGCCATTGGAGTACACATATCACATGACAAAGATGTTCAAATGTCATTTCTGTCCTTTTTTTTTTGCTGTCCTTGGCTCTCAGCAAACCCCTCCCTAATTCCATACCACTGTCTGAGGCTTCCCTCAGATTTGCAAGTGGTGTGAGTCACAATAACCATTTAAAAGGCTTTCTCATTAACCAGAACTTGCATCTCCATGTGTTTAAACCAAGACATTACAATTCATGTAGTGTGAACTCTGTGAAATGCATGTCATGCTGCTCTCTTGCCTTGCCTTGGTCTTGCTTATGCCCGGTCCAGGTTTTACGGCGCCCACATTTATTCCGGAGGCAGAGAGCTCTCCTTCCACAGAACCACAGGGTGACTTGAAGCTGGCCACAGTAAGTGTGTAATTGCATGAGCTGCATTACAAATGTTTTAGATTGGACTGCATGGCACTTAATCTTTTGACAAATGCCAAAATATGCCAGTTTGAAACTACTTCTAATGATGGTCAACTAGATTGCTGCTTCTAACTGCGTATGAGATGTTATGTTAAGTATTGTTTGATCTTTTGATTTTGTGTGGGTGGGGGGCGGAGGTAAGTTAATGCACTGCCCTCTTAAGTGTTTGTAGTCATTATTTTGCATTTTTTAATGGATTCATTCTTTTTTTTTTAATTCTCTGTATCCTGATTTTCTTGCACAAACGCATTTTTGTATATTATTTTATTAAAACATAAGTTGTTGTTGAGAGACACACAGTGCATGAAATTTAACTTCCAGTGTTGCATGTTCTCAGTTTTATTGAAGGGAATGTATTCAGTTTCAGCTTCGGATAGCAGATAATGATGTGTATCCGATCACCCTGGGGCTGCAGGTTACCACAATAACACAGCAGAATAGATAAATGAAAAAAAGATGCTCTTGATGAATATTTTCAAAACAGTTTAATCTTTTTTAATGCATGCTGAATTTTCTTGTACAACATCTGCTTTGTAATTCTAATTCTTCAGTCTCTGAATTTAATTATATGCAAATCAACTCATAGGAATACCTTCAGCAATACTACAACCTTAAAGCAGAGCCTCTGGGGCGCATGAAACGGAGCGGATCATCCTTTACCTCCAAGGTGAAAGACATGCAGATATTCTTTGGACTCAATGTATCAGGTGTGCTGGACTCAGAAACCCTGGAGGTGATGAATAGCCCCCGCTGTGGTGTTCCAGATGTGGATGAGTACAGTCACATCCAGGGGACACGATGGAACAAGAATGTTATCACCTACAGGTATCTACAGTTTACCCTACTAATGATTCAGATATACATTATTGCATATTTAGGTTATTAAGAAGATGGTCATTGATACTGTTTCACAATTAAACTACTTATCCATTAACATTTGAAGTCTATCAGATTTACTGCAAAAGATGAACAATATGGATAAATGTTTAGATAACAGATTTAGGTGAGTTCAATCCAGGTCTGACCCAGAGTGAACTTGCAAAAAATAAAGTAGTTTGGTTGGAAAACATATGAGGCAGCGTAACAGCCAGTAAAACTTTTTGGAAAAAAAAAAAAAAAAGGGAACAGTGACTATCACAAATCACTGTGGTGAGCAGATTTTAGGGTTTGGGACTCCAGCCCCTGCAGACATTATGGGTTGTGGAGGTGCCAAGTTCACCGCACAAACTTAATGTCATATGAAACTGTCAGACGATGAAGACTGTCCTCACCCACTTCTTTGTTTGAACAGTTGGTGTGTTTTACAAAGAATGGGGCCATAAATGTTCACAATTTGGTATATTGTTGTGCATAAATCTTTTTTTTTTTAACATCATCTACATTTTCTTTATGACTTGGTTTGCACCCGCAAATGTTCTCAAGTTGGAATAATCTTGAGCGTCAATCATTCTTTATCATCACCTACAATGTGTTTACGACACAGTTTGGAACCACAAATGTTCACAAGTTGCAATAATCAGGACTGTCAATCATTTTTAGAATCGCATTCAATGTGTTCATGACCTGATTTTTCTAAAAACATGACATGCACTTGTTGCTGTTGCAGCATTGGAAGATACACCAGAGATTTACCTCGCAGTACTGTTGACTCTCTGATTGAGTCAGCTTTCAGCGTGTGGGCCAGAGCCAGCAGTCTGACATTTGTCAAGTCACGCACCCACAACGCTGACATCATGGTGGAGTTTGTTACCTACGGTGGGTTTGGCTTTTATTTCTCCACACGGGACAGTGACAGCACAGGAGGACACTCCTCAGCTGAAGACATAATCACAGAAAGACAGCTCATTTCATTCATTTCTCATCAGATATGTCAGTGTTTTATCTGTATATAACAATGCTCTTGCTATACACATAGGGAGCCTTGGCAATAATTTACCTCCTTACCAAGGTAGCGTCATCATGCACTGCAGCTGAACATGACAGGCTCTTTTAAATGAGGTGAACAGAGGCCTATAATTTCCTTTTTGGCAAGAAAGAAAATGGTTTTCTCTGTGGTTTCTGTTTCATGTTTGGCTCGGATTATGCTGTTATGAAGGACACGGTGACTTTTATCCGTTTGACGGACCCAGAGGCACATTGGCTCATGCTTTTGGCCCAGGTTTGGGCATTGGAGGGGACACGCACTTTGATGACGATGAGCACTGGACAGCAGGAGAAACAGGTGCAGGAATGAATAACACTGCCACTCCTCTGTACTTCACAGAGAAAGCCTTTAATTTATTTTAATACCTTTATTCTATTGCAGGTTTTAATCTATTTGTGGTCGCTGCACATGAATTTGGCCACGCTTTGGGCCTGAAACACTCCAGAAACCCAGACTCACTGATGTATCCAACCTACAAATCTTCCCAATCAGGAAACTTATTATCCAGAGAGGATGTAGCAAATATCAACGCACTTTACAGTAAAACGTCAATCTATTTGAAAATGTTACTGTTCTTGAATTATAAAAGTGTGCTGTTTTGACTTTTGTCTGTTAATATTGAACCTGAATCATCAATGTGTGCTGTTGTGTTTCAGGTCCAGTCAGAGGTCGCACAAATTTCTATTCAAGGTACAGCTTGAACTCTTATAACCCCTGGCTGTCGGGGTCAGTATTCCCTCGGCTCATGCAGGATAAATGTGCCCCTGACGTGACCTTCGATGCAGTGTCCACAGTTGGGGACGCCACCTTCTTTTTCAGAGAACGGTGAGTTGATTAAATCTCATCTGTGGAAAATCAGCTGAATTGATACCGCTTGTGTCTAAATTCACTGCCATATTATTGAGTCTTCCATATAATCCAATACACACTGAATGTTATTTATAAGTAATGTAGTATTCAATTTTTTCTGAAGTTTCATTATTGATTATCACTTCTCTCTATAATCAACACTTGATGCTCTTTATTGCAGTGTTCATAGTATTAGCAATAAGATAATTAACTTTTTTGTTTTTTTCTTACTAGATATCTCTGGATAAAACATAATGCACAGAATGGCATTAAGGAAGGTCCCATCTCCAACTTCATGCCAAAGATAGAAACCAGCATTGATGCAGCCTTCTGGGTGCCTCGCAGAAACTCTGCCTACCTTATTCACGGTGACTGTGTTCTGTCATTTAAACTGCAAATAAACCACATCATCAGTTTCACTTATCTCATCACAAACTGTCAATCCTCCTAAAAGAAGACATATTCATGCCTACCAAATTAAAAAAAAAAAAAGATTGTTAAATAAAACATATCAGCACAATTATTATTCTATCAAAAACCTGATCAGTGGCATGTGATATTAGAGTCCACTGACATTATTCTGTTTCTGACAGAGTCCATGTTCTGGACGGTGAAAGGTTCCCTTGTGAGGGGAAAGCCCAGACCACTCACCCACTTTGGTTTTCCAGCCTGGGTCCAAGATGTAGATGCAGCAGTGCACATTGTGAAAACAGGACGCACACTGTTCTTTATGCACGATATCTACTGGAGGTGAGACTTTTATGTGGCATCTGTTCAGTAAAATTCCCTCTGTATATTTTGTCATTTTTTACATTTAGAATCAATGCAAAACTCATTCAAAAGACCAATTTCTTTGCATGTGCTTTTTATAAATAGATTTACTTTGCTGATTCAGATCCATTTAAGAAAGCTGTGCATACAAGCATGCAAACATGTTTTGCTCAGTGAAAGTACTTTTCCCTCTTTACAAGCACCATAAACTGGAGTCCCTTATCATGCATGGCAAACAACTTAACAAACGGTTCTCTGTGTACAAGACAGACTGAATAAGATGAAATTATACCATACACTGCTCATTTTATCCCACATTAAATCGCTTTATACAAAATGATAGTGTACCTCACGCTGAATATAAGGCACAGTGGTCGATATAAAGCAGAAAATGTGAGCTGACTCAGATGTGACTGAAAGATTTTCTCTGTTATTTGGACCTCACACAGAGAGCAAAGAACTCAGTTTGGACTCAGAGGTTTGATGACGTGACCGCTGACCAGCTTTAAGCAGCAGATATAAATAAATGTTTTTTTTCCCTAGCTTTGAAAGGTGAACGAATGATCATGAGTCATGACTTCTGACTAACACATATTGTGTCCTTTTCAGTTACAATGAAAACAGAAGGGTGATGGATTTTGGTTATCCCAAGTACATCAGTGAGGACTTCCCTGGTCTGAACGCAACAACAACAATAAATGCAGCTTTTCATAAAGAGGGTGAGCCTGTTACATTGTTAACAGCCACTTTAACCATGTGTTTATTATTAGAAAGATTATTATGTTTTCAGTGCCAACCACTTTTGCATGTCAGCTGAGGGCAAATTGGGTAGCGTTTAGACTGTAAAGTGCAGTAGTCTTGTCTAGGTTTACTTGATAGTAAACATGTGTCTGTAGCTGGAGGGGTTTCTGCAAGTTGCATTGTTCTCAGTGGCATAAGGAATGTCAATTTACATCAAACATCAGCTGAGCAGAGTGATGTTTTTACAGAACATGTGGTTCCCCTCTGTGATTTACACTGTATAATTTACTCATTTCACCTCTTAAAGCCTTTCATATGATATACTGTAATTTCAACTGAAGCATAAGTGTATATTTGTGTTCAGATACATGCTTATCATCATCATCATCATCATCACCATCATCATCACCATCGTTATGACCATCAGCAACATAACAGAAAAACCCAAAGCATGCAAGACATAATATCACAATAAAGGTTAAATATGCAACTCACTTTGTCACTTTAAAATTCTTATTTTTCTTAATTTTTCTCCTCTCAGGTTTCATCTACTTCTTTGTTGGTCCACAAGTCTACAAATATGACTACACCCAGAAACAAACTGTTGGAGTTGAGAAAGCAAATTCCTGGCTTGGATGTTGAAATGCTGTAATTCCATGAACATGCCACATAGAAATGCCTTGAAATCCCTGAATAAATGGTCAAAAAAGTGCCTCTTCTTTCACTTATTATCAAAAGAATAATACATGAAGCCAAACGATGTATGTCGTTCTCCACAGTAGAGGATCAGTATCAGAAGATCAGTTTTTAGATTTCATATTTTTTTATTGAATCTGCATTTATCTGTGGTGATATACAAATATGATGCCTGTGCTTAAATGAGCTTTGCCTCACTAATTGTTGCATGCTTTGACTTGACTGAGGAGACTCTGCAGAAACATAATTTTTGGCTTCTGGTTTCTATACCCTAAAATGAACTGTACATGCATGTCTTTAACAATTATAGTCAAAAAGCCCAGACATATATGTAGCCATTTCATTGGGAGGTTGTAAACCACAAAAACCTCCGGAAAATTGGGACAGGTAGACCCAGCTGTAACTACCAGGATTGAGTGCTTTTGTGCCATGTGATTACCCAACAACCCCAAGAATACTCCCATATAAAAAATGTGAAGCCTAGTGGAAATGTGCATTTTAAAACATGGAGTTGTTCTGGTCTTGGATGCTTGTGCTGTGTTCCCTGTGTGTGGAAATCTCATGGACTCTACCCATCGACCGGGATCAGTGGCTGAGGCCTGGGGACGTGGAGCTGGCTGAGGTTTGTGGATAGAAACCTCACTTTAGAAATGCAGCACATAGTGCAAAATGCAGTGCATGACTGTAAATTTTACTTTGACAAACCCAGAAAAAGGAATGAAATGTTCTTTAGGGAGTTACAAACAGCAAAGTCTAAAACTCTGTGGTGTTCACAGTTTATTAATAAGATATAAAGAAATGAATGGCTAGATAATTATCTATGTAATAATTCATAAAATAAACAGTGCATATCATTGATCAGTAATATATAATTACATCCTTCCTCTAATCCCCTCTTATTGTTATGAAATATTATTTTCTACAGATTAGTTTTTAAATTTGTAACAGAATCTAATTCCATCAACTGAGGCCATAACAACTTTTGGAAAATTAGCCAGTACATTATCATCCAGACCCTTATTAAAATGTGGTGTACTGTTGTTTAAGTATGAATAACTATCTATTCAACAACAAGACAGAAAAATTGTGTTGAAAAGTGTCAATGTAGAATAATTATAAAGCTCAGAAATAAAAGTCTAAATTTAAAAAAAAAAAGACAGAACATTAAATGCAATAAAAGTGATTTGACATAGCATTACATTATAATGATGGAGAATTGATAAAATATTTGTTAGTTCATAGTTCCCAATTACATCATGTTAACTGACTGTATTTAATACTTTATAAGTTATGTGTGTTTTTTTTTTTTTTAATTATTTAAGAACACTACACATTACACAACTATGCCCTCATGAAGATAGTCTTACATGGATTTGTCTATACTATTCATAGGTTACTTGCGTAAAATGACAACCACATGGCTTTACAAAGATCACATGTCACATATGTATGTTATTTAAACCCTGTGAATTATGCACCACGTTTTGGTTTCAACCAAATCAGCTGTTCTCTTTATAGCCAATGAAAACATGCAATTCAAGCAGACGCCTACTGTCTGCACGGGTCTGATACTGTAGATCAGAATTTGCTAAACTCTAATCACTGTCCACATTAAGCGCCCAAAGAATTTCAACTTGGACCAGAAAAATAAAGCTGATATGAGTTTTCTTAGTTTTAAAGGATGTCATAGTGGAGGGAAAAGTGGGAGTGAAAACCCTGGAACCCACTGGGGGGAGGGTTCTAGAAAAGCCTGGTATGAAGAGTTTGTTTTTTGCCTGCAGTTTTCATTTCTAAGTAGTTAGTGTCATGATCTAATTAAAATGAGACAAATAAATCACTTAAGAAGGTGAATTCTATCCAAATAGAAAAAAAATAAATAAATAAAGTAGAGGCTCTCCAAGGCCAATAAGTGGTTATAATGTTGATGTTATTTGAGTTTTTAGCTTTGTGTTGTACCTAGGGAGTAATACACTTAAGTAAATATGACGACAATAATATTTTCTTAAACATGGTGTTTCAAGTAAACCTCTTTTCAGCAGATTAAAAGTATCACAGTAGCTGAACTTGTGTTATGACAGGAGGGTTTAAATGTGTAGAGATTTCACGCATTGCAAATGTAATCTTTCCGTGCTAATGCACCTGAATCACTTCCCTCACGGAGAACAACTTCAAACTGTACTCCATCACAAGGCCTCTGTTTGTTTACATACCACACCAAAACCGAAACCAAACTGTCACTTTGGCCTTTTTCGAAATTCCACACAGCTGCAGCAGCAACAAGCAATGAAGCCGTTTCCATGTTTGTTGCTGCTGTGGCCATACTGCAGCTGCGTGGAATTCTCATTTCCACAATGCACTTTGCAATAAAATTTCCGAAAAGGCTCGAGCAACATATTGGTTCGGTATGTAAACAAATAGACTGCTTGTGATGGAGTTAACTTCGAAGTTGTTCACCGTGAGGGAAGTGATTCAAGTGCATAATCACGGACACTTATGGATTTGTGATACTTAGGCTATCACTTGGGTTTTACAGATTTGCTGAAAATTTGGTGACAAACATCATTTAATAAACTATATCAAAAACTGACAGTCTTGACTTTTACCACTTAAACCAATTACTACAAAATATATTTAAATACAAATAAATCAACATATTGTAATTATCTACATCTATCTAGTCATCAAGAATTCAGCTTTTAAAACCTACATTACCTTTACCAACAGAACTATCTCACAAAGTTTTACCACCTGAACCCCAGAGGCAGTAGCAAACTGCGGGCAAGAAGAACCAGATCCACATCAGATATGGAGGACAAGATCAGGCAAATGCAACATTTTTTCAGTCTGACAGAGTCAGGGCACTTGGATCAACGTACACTGGATGTGATGAAGGAGGCCAGATGTGGTGTTCCAGATGTGGACAACTTCAGCTTTTACCCAAATAAACCTAAATGGAAAAGCAACACAATCACTTACACGTGAGATTCTTTGGTTTCTTATTTTTAATGTTAATAAACATTCAATATTATATATTATCATTGTGCTAATGGTTATTTTTTTTTATTAATAAAAAAGGCTGCATCACTTGATTTGCATTTTCTGACATAACTGTAGTATGCACCTTTTTCACTGGTGTACAGGATTGGCAGATACACTCCAGACATGAAGAGAGAGGATGTGGAAAAGTCCTTCCGTTTAGCTCTGAAGATGTGGAGCGATGCAACTCCATTGAAGTTCATCAAAGTCAACCATGGCAAAGCTGACATAGTCCTGTCCTTTGCCCGTGGAAGTAAATATCCAAACACTTTGTGATGATGAGCCATTATCCTGCTCAGGGATACCTAATGACAGCATTAGAGATGAGATTTTTCTATAAATCCTGATTTATGCACAGTGTTATGAAGTCTTTTTTCCTGCTACAGCTCACGGAGATTTCTTTCCCTTTGATGGACCCCGGGGTGTGCTAGCTCATGCCTTTCAGCCAGGAGAGGGCATAGGAGGAGACGTGCACTTTGATGAGGATGAAACATGGGCTACAGGGAGCCAAGGTTTGTCTGTCAAAAACACATTTGGAATTCAGCAAGAAGCTGCTTTAAAAGACACATATAACTTTCTGCAACTTGTCACAACACTGCAGCCTCCGTCCTTGATAACTGCTGAGTCCCAGGGAGAAAGATAATAGTGAACCACACTTGGTAAACAGATGTCAAGCTCTTTAGTGTGGATTCTCTCTTACAAGCATGTTGCACATTGACTACATTCCAATCAGTGGTGTTAAAAAAAAGTTTTACTCATGTCGGCAGATAAAAGACATCCTAAAAAAAGACACATAAACCTTCAAAGCCAGTTTTATGTGTCCTCCTGTCTCAGTTTACCTCTCAAGGCACTCATTTTCTTGTTGCTTTATTTCAGGTTATAGCCTTTTTGCAGTTGCAGCTCATGAACTTGGCCACTCTCTGGGTTTAACTCACTCACGAGACCCCTCTGCCATCATGTATCCCAACTACAGACGTCACAGCCGCACACAGTACTCTCTGTCTAAAGATGACATACTTGGAATCCAAACGCTGTATGGTGAGCAAAACGGAAATGTGTGACAATGATTGTTCCTTACATGAACATGATAAGGATAATGCACACTAATTTGTCGCTCTGCTTTTCTGTTTCTTAGGCAAACCCACTGAAAACAAAATGATTCCCAAAAAATGTGACCCCAACTTTTCTTTTGATGCAGCAGCTCTGATTGGAAATGAAATAGTTTTCTTTAAAAACAGGTAAAGCTCATTTTTACATTATAGTACTGAACAACTTTTCAGCTTTTTCTGAGTTCAATGTGATATCAAGAATTGCGTAAATATACACAGCACTTTTAATTGGCGTGTTATCTGTACGCTTAATAAGCTTTCCGCGTGTATGTTCATGCCGCATATAAAACCACATGATTAGCGGTTAGGCCTAGGGTTAGTGGCTACAGACATGTAAACCGTAGATCTTGGTGTAAATTGACATGCAATCAAATGGCGTTGAATAACACACGAAAGGATGAAAATGCGTACATATAGCACACCAAATGCCATAAGAACTGGAGTGACATACAACGCGATTTCATGAGATCAGTCTGCTGAGCTGGCTTTTTTCACCCAGGTATATGTGGATGAGGACAACATGGACAACCTATTGGAATCGCCTGAGAGAGGGCCCCAGTGGCACATACTTACCCAGCATTCATTCTCACATCGATGCCGCTTATGACATCCCTGCCAAAGGCGTGGCGTACATATTCACTGGTAGAGTAATGGGCAGTCTGTGAAGCCTTGTCAGCATGACAAGGCAGGAGAGCACAGTGTTGCACCCAAATTATAGCCTTGTGCAACTTAAGTGTTGCAGTTCATGCAAGAGGCTCCCTGAGTTTGGAAGCCCTTTGTGGTATGTTGCTGTTTTTCATAGTGTCCCAAAATGCAGTGACACGGCTGTGTTTTTCCAGGTCATAAGTACTGGGTGGTTCAGCAGCTTAAGATGAAAAGTCATGCTGGCTCCATCTATGAGTACGGCTTCCCCTCCAGTGTCAGGCAGGTTGATGCTGCCGTATATGTCAGTGAATATGGTAAAACAATATTCTTCACTGGAGAGTTGTATTACAGGTAATTTTTACAAAATGGATTTTTTTTTTAAACATATGCACCAACAGGAAAAACTGATGTTGATGTGATGAAAAATACGAATCAAATTGGTTAAATCTGTACTCCACTGGGTTATTTATTCAGTGCTATAACGCAGTTTAAGTAAGGGTTAATTTTAAAGAATGTGTAAGTACATGAATGCATTATCACAGCTGAAATATACAATGGAAAAGTCTGCTTCCACTGTCTAAAAACTAAAGTTAAAACTATACTAATATTTTGACACTGAACAAATGTGAAACCTTATACACATGCCTCTTTATTCAGGTATGATGAGCAAAAGAAAAAGATGGATCCTGGCTTCCCCAGACTCATCCAAAAAGACTGGCCGGGAATCCCGAGAGGGGTCAACGCTGCATTTAAGTTAAATGGTAAAAAAAAAAAAAAGTATATGAAAATAAAAGAGAGAAAAACTGTCACACTTTATGGGCATGAACTTTCTATAATGGAGACCTGAGGAGCAGGACACAAATAGAATAGAACTGAAATAGAAGTTGTAATTTCTTGTTTTTACCGTGTTTAGGTGGTAAACGGGTGGGGTTTACCGCACTCAACACACTTTTATACCAAAATGCCATCCGACCAAGTTCTGGAACAATGTGTTGCTCAAGCAGAAAACTTCTGTTTACATCAAAGCTTTGTTTTTCACATTTCACTGAATATTTTGAGACAATAGTGAGATATAATAGCTGAAAAATAATATGACAAAAATTTATATATATTGTTTATCTCTATATGTCAGCCCTGTGATGAACTGGCGACATGTCCAGGGTGTACCCCGCTTCGCCCATAAGTAGCTGGGATAGACTCCAGTGACCCCTGTGACCCTAGTGAGGATAAAGCGGGTTCAGAAAATGAATGAATGAATGTATATACATTGTAAAATTAAAACTGATACTTATTTAATGGACACAAATTAATTTCTTGTTTGTTTTCTGTTGACAGGCAGCATTTTCATCCTGAGTGGAACAAAATCCTACCAGTATGACTTCAGAAAAAACAGAGTGGTGAAGACAATTTCAGCAAACTCTTGGCTTGGATGTTAATAGTGAACAATGATGGGCCAGTTATTTAGCATGCTTTATACAATACACACTATCTTATTATTAAACTATTTTATACTTTAATTAACACAGTATTTTTAAACATTTGCCCATCTGTGTCTCTGTCATGTATCTAACCTATAATGTACAAATGAATTGCAAATCATTTTATTTATTGAACCAGATGAATGCATTCACTGCACTCTCACTCCTACTTAATACCATTTCAATCTTAACCCTTAAAGCTGTGTATGACTTTTGTCACCAATTTTTCATCAAATCTGTAAAACTAAAGTCATAGCCTGAGTATCACGAATCCGTAAGTCTTTCCGTGACAACGCACCTGAATCTTTTCCCTCACGGTGAACAATTTTGAAGTGTACTCCACCATAAACAATCCATTTCTTTACAAACAGAGCGGGTAGATCACTCGGGCATTTTCCTGAACAACTTTGGGACCTCAGATCTGTACAGGCCCGCCCCAGTCAGCAGGCAAACTGTATCAGAAGATCCTATGCTGTTCCCGTTTTGAATGCTAATAGACCAAGAAAACATTACTCCAATTGCAGTATAAGACAGAAAAACCTTAGAGTCATCAACACTCACCAAAGACCTGATCCACAGCCCATCTCAGAGCACCCACAGTTAAATGTAGGGTTGCTAAATGTAAGATCACTGACTAATAAATCCTTCATAATTAATGAAAAAAACCTACACTGTATGTTTCCAGTGGAGACGTGGTTAAACAGCGTCACTGGACTAGCAACGCTGCTAGAGACGTGTCCCCCAAACTACAAGCATTATCAGTCTGTCAGACATAATAGGAAGGGGGGATGGACTAGCTGCCATTTTATCCACATCATTTATATGTAGTGACATTGACTTGGGTGAATTTACTTCTTTTGAATATTTGGCTATTGAGTTTAAAACACAATTATCCCTGCTTGTAATTACAGTATACAGACCACCCAAACACTCATCACTATTTTTTCAAGAATTCTCAGAGCTGATCTCACTAGGTATCACTAGATGTGAAAGACTAATAATACATGGAGACTTAAACATTCGTATTAACAAGAAAAATGACCCCAAGGCTATGGAGCTCACGAACTTAGTAGACAGCTTTGGACTAGAACAACATGTAAAGGATCCCATACACCAACTTGGTAACATCCTTGACTTAGTGATAACAGCAAGAGTTAACATTGACAAGCTTACAGTAATCGAAGTGCCCATATCTGACCATCACTGTGTGTACCTTGACGCCAGCCTTATCTTAACAGAGACCAGAAGACAGACTGTAGTCAAAAAACGGGTATTGGATGGCAGAGCTGAAGAAAAGTTTATGGACATAATTCGAGCAATGGCGCCTGACAACCTAGATTGCTCTTTAAATTCCATGGTGGAAAACTTTAACAACGCATTATCATCTGCTTTGGACATTGTTGCTCCGTTAAGGGTTAAAAAGAAGTCGAATGACAGAATTTCCCCATGGTTAATCAATTCACAGTTGACTATGATGCATATAAACTTGCAATTACCACCTACAATCAATCAATTTGAGTTGCAAGAAAAGATTACTTCTCCAAAATTATCACAGAGAACGTTGGAAATTCTAAAATACTACTCTCCACTGTTGATCAGCTGCTCAACACTGCCCCCACCCCCCTACAGCCCTCTGCATCAAAATGTGAAGAGCTCGCAGTGTTCTTCAAGGACACAATTATTTCAATCAGATCCAGCATTAATTCCACTACATTTACAGATAATGTCTACAATCCCTGTGCTGTGACCATGGGAAAATTCACTTGCATTACATCAATGGAACTCTATCGAAGTGTCATGGAATGTAACTCCTCAACTTCATGTGTTGACCCAATACCTACTGCATTTTTTAAGAGAATATTTGACAGCGTCTCAGATCATTTACTAGAGATTATAAACAAATCTCTTCTAACTGGTATCTTTCCAGATGCCTTCAAAACAGCAGTCATAAAACCCTTACTAAAGAAACCTAACCTTGACAGTAATATGACCAGTTTTCGACCTATATCTAATCTCCCCATCATAAGCAAAGTCCTTGAAAAAATAGTCTCTGCTCAAATAAATGTCTTTCTCAAAGAGAATAACATCTTAGAGGAATTCCAATCAGGCTTCAGGGCATGCCATAGCACTGAAGCCGCCCTCACCAAAATAATTAGTGATCTCAGACTTAACTCTGATGCCAATAAGGTCTCAGTCCTGGTCCTCCTTGACCTAAGTGCCACATTTAACACAACTGATCATGATATCCTGATTAATCGGCTGGAAAAGCTAGTTGGCCTCTCAGACAGTGTATTACAGTGGTTCAAAACATATATTAAGGGGAGACAGTACTACGTCAGGGTTGGAGATCACATGTCAAACAAACATGACACATGTTACGGGGTTCCACAAGGGAGCTGCCTGGGTCTGGTACTGTTCTCCTTATATGTGCTACCACTTGGAGATATTATCAGGCAACATAATGTAAACTTCCACAGCTATGTGGACGACACACAAATATACATCTCAGCAGAGCCCAATGACGTAACAGCCATCCAATCCATTACAAACTGCCTTACAGCAATAAATCAGTGGATGGGCAGGAACTTTCCAAAATTAAATGAAGACAAAACGGAAATCCTACTTGTTGGCCTGATAGCAAAAAGAGAAATGCTAATGAATAGGATGGGCAAACTCACTGCCTGGATCAAACTAGAAGTGACAAGTCTTGGAGTCATTATAGACTCAGACTTAAACTTTAAATCCCACATAAAGAAAGTCACTAAAACGTCATTCTTCCACCTCAGAAACATAGCCAAAGTAATACTGGTTATAAACCGAAAGGATGCTGAAGAATTGGTACATGCTTTTATCTCAAGCAGACTTGACTACTGTAATGCACTCTTTACAGGCCTCCCAAAAGCACCACAGACAGACTTCAGCTGATTCAGAACTCTGCAGCTAGGTTACTAACTCAAACCAAGAGGAGAGAGCACATGACTCCAGTGCTGGCTTCCCTGCACTGGCTACCGCTAACCTACAGAATCAATTTTAAGATACTACTCCTCACTTACAAAGCTTTACATGGAACAGGACCTAGATACATTGCAAACTCACTGATCAATTAACATTCAAACTAGAACACTAAGGTCATCCAACGCAGGGTTACTAGTGACTCCCAGAAATATTACAAAGAAAATTGGGGATGCAGCCTTTGCTAACTATGCACCAAAGTTATGGAATACAATTCCAAAGGACATTAGAGAAGCCAGCTCACTGAATATATTTAAAATCAAATTAAAAACATTCTTATTTCCAATAGCCTTTTGAAAGGTAATAAAAATGGGGTTACAAACCCTAACCCTGAATGTCCACTGTTTTTATTCCATTTTATTGAAATTTATAACTTTATGTATAATCATTTATTATTGCATTACTTATTTCACCCCTGTCTTATGCAAGTTTATGAAAATTTAATTTTATTTTGTGTACTTCCATCTTGTTGAACTTTTATAATTTTGTGTGTGATCAAATATTAATTAATTTTCTTTTTCACACCTGTCTTATGCCTTTTTATGAAAATTTCATTTTCTTTCTTGAAACTTTTAACTGATGTGAAGCACTTTGGGCTACAATTTTTGTATGAAAGGTGCTATAAAAAATAAAGTTTATTATTATTATTATCATTATTATTATTTTCGGAAATTTGTCATGATGTGCATTGTGGGAAGGGGAGCTCCACGCAGCTGCAGTAGCAAGAGGAAATGAAGCTGTATCCGTGTTTGTTGCCACTGTGGCCATAATGCGGCTGCGTGGACCTACCCTTCCCACAATGCACGTCACAACAAATTTCCAAAAATGCCAGAGTGACCTGCCAACTCTGTTTGTAAACAAATGGATTGTTTATGGTGGAGTACACTTCAAAATTGTGCACAGTGAGGGAAGAGCTTTAGGTGAGTAACCATGGAAATGGATTCATGATACTCAGGCTATGACTCGGGTTTTACTGATTTGATGAAAAATTGGTGATGAAAGTCATACACAGCTTTAAAGACCTAGAACTATTTGTGTGATGACTTCAAAATGATTGTCTGTCTTTATTTAACCTTTCGCAAGAGATTTATCACCATTTATTATAATATTAACCTTTTCATTTTGCATTTTTTCAGTGACAGTTGGTATTTTCATGTAGATGTCATTAAAAGCTTAGTATAAGTTGGAAGACAATATAATAAAACATAAAAACTGAAGCAAAACCAATGTTTAGAGCAAAATATATAATTCACTCAACATAAAACAAGTGTCTATAACCACTTTCATTTGTCAGACTACATGGGTTTTACTTTTGAATCAATGCTATGGTTCAGCACTCATTAAACATTTAAGATAAGTGGATACTTCTGGCAGATGTTTAGGTCTTTGAGGGTAAATCTACTGTTGAATACCTCCTGACACAGTCGTACACATACTATGTTACATGTATTGCACATATTATCAAATACAGCTTAATAAACTCATGTTTGTGCTAAGATACCTGATATTTTTGTACAACACAAATACTTACTTTTGAGGGTAGAACCTAGATTCCATTTTGCTGCCATTAAAGTGATTTTTTTTCCCTTTTCTATATAAAATATACATATACAACAGTATACTTGGTACCTATACTAGAGTAATAAAGTGAGGCGGTTTACACTGGTATACTGTATAATGTTTAGGAAATGATGTCCTCCTGAGGCCCAGCCCATTGACTCTGCCCTCTGTGGTGGACATTATGTTTACATGTATATCTCTACTAATCCTACAAATACTATATTGATTCCTGTTGCACTGTGAGGAGGGCATGGTGAACTTTCAAATAACATGTCACATGGTAGACAAAGATGTTGAGAACTTCCTCTTTCTTTCCATCCAAAATGGCCAACATCAGAGAAGGCTAATTTTATGGAAAGGGGAGAGATGGCGCAAAAAAATATTTGTTTAGTTGTTTTCTGAATGTTATATGTAGTTCTGAGACCAGTTAATATACAGCATGTGTGTTATAAAATTATCATCCTTTTATAAATAACTACTGTTGTGGACACTAGGACGGTCTTGATGTATTTAATGTTGTGGTGGGGAGACAGGACTGGAGCAGAGAGATTTCTTTATGACATAATTTTTTTCAAATGGAAAATAACTTAAAGGAAAATCCTGAATCACTGAATGAATGAAAACTACATTTCCATATGGGTACACTGTGGCATGTATGTAAATGCTGAATTGTTGATTCTAATTGGCTAACACAGAAATTCAACTGTGGTGTACATGCTGTAAAAATAAAAATAAAAATACCTTTAAAGTCTAAATGCTAAGATGTTCATTTATTTATTTATTACCTCACACCCCAAAGGGGAGGCAAAGAGTATTGTTTTTGGTTTGGTTTGTTTCTTTGTTAACACTAGCAGCAAAACTACTGGTTGAATTCATACCAAGTTAGGTTTACAGATTACCAGTGACCCAGAATAAATGTGTTTACATTTTGGGAAAAGTAGGTCAAAGTTTACTTTTTTTAAATTAATTTTTTAAATCCCCCACATTTACTTATAATGGGCAAAATTTGTCTATGTCTATCCTGACATCATCACATGCATAGACATGATGACATCAGCTGGATTGATGCCAAAATACATGCGAGGGGCGGGATTTGTTGTGCCTGGCACCATTTGTTTATTTATAACACAAAAATAAATAAATCTAGATTCAATTAGGAAATAAAAAAGATAATTTGAGAATTTTTTCCCCTTGGTTCTCAAGAAGATCTGCAAAAAAAAAAGTATGTTCAATCTTACATATTTTGATAAAATGAATTGTAAAACAAATGACATAAGTGCTGGTTGGTGAGTGTTCTCAACATATAAGATAAAGTGTTATTACATAAAGCTGCTACATAAAATGGTATTACATATGTACATAAACCTATGTTACATATGAGTTTATGAACATTGATTTAATCCCTAAAGTCATGGAATTTTTGCTTTTACATTTAACTTTTCCTAAGTGATTTCACTACGTATAATATTCATTCATTCATTCATTTCCTGAACCCGCTTTATCCTCACTAGGGTCACGGGAGTCGCTTGGAGCCTATCCCAGCTACATACGGGCGAAGACGGGGTACACCCTTGACATTTCACCAGTTCATCGCAGGGCTGACTACTAAAATTATTATTACTACGTATAATAATATTAGCAGTTGCATTTTAAATTTTTTCAGCAAAAAAACTTAAGCATTTTTCTGTGTTCAATTAATTGATGATGTTCATAAAAGCTCAAAGTGAATTCAGAGCTTATGATGTCAAAACAGAGACAACTGAAGAAAAAGTGACTTTTTCAGCAAAATATACCACTGACTAAACATAAAAGCAGGGGTCTACAACCACTGACATATGTCAAACTACATGGGTTTTAGCAGTGAATCAGTGTTGTAGAAAATGACAGTGTTTCCATGTTTACAGTGGAACCTTTGAACATTCAATGAATATACTGATGCTGCTGAAAAGCTGAGAAACTTCAGTTTACCTGAATTATTTAAATGCTTTAATAGAATTAATGGGTCAATAGTTATTAAACATTTTAGATCAGTACATGCTTTTATTGCCAGTGGATGTTTAAGTGTTTGAGGGTTAATATATTTACACAAGAAAAAATGTGAACAATGAATGAATGAATGTGCTGTGAGTGTCTTGAAATGGAATTGGCAGAATCAGACAAATATTTGTTTTGCATTATTACAAAATTCTCTCATTAATTAATAATAATGGGTTACATTTCTATAGTGCTTTTCAAGGCATCCAAAGCACTTTACATTAGTGACCCATTATTCATTCGCTCTCTGGTGGTGGTAAACTACATTTGTATCCACAGCTGCCAGTCCGGACCAAACAGCCCCTCCAACCACCACCAAACATTCATATGCATTCGTACACCAGTGTGAGTAACACTGGAGGCAAGGTGGGTTAAGTGTCTTGCTCAAGGACACAACGGCACATGACTAGGGAAGAGTGGGATTCAACCCAGGAGGAGCACAAATTATCTCTTACTTAACCCTGAAAAAACAGAAGTCATTATAATAGGCCCTAAAAGTGTGAGAGACTCCCTAACTGACCAGATAGTCACCCTGAACAATGTGAGTGTAGCCTCCAGTGCCACAGTTAAAAACCTAGGAGTTCTATTCGATCCAGATTTATCTTTTAAAGCACATATTAACCAAACCTGCAGAACAGCCTTTCTCCACCTATGCAACATAGCCAAAATTAGAAATATTTTGTCTAAAAATGATGCAGAAAAATTAATTCATGTGTTTGTTGCATCTAGATTAGATTACTGGAACTCCCTACTCGCAGCGTGTCCTAAAAGTTCTCTAAAAAGTTTTCAACTGGTTCAGAACGCAGCAGCAAGACTATTAACAGGAACTAATAGAAGAGAGCACATCACCCCTGTGCTACAAACCCTTCACTGGCTTCCAGTTGAGTTTAGAATTAGATTTAAAATCCTCCTTCTTACATACGAGGAATGGGCCCTTCTTATCTCACAGATGCTCTGGTGCTGTACCACCCCAACAGAACCCTTTGCTCTCAGAATGCAGGTCTTTTAGTAGTTCCCAGGGTCTGTAAAAGTACAGTAGGAGCTAGAGCCTTTAGTTACCAAGCTCCTGTCTTATGGAATCGATCATTCATTCATTTTCTGAACCCGCTTTATCCTCATTAGGGTCACGGGGGTCGTTTGGAGCCTATCCCAGCTACATACAGGCGAAGGCGGGGTACACCCTGGACATTTCATCGCACCACAGGGCTGACATATAGAGACAAACAACCACTCTCACATTCACACCTATGGGCATTAACCTATCAGTGCATCTTTGGATGGTGGGAGGAAGCCGGAGAACCCAGAGAGAACCCACACAGACACGGGGAGAACATGCAAACTCGCAGAAACACCATCGACTGGTGTTGGAATTGAACCCAGGACCTTCTTGCTGTGAGGCACAAGTGCTATCCACTGCACCACCGTGTC
>JAPQRP010000006.1:14578776-14599692 GCA_037367295.1 Apogon hyalosoma | reverse complement strand
ATATGTCTCGACCACAAATTTTCACTAAATATCCCACATTTTTGGTTGTTGTAAGCTGTTAGTATCATGGTTAGTATCGTTAGCATTTAGCTTCTGTTCATGTAAACAATGTCATGAGCGCGCGATAGGGTTCCGGCTGGAAAACACGGAAACAAACTGTCCGGAGCACAAAGAGAGAGCACCGGGTTTCGTGGTTTGTTACAGGTTGATCAAGGTACGTGTTGTGGTTTTAACCTAGAGTTAGATATCTATGTTTTATTAGCACTTATGAGCAAGTGTAATATTGAACAGTATGTAGTGTCTTGTGTGCGTTTTGTTTTTAGTGGAAGCCAGGTTTGCTTGTAGCTGTGTGTAGGAGGTTCGTGCCTGCAGACAGAATACACGTATGTCTGTTTATTTATCTCCATTACAGAGGCTCCTATGGAGTCACTCAACACCTTTGAATCCGAGATGGAGGGTGACGGACAGGGAAACTACTCTCTGTTTCCTGCACTGGACAGCATTGCAAGTCTGTCAGGGACTGCAGAAACATTGGAGAGGTTGTGAAAACAGTATGATTTTCAATACAAGATTTACTTCACCTAGTTTGTCTGCTTGAGGCAAAACGTGCTCCTGCTGCAGAACTGTGCATCTCCGCGATTTTACTATATGTGCCCTCATAAAAACAGCATTTTGCCGTATATTTGTTGTACTTGTAGCTGCTCTTGTAGCTAATTTACTTGCCTTATGTTTTAATTTCTTTGAGTCTAAATGTGTTTTTGTTGTTTTAGCATGTTGCAAAATTGCCTTCTATTTTTTTTTTTTTTTTAAATCACTATTATTATATCTGACTTCTTGTTCCAGTTCCTTCAGTTAGTCTTTAGGGTTTATTGTTTTCTGAACCACAGCTTGCATTGTTTTTGTTACGAATGTCTCTTGTTCCTCAAATTTATTGCAAATGAGGCATCTCTTGAGATTAATTAAACATTGCATGACTTTTTGACAAATAATGACATTGCTCAGAGTAATGGCTACAATTTTGCTCTTTTCAGTGAACCTCCCACTGAAATTGCAGAAAAGCCAAACCTCACATGGCTTGATGCTGCACAGGTATTGACTATTTATTACTAATATTTAATTATGGTGCTTTTAATGAGTCCAACTACCATACTGCAAACTGCTCAGTATTCATGTGGTGAGTGTATTTGTTCTTTTGTGTAGATTGTCTTGGAGGAAGCAGGCCGGCCCATGCACATAAAGGAGATCAAGCAGAGAATCATTGACCGAGGACTTGTTCAGTCCAAGTACAGCAATCATCTAATTTTAATACATACAGCATGTCTTTACTTATGTGCATTTATAAGTCAAGTTATGAAAAGCAGTGTAGGGTTTTATGACAGTATATCACTATTATATTATTAATTTACAACAGTGAAGATTAACATATGTTTAGTGGTATATTAGATGAAATAAAACAGATTGAGATCAAATGTTAGCAACTCATAGGTATCTTTTGTTTATCAAAACATGTTAGCAATTTGAAATCTGCAATATTTTTCTTAAGCTAAAAACTCTTCTTGTCTTGTTTTCTTGTTGTCAGTGCAAAGTCAAGCTTGGAGGCTGTCATGTACCGTGAGGTAAGAAATGCAATTTGAGATTCAGTCTGACAGCAGCCTCTGCTGTTGAATATAATAACTTGCACCTGCGTTCAGCATTTGAGTTAGTTCACTTCTTACTGGACATGCTCCATCTGTACTTTTGTTAACATCTTTTCTATCACGTATTCTTTTTTTTTCCATCCCGCTTCTTTGTCATCACCTTTAAGATTTTTAATTGGTGCAGACTTGGCTCTGCTGTGATTCTAGCAACAGATGCTTAGATACATAGGTCTAGTCCAGACATATGAGCAATCTGAATTATGGGCTAATATACTCCCAGCTTTTGGGGCTCAAATTTGGCTTCTTCAGCCCGTTGCATTGGCCTCAGTCTCACATTATGTTTCAGACACAAAAAGGCAGCAGGAGATTCAAGAGGATTGAAAACAGAAACGGAGTCTTTGCACTGTTGGTGAGTTATATGGGACACAAATGCTGCTTTCACACAAAACCTGATAATAACATTAGAAAACTGGTTGACTTATGTGTCAGCTGCGGATAAATGCTTGGAAAATTGCACCTCTAATACTAAATCATAGAATTACTGAGGAATAGATGGAAATGTTTATGCATGTGACCAGCTTTAAATCAGTAAATTAGTGTTTTATACTCCATTTCAACATGGCTGAAGATTTGGCAAGATTTTAGCGATCAACATAAGAAATATCACAGCTACTAGCAATCATAAGTATTGGTTAAAAAAGGTTGAATAAAATAATTTTAAAAAATGGTTAAAAACTTTAATTTCTTGGGATCTGTGCCTCAGATTAAAAGGGGTATTTGATTAAAATCCTACTTGAGGAGTTCTTTAGCTCAGAGACATTAATGTTATTTTCTTTTAAAATTTCATGTCCATTTTAATTTAAATAACTGGCATTGTTTGTGAGCTGCATCACTTCTTATTTCATTATTTACATGATGGTCTGCATTTTCATCCATCATCCTGAAGGCAACAGCAGCACAAACGTCAGGTGGTCTCAGTGCACAAAAACATATGTGTCTTTTTCCTTCTGTCTGTCTCCTCGCAGACTGATGAGGAGCGGCAGCAGGCCCTGCAGGCCTTCACTGCCCAGTCCTTCCTCGGATCCCCGACCCAGAATACCATATCCAGTTCTGGCTCAGGTACCTCGGCACCTGCATTTCCGTCTCCTGCAAGTTCGTCAGAGCATAAAGCAAAGGTGAAGAGAGGTCAGCGAAAGAACCAGAATGAAAAGTATCGGCTCAAGTATCTCAGGTTACGCAAAGCAGCTCGTGCAATGATATTTGTGAGTACACTATTGATTTGTGAAATCATGCATAACTGGAAAATTGTATAAAGGTTACAACTAAAATGAATGTCAATACTCTAGTACTGATACAGCACACAGCTCTTTATATATTTAGAACAATTGCATGGCTGTTTTACCCACAGGAGAATGCAGCCCTCTGTGATGAAGTTGCCCACTTAGAAGAGAAGTTTCTGAGAGCAAAGGAAGAGCGGAGGTGAGTAGTTTAAAAAAGAAATGAATAAAAATCATTGATAAACACACAGTATGTCTAATGAAGAAGAACCATTTATCAGCATTGAACACTATAAAATATAAATAAGAACCAACATTTCAGTTTGCCTCATTAGCTTGCAAACATAAACTAAACAAAGCAGATCTGGTATAATAACTTACACACAAGCCTGTTACTGAAATATAATAAGAAATTATTGATAATGACAGTTGCCTCGAGATGAAGGTGGCACAGTGAGATGATATCATTAAGACTGTCAATCAAATCACACGAGTGGAAAATTATGTGAACTAGTGATATAACTGACATTTTTGTAATTTCTTTTTGAGGCATTTTTATAAAAGTGAATGATTATTATGGCATTCATTTAAAAATAATTACAGGTAGCTCAACAGAAGTTGCAATAAAACAGTGATTTAATAACTGTCATTGGTTTAAAAATTGAGTTAAGGTGGAAAGGTATCCTGCTTATCATGTAGTATATGATAGAGTGGGACTAGTACATAAGGAGGGTGACACGGTGGTGCAGTGGATAGCACTCATGCCTTACTTGATTCCAACACCAGTCGATGGGGGTGGGACCTTTCTGTGTGGATTTTGCATCTTCTGTGTCTGTGTGGGTTCTCTCTGGGTACTCTGGCTTCCTCCCACCATCCAAAAACATGCACTGATAGGTTAATGCCCGTAGGTGTGAATGTGAGAGTGATTGGTTGTCTCTGTATGTCAGCCCTGCGATGAACTGGCGACATGTCCAGGGTGTACCCTGCCTTCTCCCATAAGTAGCTGGGATAGGCTCCAGTGGCCCTAATGAAGATAAAGCAGGTTCAGATAATGAATGAATGAATAAATAGTCTATAAAGGAGTGGTGATGATGAATAAGTTTTGTCATGATGCTGTAGGGTGATCATGTGCCAGGTTTTTGTACAGTTTTCACTACAGGTGACCTTAACATTGATTTTCATCCTCAGGTTCTTACTGAAGTCATTGTTGCAGTACCAGTCATTGTCAGAGGGGGAGATCCTACCAACACCCAGCTCCAGCTCTCATCCACCTGTGCCGAATGTGGCAATGACCTCAGGACCTGCTGGGTCTTCAGGCCTGTCTGCAGTTCATAACCTGCCATCAGCACCAACCGGGGATGAGGGACTTCTTAAAAAACCCAAGAAAGAAAGGAAGGAGCGAGCCAGGGAGAATGGAAAAGAAGAATGTAAGTGTCGCATTATACTGGGTGTCCATAAAGTGTCTTTACAATTGAACAACTTTATTACAAAAGCAAATGAATAAACAAATTTGTGGAAATTATTACATAATGAAAAGTAGGTATTGGAGTTTTTTTGCTTCATATAATTAACCTCTGTATGGACACCATTAATTGCACAAAGCACATCAAGATGGTACTGGATTTCTTGCCATGTTTGCTGTAGCATAGCCTCATCAGTGGTGTCAGTGGCATCAGTGATCTTTTACTTCAGGTTGTTGATGTCCCGTATCTTTGTTTGATACATGATATCTTTAACATAACCCCACAGACAGAAATCCAGGGCAGTAATATTGTATATCTGGTGAATGAGGTGGTCAGGGAATTGGACCGTCCCTTCCAGTCCACTGGTCTGGAAATGTTTGATATTGTGCCATGCACGAATTGATGGATGTGACAGTGGATGTCTTTCATACTTAATCCTATGGTTTCACTGAATCTGCATGTCTAATTTTGTTTAATAAACCACGGTACACATTGTGCCTTTTCTTGAGGAGTAGCAATTTTTTAGGGGTTTATTTAACAGAACCTGTTTCATCAACAGGGTACCTGAAATACACACATTGTGATTAAAAACTTTGATAACCACTGAGTACATAAAACAAATCTAATTAACATATCTCATCAATTGCCTTTGTAATACATTTTTTAAATTGTAAAGAGACTTTATGTACACTGTATTTCCCTGTGAAACACTGGTTTTATGTATAGTTCATCAGTATTTATAGTCTCCTGTCTCTTTTAGTTCCAAGAAAGATGTCCAAAAAGAGAAAACTAGCAGATGGTTCCCGCAAGCTGGTGCAGCCCATTCCTCTGGACTCATCTGGTCGTCCTGTCTTTCCCATCGTACTGGGAGGTTTAACTGTCTACAGTCTGGGAGAGGTGAGAGGGTGAAATGACTCACATGCTGTACATTTTTTTATCACAGCATTGCAGTTAGGATAAACCTCTGATCTCTTCACTGACATACTATACTGTCCTCATGGTAATAGTTTGTAGCACAGTTTTATCATTTTATTTTGGCTATAAAGGTTATATATGGCCATAACCAAAAACTGAAAGCTCACACTTATCAAATACTCAAACCTGTGGCTGGTCTCCAGATCATCACAGACAGAATGTTATTCCATGACGAGTGTGCCATCTATCCAGTGGGCTTCTGCAGCACACGGGTCTTTGCCAGCATGAAAAGCCCTGACCAGCAGTGCCTCTACACCTGCCAAATCAAGGATGGAGGAACAGGTCCACAGGTACATAGTCACGGTTATGTCCATCATTCCACCACATATAACTAGAAATCATTTCATCACTGAATCTGCAAACACACAGTACATGACTGTTCTGCTCAGTACTCTGTGTTTTAGGTGCCTTACATTATATGTATATATATTGTCAATTTTTGTTTTACTTTAGTATTATATCTGTGTCTTTTTGCCTGTTGGTTTTTAAATATTGCTGTTATTACTGTTACATACTGTTAATATTTTGTCAGTTCATATTTTATGTCTATTTTTATTCTATTCTTTTTTTTACTTTTGGTAAAATTTTATATTCTATTTTCTTATCTTGTTTTTAGTTTTTGTAATTTTATATTCACTCTACTTATTCTGTGAAGTTCTTATTTTTTGAAGTATTGTTTTTTTTTTTTTAATTGATATTGTTGCACTGACTGGAGTTGCACTTCTAATTTCATTGTACACACAATGACAAAAGTCTATTCTAGTGCATTTGCTCTATTTTATGTAGTGTTGTCTACTGACCTATACATAACCTCAGAAAACAAATTTTGTTCTATTTTCAAGTATGTGCAGAATTGAATGACAGTAAAACAACCTTTGAATCTTTGGAAAGATCCTTGGATGATACGCGCCAATGAAATGTAGGAGCTTTAAAACATTTTTCCAACAATGTCCCCCTAGTTTGAAATCGTGCCTGAAGAAGATCCTCAGAATGCCATCGTAGCCTCCTCTGCTCTCACGTGCCACTCCAATCTCCTCAAGGCCATCGCATCAGTCAGGTATCAACAGATGCTTTTCTGCATATGTTAAGAATAAAAAGTAGGTCTAGGTTTGGTGTACTGTGTCTCATATATGTATGTCTTCTCTGAAATCTATGTTTTATATCTTGCATCACATCCAATTTAATTATGTCCTCTTTGAACCGCTTCCAGTTCCAAGTCTGTGGCGCCCATCGTGCCATCAGGAGCAGACTTCTTCGGCTTCTCTCATCCCACCATCCAGAATCTCATCCAGAGTTGTCCTGGAGCACGGAAGTGTAGCAAGTAAAGTCAGCCCCTTCACTGAATCTGACAACAACACAGGGTTCACTTGACATCCCTGAGTGTAAATTATAAATTAGAAGGATACGAGGGCAAAGACCTGGGTGACAGTTGTGATTTCATGTCGAGTTTAATCTTTAATTTCTATAAGTGCAGTGCAGGTAACATCGCCTAAATACAATATATGCAGATATTCAGCAAAACTTAAAAACACTAATAACAATGCAGGACAGGGAATATAAGTGAATTACATATAAGTGTGTCATTCTTTCACATTAGTTATTAACAGAAATATGTTTTCCAGTCTCTGTATGATTAAGCTCAGTGTGTCCCAGGGTGATGTTTACACTGTTGAATCATTTAAAACTTCCTACACTGGAAAACATTAACAAGCCTGGACAGATGTGAACTTTGTTACAGTGAGCATTGAAACTCAGCCAAAGCAGAACATTTTAAAACAAAGAAAGCAAGCTCAGCTTTTCTGCATCAAAACTTCATGTCCTAAAGCTATAATGAACACTGGAACCTGATTTATTGAACATTAATCCAATGCAAAGAACTAAACTTTCTAACTGAACGTTCAGTTGTATAGTGTTTTGTCAGATTATTGGTGGCGTAATGAGTGTGCATTAGCGATGTTATGTTTCTAACAAGCAGCGTATACTGTGTTTGTTTTACATTTTTATCATAGGGTTTAAAGACTTTTTTTCTTGTGTAACAGCTACCGATGGATACGTTTTGAAGTCTGTCGCCCTGGTGATGGCCAAGTCCCTCACAGTTTGTCAGAGGACGATGCCTCGGTCAACTTTGAGGCCTACCAGAGACACCAGGGCTTCGATGAGAGTATGAAAACGGAGCAGATGACAGGTTGTTTCATTTTAGGTTTATACTGATTCATGCATGTGCAAGAAGCATAACTAGGTAGATGTCCATCGAATGCTTGTGTGATGTATCTTCTAATGTGGAACAAACGGGGGCAGTGAAGGACAAGAAAAGCAAAGAAAAGAAAAGGTTTACAACAAGGATAGCAGAGGATAGAGAACCACTGAGCAAAAATAGCGAGGTTTCTGTTGTACAGATGCTCACTGAATACTTATGTGTCGGTAACCCTCCTTACCCCAGCAACTGATCCTCCAGGCTGCCGTAGTAAATAATGTATAGTATATCATGAATGTAAGTGACTAAGCTAGTGCTGGAAAATGCAGGTATATTTCTTACCGCAGTCAGAGAATGTTGGTAGCAGCACTGAATGTTTCAGCACTCTTACCATAATCATTACATTGACAGTAACTCTTCAAACTTCCACCATCTTTCCTCAGGTCAGACACCGCAGTCTCCCAGTTCTTCACATCAGCACCACCTCACCCCCCCAACTATGAAGCCCTCTACCTCATATTTCAGCTCCTGAGATTCTGCACTTCAGCAACTCTGAAATCAGTGTCAACAGATTGTAATTTCCTGGAATAGTCACATTCATTTACAGGGCTTATGTTTGTTTTTTGTGTCAAAGTAAGCCCCGCACGCATCATACTAAAGATATGTATTTGCATGATTGACCATAATATTCTGGATCAAGCTGATGAGTTTGAGCAGTTATGTATAATCTGACAGACTGCATCCAGCAGCCCAGATGGGTGCGATAAATTGCAGAGTTGTGCTTTTGGTCAATTCTGCTTTATATATAAACAGTGGCACAGCTGAAACTGTGATTGAGATGTCATTATTATAGGAAGGTTTGCTACTAGACAGATTATACCAAACCATGTTTTTACAGTTTGTCAGGTTTTTGCCCACTGTTGCATTCAACTGTTGGTACACTTCTTAAGTCGCAGTTATAAAACATTCAAGACTTCACATGTACATGCAAGTAATGTTTAGTTTATCAATAAATCAACTACATTTGTCAGTTTTATTTTGAAAAATGTGTTTTGCTTTGGATGAAATACCCACATGCACTGTTGATCTGACATTTTATTTGTAATTTCATACTTTTTTATATTATACACAGCGATTGAAGGCACCATATTTTTTAAAAGCAATCAAAGAAATAACATTATAGTGCAATAAATTAAGGCAGTTTTTACATAGTTTGATACTCTTTGTCGAATTGAAAACAGTAGCCACCATTAACTGATGTAAACAAACTCCAGTTTAAGAGTAAACCTGCTTCTGGACCAGGGCTCTGACAGCCTAACCATTGTCTACATGTATGAAAACAGCTTCATTATTATTACAACACAAATATCACAAGTACACCAACACACAAATTACATACAAGTATTACATTGCATAAAGGGCACTTTTATAGTTTACTTAAGACAGTTTTTTGTTTTATAATTGACAGTTCAGCAGTTAAAGGCAGTGAAGAGTAGATACATTTTCAACAGCAACAATTGGAAACCCAACTTTCATATTGATTGACCAGTTAAAGGCACCTTTGATTTGGATTTCAGCTTAAACAAACTTGCATATTAGTCAAACAGCACTAGCTTCCTTTTAACAGCCACAATAATTGAAAAGCACACTTCTATAGTGATATAGTCCAGCAACTGTAACAGCATTGGTTTATTTTTTTCTAAACAATAACCTGAAGTTACAACTTGAATGTAAACTTTTATATTGATATGGTCTAGCCAGTAAAGGCAGTAGTTTTTCCCCTTTCTTTAGCAGCACTAGCAATTGAAAATCAAACTTTTACACTGATTATGCAGCTGAATACGACTGCATAAGGTAAACGGTCATCTTCAGGCTTTTGTCTTAACCAAAACTCAGTAACGTTTCCAAACCTTTGCTTTACCTGGGGGGAAGTGAATTTCAAAAGGGGGTGCAGGCAAAACCTTACTGCTGCTGTAAATTGGACAGGCTTTAAAGCCACAGGGCCAGTCTAGCCATGCATAACGAAGCGCAGCTATTTCATCTGAAGGTGAACACAAAGTGGTTGATAAAGTGACTGTGGTCAGACCCCAGTGAGTGATGGGAGCTGGAACCCAGCAGGACTCTTGCTCCAATAAAGATGGAATACTAGAGCAGCAAATCTTTAAAAAACAAATAAGAAGAAAAGCGAAATGAACTTATTCACATTTTACATTAATGACATAAAATGAATTACAATGTGCAGATAAACCAGTAGTTTCTCAAAGATTTGCAAAAAATATATCATAACTACATTTGTGTCACTGAAACTATTTCCCATGACAGATTATGATTTGCTAAGATACATCTCCTAGCAGCTCACCTGGAAAATATCTTTGGAAGGAGTGACCGAGACTGTCTGGTCATAGGTGATGTTCACGTACGTTTCACTGATCTGTATGTCATTAGGAAAAGGTCCTTGGAATGACACATTCTTTTCATTATAAGCCACTGCCCTTGCTCCCAGTGACAACCGTTCGGCTACGTCCTGCTTATCTCGAGGATGGATCCTGAAAAAAAAGAGGGAACAATACAAATGTTTACAGGGAAATTGAAGAAATAAAGCTATGACATGAGGAAATGTTTAAGACATTTCACTATAAGAACATAGACATGATTCTGACGTTCCGTAGGGTGATTTCTCATCTGGCAAATCCAAAGCCACAGCCATGAATGTTCTCTGCATCCTTTTGTTTGGGACATAGCCGGTGTCTGCCGTCTGGTGCCAACGTATTTCAGGAAAGCCGTTATTTACAGGACCCTTTTCAAATGTGGACAGCTGTATGAACAGAGGAATCACTAATTACATATCAAATGAATTAAATATTCATATAAGATGTCTTGCTTTACCCAATGAAATAGCTAATCTTCTACATTTTTTCTTTAATGGTACTACAATAGGTTCATAAATACATTTTTGATTTCTGCATGTTCGTAGAATGTGTGCTGTGAGCTTTGCACAGCATTGAATGTTTTAAAAGTCTAATTACCTGCAGTTGGGTTTATTACAGACAAGAAGACAAATATATACAACATACATACATAAATACCTGGACAAATCCAAAGGGGAAGTCTATTGCTGTCTGCCCCCCCGTGGCCTGGTGAAAAGCATTCCTCCAGTCATTGATCATAGCAGGGAATGAACAGTTGTACTTGTCCTTATGATAGCCTGCATTGGCCTCACCTAAATGTACAAAACCCATTAGATTTATGTACATACTGAATGTGATACTTAAGTGAGCATGTGACCTGTTCAGGTAGTCTTACCTTGGTACCAGATGGCACCTTTTAGAGTCATTTGAAGAAATGGATGGATCATTGAATTCCACAAAACAGAATTTTTCTTAAAGGGGACTCTGAGATGTCACAACACACATAAAGGATAGGTTAATGCTTGCGTTCTGGGTTAATGCACCAAAGTTCAAAGCTTAAAATTGTTTTCTTTATGTTACTCTGTGCCATTCTTCTCAAGTCCACACTGCTTGAGTGCTTTCAAAGAAGACCAGGCTTCGACAGGTGTGCCTCCCCAACAGGACTCCACTAAGCCAATGGGGTAACTCAAGGTCTCATACAGGTGACGACCAAATATCCAGCACACTGCAGAGAAATTGGCTACATCTCCTGGAAATAGAGCACAGCTCTGTTTCAGCCAGCAGTCAAAAAGTACCATGCTCAATGTCTGACGAGCAGTGTTGGTTTTGTGTCAGAGTGAATGGAATTAGCCTTGAACCATATGGTGTTATAACCCCACCAAAAGAGCAGCTTGGCTTTAGGAACACAGGTATGCCAACAACAGGGTTCCTACATGTTAAATTTAAGACTTTTTAAGACTACTTAGAATAGAATTTAATGCCTCTTTCATGGCCATACTGGCAAAAATTTGTGACTCCTACAATTTAGGAAAATGTATTTATTTACTCCAATGCCTTAATTCCCATTGTTATGAGTCATTTCTCACCAGGGGTTGCAAAGTAAGCAATACGTGTTTCCTAATTTCAAAATAAATTGTCAGGTTGGAACGGGTGGAACTGAGTAGACTAACATTACTTTCTTTGCAGCTTGGACATTTAACAGACACATTTAAACACAGCAAACAAGTTTATGGCAACATAACTTAAGACCTACCATATCAAATATAATACCTTTTAAAGACTTGTTCTAAAATATTAAATGCAGATTTGTAAATTCAAGACTTTTAAGACTTTTTAAGACCGTGCAGGAATCCTGTAACAGAGTTTAAAATTTCACCACCTAATGTTTTTATAGTAAATTAACAGAAAACTTGGAAACTGTGAACGAGTGTAGATTGTGCTACTGCAGTAGCTTATCAACATAATGTCTGAAAAGGTCTCATTAACACATGCATTTTCTACAAACCTCTGAACTAGCTGAATAACAAGTATGGTCCCAGTTAGCATTAATAATTACTAAACTCTCTCATCTAGGACAGACAGTCTGATTTGGATCTGAGGTATGTCTTCCCACATCTCATAGTGAATGGTTGAATTGGTCTCATACAGTTTTGGTTTCATTGTTGGTGGAGACATTCAGTGCTCTGGAATCAGCTCTGACCACACTGAAGCAGAGCGATGGATGTGTTCTTCTCTACTTGCATCAGACATGACTGTGATGTAGGGATCTTTTTGTTGTTTATAGAAATAAGAGACCGGCTACTCCAGGATGGTCAGAAAGGACTGTCAGCACAAACAATGAGTTCAGAATTTCAGATCAGAGCATGAAACCACTGAAGTAGAACGTACCTAAATCTTTGACATTTTAAAATCTTTCATCCAGGCTAACAGGCTTGAGCCCCAATTTAACAACATTTGGTCACTGTTTTTACCTGCACACGTGATGTGGTTTTTGTTTTTTTTTTGGTGTGGAGTAAATGCTAGATTACATATAACTGGTACAGCTGCCATTGAATCACCAACAAACCTTTACAATCTAAACAAGACTTTCAGCAATTCAGTGAATTCAACAGAAAATCAAATCACTTCTTACTTGCTGAGGGCACAGACCAGGGAATTTCCACTTCAATCAAATCATCCAGCTCGGTTTCAGACGTCTTTAAGGCTGCCATAAAAAACCTCACATGAGGATATTTGGCTGCGAGGGCAAGCTCATCTGATGCATTGAAAACCTTGGAGGGAACATGTAAATTAATAATTGAGCACATTTTATAAACCCATACTAAAACACATATAAATACCAGAGATAGTGTATTTCCCCTAAATATGTACTTTGTGTCTGTGTTGTGTTGTTAATAGCTTCAGTTTTGCCTCTTTGGAGTTTCAAATAAAAGCTGAGCTATATTAGGGTTAGGCTGTTATTTGAAAATTGCTTCAGTTCTCAAGCATTATCATGAATTGAGTCAGTGACCGTTTGAAAGAGGAGTTTTCTAAGTTTTGAATGGTTAACCTCGAGGACCTTAAACATTGAATAACAACAGCGATCAACTCAGTGGACTGTGATATGCTGATATATGTCTGGGAGGAATTCTCTTATCGCATTGATGTTGTCCGTGCTGCAGGTGGTGGCCACATTGAACACTTGTAAGACAGGAAATAAAAGTTGGTTGTGAATAGAATACTTGTGACTTGGCTGGAGTTTTCAATTACTTTTCCTTATTAAAATATTGCATAATGAAATTGGTTCATTCTTTTTTAATAACCCTGTATTTGTAAGTAATATTGCTTTATGTTCCACAAAATTCACAAAAGACTATTCTGAGTCAAAACACGGTATTCGAAATCTGACGGGACATTTTAGAGACAATTTGACAGATTAGTATTGCTAAATGACCCACATTTTTACTTTTAAATAATTTTTTGCTTTAGTTGGACCATAAGGGATTATCCAAAACAAGGATCTACTTTATATTGAAATAAATGTTGGAATGGCAATCAATTAAAGTTCACTCTCTGACGGGACATTTTTGGCCCCTTGTGTTTTAGGCTAAAACTCCAACTAAAAATTATTTTTGGAATTTCATTTAATCTATATCTGTGCAATTCACATTGCAAAGTATAAGTCTTAAGAAGTTATTAAGGCATAAATAGACCAGGGTTTTGTACTTTCTTTGGCAGCATGGGCTGTTGAGTGTAAAAAGTCATTATCTCTGACGGGACACTTTTGACCACTATTTAAAAATCTGACAACAGAGGTTAAAAAGGACACCATTTTGTATCTAATTAAATTAATTCACATGATAACTTTAAAATAACATTTCTGTATTTTACAAAGATCACCAGATGCATTGTGTTGAGAATATTTAAATAATTATAATGACAAATTGATCAGGCACAATGTCATTTTTGTGCAATTCACTATTCATTACTACTACCAGTACTCAGTATTAATTAACATTGCCCATGATAGAAATTCTATTATTCATATAAAAGTGTCTTTTTTCCTTAGTCCTAAAAGCCATAGCTACTCTACATTAGGGATTTCAATCAGTAACACTAACTGGTGAGGGGAACATGTGATGTCCATGAGCGTCTATGTTAGGCATAGGAAGAACTTCTTTCACGTCTTGTATGGGAATCCAGGCTTTGTCTTCTGTGGCTGGGAACAAAAAGATTCTTTTGCCAGAACCTTAAGTTTGTAGGAAGCTGACCTCCACTTCATCTTCAGCCTCATGGGTGACCTGACCTAGGAATCGCTTCACTCCCTTCCTGGCAGCAAACTCAGTGATGACGAAGGCTCCCTGGTGAAGTTCTGTGCCTGGATGGATGGTGTCATTGTGTGGCTGTGCAGGCAGATCATACTCCTCAGTCATCTGTACCTGTTTAGCATCTGCAGAGGGTTGCTGGTACTGGGAATTAGTTGACATGAGAACATTTCCATGGGGCTGGGGCTGAATCTGGTGGAAGTGTTGAAACCCTGGAACAGGAACAGGGGTACGGTGGCTGCACACAGGTAGACGACATTGACATGGGACACAGTTCTTTGCCAACCTCATAGAACTCAGAAGGGGTTGATACAACCCTTTTTCTCCGGAGGACTGCTCTCCAGACTTGGCACTTCATCTCTCCTCCAATACCATCTACAGGCCCTTTGCCATGGGTGGTGGCAAAGAAGTTCCACTGAGCTTCTATGCCAAAGTCTCTTTCATGGTGGAGAATGTTCAGGCAGTTGAACAGACTTTTAAACTGCTAGATGTTCCATCTGACCAGTCGTGAACCTTGCTGATTTGGTGGAGGTGCTGCTGGAGGTCTTGGAGAATGGCCCTGTTGCATGCGTACACAGAGTGTTTATTGTGGTGAAGGTCGTCAGACACCACAACATAGGAACGGAGCTACAGGTCTCCTTCAGCCTCTGTCCTGAACCACGCACATGCTGTGAACAGGCTGACTTGTTCACTGTTTTAGTGTGCAGAAATGATCTCCTCTGGTGTCGCAGAGCATAGCTCTCAGAAAAGTCTTCCTGCAGGATAACCTCAGCTAATCATCATTAACAGTTCTTAAAGTGTCCAATACTTATACGGATACAATAAAAAATAAATATAACACATCAGAACACTTACAAGTATCTTAATTGAAGAAGAAAACCTAGTCATTCAGATTTGTCAGAAAATGTCCCGTCAGAGATAATAATAGAAATGTGGCAATAGTTTCCCTGTAAATGACTTTAATTTTGTAACTTGTAATTCTAATTATTACATATCATTAGTAAAAAGAGGATTGCAAGTTTTATTGATACAACTTAACAGTTGTGGAAAATATGAAAACTTTTCAAAGTCAAATATCTCTGATGGGACACACCAACCCCAGTACTAAATAATTTTCCCACAATATTAGTGTTAGGTGGCAGTTTTCTATGTTAAACTATTACTTTTAATCAGCGTAACATATTTTAATAATAAAAACATGAAAAAATTACCTAATTTCTGACCTAGACCAATATGACCATGTGTCCCATCAGAGAGGCAATTTTTATCCCCTTATGTTTTCCAGTGTCTCACAGAAAAAGTACTGGGTGTGTGTTAATGAAACTTACATTATCTGAAAATTCAAGTTGTTTTCTACAACGATGAAAGAATTTTAAATTTCAATGAAAAAAAAAAAAGTTTCTGACACCCAGGGCACCATTACTGTGTTTTAACCCTTCCCAAGAATCCCTGCAAAAGCACCATTCTGGATATTCTAATGAAATAAAACAAACTGAACATTCTTTGTAATATTATGAGTGAAACTGTTGTTCTTGATTCATCTCTTAAAGTAAAACCTACCTGAGATGTTTGAAAATACATGTTGCTCTGGCCTCCACACAACCAAACATCCCCAAAAAGGACATCTGTCAAAGTGGCTGAGCCGCTCTGAGGACCTTCTGTCACTATGGCTGTCACATTATAGGGACCCCCAGGATCAACAGGGTCAAGGGTAACTTGCCATATTCCTGTATGTGTAGAGACAAAGTTTAAGATGTCTGGACTGAAAAATGAAGCGACCAAATGAATAGCTGGAAGCTTTTAAATCAAGATATCTTCTGTATCATATCAACTTTACCTAAAATCCCATCTTTAGGAAAGAACCACAAGACAATTTCAAAAGTGTATTTCCATGATTATTTTCAAGCCATTATACAAAAGTAACGTTTTGCTGCATCTGTCCTTTTCAGGTTCACTTAGTTTGACGTCATCCATCCAACATCCAGCAGCAGTACAGTATGTGCAGATGTCAGCACAAACTCTCCATTTGACAAGAAGCTGTACTCACCTTTTGTCACACAGACTGGTGAGGTTATCTGTTTTGTCGGTCCTGACAAGTAGACGATGACCTGGGCACCCTCTGGGCCATAGCCCCACACTACAGCCCTCTCTGGAGACCTCTGCAGCACCATATGGTTTCCATAGTAGGAGGCAAACTGCAGCTTTCCATCTACACATACACAGTTATACATACATACAGATGTGGAAAAATTATTAGACCACCCTTGTTTTCTTCAATTTCTTGTTCATTTTAATGCCTGGTACAACCAAAAGGTAGCTACATTTGTTTGGACAAATATAATGATAACAACAAAAATAGCTCATTAGAGTTAAATTTCAGAGCTGATATCTGGCCACTTTCCATAGTTTTCTTGATAATAACCAAAATCACTTCAGTTCTTACATCAATATCTATGTCATTGTACTGACAAAGCAGTGCTTTTATTCATTCCATGTTTACTTCTCCGTCTGTTTTCAGTCACATGATACACACAGGAGTTCGTGCTGGATTGCAGAACCATTGTTTTTGATGGTCTGATATTTTTTTTTCCGCGACTACTTTTTACAAAGCTTTATAATAGTTCATAGACTTAATTAAATGTACTTTAAAAACTGTATAAATACAAGAAGGAATAACCATTTAAGTCTATGTCTATTTTTAACTGATTAAACAGACGTGTTTTCTTTTTTGTTTTTTTTTTGTTATTTTTTTTGTCAGCTGCACTGCACCGGTATTAGCTTTCCCACAACACACATGAGATGAGAGTGTAGACACAGATATTTACTCACCACAGCAGTGAAAACAGACAAACAGTATAACAACACCACACAGCATTGTCATGAAGAGGAAACTACACATGACACTGAAATATGGGGAAGATTTCACAGTCATTTTATAGTCGTTTGTCACACTTCCGATAAAAGTTATTTAGAAACGAGAACAGAACATACGTACGTCTGACGTCTTCCGCGGACGTACACGCCTTCAAAATAAAATTACGTAGGATTAAATGTTTGTTTTTGTCTCAACCTGCTATTAAAAAACATACACATAACAGTGCTTGATTCGACACTTGACATAAAATAAAATAAACGAGCAATTTCAAATAAATAATGCTTAAAATCGGACAATATTGACTTTAATATAAATGCTAATTATGCTGAAGTTGCCACGCCTGAAAATTAAGTAGCACATCCTGTCACTGTGTTTTTGTTTTTTTTGTTCTCTGCCTTGGCTGAGTCATGTTCTGAAACACATATTAGTACACAACGCCAAAAATGTCTCTGTCAGTCATCAGTTAGCTTATTTTTATTTGATTTAATTATTTGCGCACAACAATAAATCCAACCTTTGGACAAGCAAAGGAGCACATTGTGCAGATGAGATCAGAAAACCCTATTGGGCTTATACAATCAATCTCCCCTCATTACAACATTAGCAAACACAAAAACAACAAATATATAAACAAAAAAGAAAACTTAAAAAAATTAAAAAAAAAAAAGTCAAGTCAATAAAGCGTCAGTAGACCGAATATTTTTCTCCACAGGTAGTACCCCTGCAGAGGGGAGTGTGGGGTCGGTCCAACCTGTGGGTAACCATGGGGAAAGTACTCATGTCACCACAAATGAACAATATGCAATCCTGAATCCATATTGGGCTCAAAAACATTCACTTTACCAAGCAAACAAACTTTGTCATACCAAGGCAATCATCTTACTCAAGTTTTCAGTCTTGTATCTTACTTGAGACAGAGATTAAGCCTGTTAAATTTTGTGCACGATATGAAACAAAGCCCTAAACTCTTATGGATCTGACCCACTGTGTGAAACCATTTTATCAAAAGGGAGGCTGTGGAATAAAACATTTAAATACGTTTCTGGCATAAATTTAACTACTTCCAAGGCACAAAACTACCTGGACCTGTAGACCAGGTCTATAGGTTTACAGAAAACCTACAATGAAATAAAGTTCTTCTACACAACAAGAGTAGCTGGAGTTCTTAACATGTGGAGTAGATCATGCCAGACACTGTTTCCATAAAATGTTAAGCAAGTTTGAAGCAAATTTTGTTAAAGTTGCAAAAATGAGAATAGGAATTATGTGTGTTTCCGTTAACAGGTCTGGAGCAAATAGTCTAGGCTGTGTCGTATTATCAGCAGGCGGAGCTGGAAGATTAACAGGGCTCTAATAAAGAGAGTAGTTTTTGTTTTGCATCTGACATGGTAGTGTTGTGTCTTTTTTCATGGATGAGTCTAGTGAATTTTGTGTTCTCAGCACAACCTGTCATACCAGAGATGTTTTCACACTTTATTGGAATATCTGGGAAAATGCAGCTGATCAGTCTGACCAACCATGAGTTGAGTGTTTGCATCAGAATGTATGAGAAAAAAGTGTTTCCATTTCCTTGATATGCATTTGCCTCTTGGTGAAAAATAGCTAACACCACCTCAAGGTAAAATTACAAAAATTTGGGAAGTTTCTTTTTTTTTTTAAATGTTGGAATTTTTAATAAATATTTTATATTGGAAAATGTGGAAGCAACTACATACTTGAAAGTCATTGTGGTGACGCCATCATAACTATCTCTCACCACAGACTGTTTAGAGTTGCCAAGATGTCCCTGAAGCTTCAACATGACCGGACTTGTGATTTTTGCCTTTTCCAAAATTGATCCTGCTAACTCTTGAATAACCTGGCGAGATATGTCAAGGTAATGGATATTTTTTGTGTTGGTGACGTGTAGCATGCACAATTAGTAGTACAGTCCAGTCAATTAAGCTGTTTAACCCAACATTAGATGTTGTTTTACTATTTTTATGACTTTTTAAATTGATAAATCTCATATGGGAAGTTGATAGCACAAGTCTACTTTTGTAAATTACATTACAGATTAAATTCATCCGTAATTTAATACATTTTTTGATTACCTCCAGGCACAGACACTACTTGGTTCAGAGCATGAAAAAAATGCAAGGTTTTAGTTTAATACAACAAAAGTCCTCAAAGACATAATAAAATAAAAATAAATCACAGTTTTGTAGTATTTAAATGAACTGTGATATACACCACTGGTGCTTTGACCCGTGGGGATCCATGGGTTCCAGATGTGGTAGTTTGTGTGCTGTTGTGTATTCATGCATGCTGTACCACTTTTGTCCAGCAGTCTTCGCCAAAGCATTCTGGCCATTGCAACGTGATTGTAAGATTATTGTCTTCCAAAGTTACTAATATCTCCCAAAATATTGGTCCTATCAACTTGCTGTTTTTGCTACTGTCTGTTCCTTGATCAAAAATACATAAATATGCTAAACTGCAGCTGTCAGCTCTTTCCAGATTTTGTGTGAATCCCCAGACATACATACATGCACGTACGCACACAAACAGAGGCCGCTTGACTTTTATAATATAGATACTCTACGCAAAGTGTTTATTGACTGAACTGAAAAACCTGTATGTGTCTATTTATGAATTCCAGTCTCTGATGAGAAAGTCCTGTTTGCAGAATTATCCTCATTGGATTAGAGTAGATTTTGAACCCTCCTGCCACATCAAGAAACATTCATGGTCTAATTATCTGGAACTAATGCAGAAAATCTGCGATTGATATGTCAAGCTATAGTGGCATTTCTGTTTCAAACTGGATTACATACAAAAGAGAAACTTAGTTGTTAAATTTGCTATATTCATTTCATACATTTACAGCCTCATATATCTAAAGAGCCAACAACAACCTAAACTATATAGTAACCACTATTGCAACTTAGTTTACAGAAAAATACAATAAAATACAATTTATATTACCCAGTTCTCCCCTACTGTGGAATGAACACTGATTAAGGCCAACATAATTGACATTAGACTAAAACATGAGTAATGTAAACAGGTGCCACATCAGTTATCTAATTGTTTAGCAGCCAGGTGTTTATTTACTGGAGCATTTTATATGTTGGCCTGTAGTGAAGACAAATGGACTCACCTTGTTCTGCAGGCATCCTATTAAACATAAAACGTCTTCATATGGATGTAGGTGAAGGGGAATGCTGCTGTTTGGAGCACTGAAACTGTAAAATGACAAATACACATGGTGATCATGGACTACATGCTCTACAATTCTCAGCTGCAGGGTCCTTTCAGCTGTATTCAAATGACTCCATGAGATGATATTCACTGTGCATGTAAGCACACAGTGATCATTTGACAATGCAGCCTTCAATGAGTTGTGAAATTGCACATTTGTGTTAATGTGAACTTAAGGCTTTGGGTGTATTGAATATGTTCAATGCGCAGTCATTGTCAGCCATGAAGAGCAGCTACGTGATGTAAGTCACCTCTGACTTGTGCAAGGTATTAATTATATTGGAGGCTTTGTTCTTATTCATTTCCTTTTTGAGTTTAGTTTGATAGGGTTTCCATCCTCTATCTGCCTGAGAGTGTACTGACTCTCCTGTCAAATGGTCACTCAGCTTGAGTAGATCATCTATAAAACAACCCAGTTAAACACTTTTGCAGATAATGAAAAACAAATAAAATGTCAAATACAGTATCTTTGTCAACTGACTGTTTAATGTGTGGTTGAAGTATTTTACATATTTGTTATTTTTACTGGCATTTACATTG
>JAPQRP010000006.1:14532429-14544485 GCA_037367295.1 Apogon hyalosoma | reverse complement strand
TTTTCTCATTGAAGCTGCCAATGACAAAGCTCTGTGTCAAAGCATCATTTCCCCTTTTTCAAGGTGTAAAACTTTTATCTGTGGAAAAACCTAGCCAGTTTTTGTATTTATTATGTTGGTTCCTTTCATTACAGTATTTATGTGTATTGTTTTGGGTCTGTTTCTCCTTGTGCCATCCTTACATTACCGTACATGACAAACACATGTGAGACAGGATGTCCACAACAGCCTAAATACCTCCCGCCATTCACTGTTACTGACTTTCACTGAAGCAATTAATAATATAACCTTGATTTATTTTCTTTGTACCTGGGGTAATATATGGCACTCCAATTAAACTTGTTATTCACTTGGATTCATTAGAAAACTAGATTGTTTTTCATTGTTTTTCACTTTGTCACCAGCAGCCATTATCAAACAAACCATCTGATGACATCAGTCAGTGGGTCCATCTCTGCTGTTGGGTTATGAGTTACTCTATTAAACACATAATTAACCTAAAAAGACCCAGTGCTACTTTTGTGGCAGTTCCAAAATGTTTTTTCTCTATATTTAGCTTTTCCTAAATTATTTATCGCCATTTATTCTGACATTATCCTCTGTATTTTGTGCTTTTTCAGTGAAAATCAAGTATTTTCCTATATTTAATTTACTGACCATGTGGATGTTCATAAAAGCTCAGATTAAAGTTGATGGTTATTACATCAAAAACAGAGAAAACTGAGGAAAAAGTGACTTATTCAGCAAAATACATCATTATCTAAACATATAACAAGTGTGTCCATTCACTGTCATTGATCCAGCTCCATAGGTTTTACTGGTGAATCAATGTTATAGAAGATGACAGTGTTTCCACGTTCACTGCAGAGCCTCTGAACGTCCAAATGGGTCATATCTGATGACCATGAAAAGATGACAAACTGTATTTTACACCAATTATTTACATATATTGATAGGATTAGTGGATCAACAGGTATCAGACATTTTAGATCAGTAGATGGTTTTGGTCATTGGTGGCTGTTTGGGTCTTTATAGGTTAATCGCTGAGGATCATAACTCTGATTATATGTCAGTTTAACATGTTCTTAGTATTACAGTGATATTACATTAAATATGGTCACAGTTCAGATGGTTCAGTTCAGATTATCTGAAGGGACTGGATGCTGTCTGATCACATTACATCCTGTTATTATGCTGTTTATGTGAAGTTGAATAAATGCACTTGTACATTTGCAGTGTGCTTGCTCTTTGCTTTTACATGATTTGTTGTTTTGTTATGATGCTTTTTGTGTTTTGACAAGTTGCTTTTACATTGTTTAGAAGGTTTTACGGCCCGCATACTGCCTGTGTCATTAACTGAGTTCACTGTAATAACTCCATTTTCTTTTTCTTATTCAGTTTCTCATGACAAACCCCTATTAGCGGCAGTCCGGTTTGCATTGGCTCCGGGTGGTAGATTAAACTATTGGGCAAGGCATGGGGAGGTAGATGCAATGTTCTGTTTGTTACTTACTTGTTCCCCTTTGGGGTTTGCATGCATTTGTTGGGAGCACCCTGGGTTTTGGCAGCGTTTTGTTTTGGTTTCTTATGTTTTACGGCGCTAGTTTCCTATGTTCTACCTGGAGGGTACTCAGTTTTCTTTTCAGACTTTATTGTTTTAATGAAGATTTTATTCTACTGGAAGCCATGTGTTTGTCAATTTATTATAAGTAGACTTGTACATGTGTAAAATTCTGTAACTCAGATGAACTAGTCCTCTACATCAAACACACACATTCACACACATAGGCTTTAAGTTATAGTTCATTTGTGCACATTTCTTTAACCTCTTCCTTCCCACTTAATTTATGTTGTTTGCCTATTTACCATACCAAGTTTCAAAGCTTGTAACTGAAGAAACAGACATCTGAAATCAAATTTAATCTTTAGCACCTCATTTAAAAGGCAATACCCTCTAGTTTCAGAAAATTTCCTTTTTTAAAATACACATACATACATGGACTAAAATACAACCTGTATGACATACATTAGTCCCATTTGATCACTATCCAGGTGATTCTTGTACAAATCATTGTTTGTTGCTCGAGAATACTGTAAAACAAACTTAGCACCTCAACTGCAGAGAATCTAAGCTTTTAAATAAGGCATGGTATGTCTATATTCACAAACGTTTTATTGTAGAAACTCATGCATTTAATCCATAATGGTGACTGGATTGCTGCTGATCTGGTAGGAATGGAGAGGTTAATAAAATAGAATTTTTAAAAACTCCTGGCTTGTATTTTGTCAAGGCCTTGTGACGGTCTTGACAATAAGGAAAATGAATAGACCGCTGGATGTCTTCAAAGGCAAACCTGACCACACTTGTGACCACAAATAGCATTGATTCTACGGTCAAAGGTGAAACATGTTGACCATTTCAACCAATCAGAGCCAGTGAAACAGTGTTTTAAGTTTGTCTTTCAGTCACTCCATATACAGCATATAGAGTATTCATTTTGCCTGAATGCTTCCCATTTATCCCTCAAATACAGATGGATAAAACTATCATGAGCGATTAGTCCTGTGTGACCGCAGTTTTGTTGATTGTCATTACAGCTGTCTGGTCTGGTTGCTGTCAACCTTTTCAGATGTAACTTCTATTAAATCTGTATGGGTGAGTCATTTCAGGACATTTAGAGGGATTTAACCACTGCCACTGCTGTCATTTGCAAAGCGAGCCCTCTTTAGTGAGAGCATTAAGCTGCAGATAGGCGAGCATCTGCATGAACACGGTGGGGTGGGAAAAGGGACTGCTTACATGTTTGCGTTGCAAGAATTTAATGGGGGTCATGTCCTCACCTTGTTGGTTCTGACCTGGGGGCTTATCTCGAATCTGTGGTAATGCTGGGTCACCATGGTGATGTCATCTTAATGTTAACAATGGTGTGAAAGCTGCCTCTTTCAGTTTCATTCAGCCTGTTTTCTTTTTATAGCAGTGAAGAACACACTTGTCTTGAAACCTGCCTGCCATTATATACACAAGGGGGGGTATCCATTTAGCATTTATCATTAATTCCACAGAATAGCACACAGTATTCATCTGATTGTTAGTAGCTTTTGCCAAGCCACTGCAAGCTGCTGATAAACCCGTAATGGCCTTAGCATTAGTGGCTTTTCTATCACTGGGGAGCACCTACACATTCACCCGCATTAAGGAGCATTTTATGAGTGTTTATTTTGATACCTTGCTCTACCATTTTCTGTTTCCTAGTGGTTCTGTCATCCTCTTTTCTCTGAGTTGTAAGACCTCTGATTTCGATGAACCCATCATGGCTATTCATGGAACATAATAACACTGGAGGAGATGGACTCCAAGGTCAAGAAACTAATAAAATATGAAAAAGCAGACAACAACAGGTAGAAAGGAACATTTGACATTGTTTTTCCTGAGCTACACATTGACAGAGCCATCTGTTCTGTATGAATTAAGCTTTATATTAGCATATGGAGGAGTGCTACAACTCCAAGGTCAGGGACTTTTGTTTCATTGGGTCCTCATCTCTTTAATCTTGTTTCCTCACATTTCTCCAAAAGTACAAATCATCATTATACAGTAATTTCGATGCCGTCTTCATGGGCTATTGAATCAAGCTTATTACTGCAATATCACACCGAACTATGCAACTGATAAACTGAAGGAACTAAGACAACGTATTATAACACGACATTATCAAAAGTTGTGTCGTCAAAAGCTTTTAAACAGCAAACCCATTAAGCAAGAAACAAAGAATACCCATCACCTTCAAGAAAGGCAGACGTGACAAGAAGCGATCAATACAAGACAAACGGCGTTGGGGCAGGGCCTCAGATCACACTCTTTTTGATAAATGAGCTCAGCTTTGTGAAACAGACAGTGAAAACAAATACTCTACCTTCTGCTTTGGGCGCTGCAATTTTGGAGGTAAGTGACATTCTTCGGAATGAGCGGAGACAAAACAAAAGAAGAAAAGATAAATGTGTTTTTGCATGGAAGAGAGAGCCAGGCATGCTCGCAGTCAAATAACCTATATCCAGAAAGGGGTGGTGCAAAGGGAAGAGTTTTGTTTCAGAATCAGTATTGCAGAATCAGTGCAGTACAGTCCACATATTGAAAACAACAGATCCTGTGTCATCTGCAGTCTGGGTGTGTCATTACAACATTTCTACCTCTGAAAGATTTAGAACAGACCCTTTTCATCTGGAAGTCTTTGCAAGTAGTATTTCTGTTTCAGCTCAACAGATCCTTGAGGGACCCTCCAGCATGTTGAGCATTGTCCTTGCAGCTTCATCCTCCAAAAGCCAAATTAAAAATAAACCAAAACAGCTTGTCAATGGAATGACATGTCTAAGAGCTGCCTAATTTCTTTCCACCATTCCTTTGGGTATTTTGCAGCAATTTCTCAGAAATCCTTCACAGGGAGTGCAGTGTAATCTCTTAGTCAAGAAGTGTGACACAAGGGAAAGCCTCAGTCAGGTGGCAAACTCAGATCAAACTGCATTACCCCATATTGGCAAACAGTACATGCTCCCAGGTCGTAGAGACACAGATATAAACATAATCTCATCATCAAGCAGTCCCTCGACTTGTCTGTGATAAAATTAGTCCGAGGGACATTAAACGTAATGCGTTGATAGGCTTATTCATCAGTATAATGAGGTTGGACACAGGAAATTTGTGAACAGCTTTTGTTACCCGCAAACATTCTTGTTGACACATTTTTTTCTCTCTTAGCTCTCTCTCTTCCTCTGTTTCATTTCCTTTCTGCGCACTTACCTATCCAGTAGTTTTCCACTCTCATGTTCAGTTTTCCCACCGATTTCACCACCATCCTGTCATTATCTCCACTATATGCATTGACTACTTCTTACCAATTTTCTGAGCCAACATTCTCCTGCACCATTACCTTTCTGTGTGTGTATGTGAGTGAGTGTGTGTAAGAAATGAAATTAAGATTTAAGAGTCTGACATGTGTTTCAATTCAGATGCGTTTTGCAGTTGAGGTGAGTAATATACTCGCTTCTGCCTCTGATCGTCATATCCTCTTCATCCTGAAGGAACTAAATAAGGACAAATTGGCCATCTTCAGCAATAAATGAATAAATCACTTACTAATTTGATTTATACCAGATAAAAGCTATTTAACATGTTAAGTCCTTTGATTGCCTAGCTCTTAAGCATCTGTGACTGATACCCAGAGGGCCAGCAAACACCTATCTTCCAACAACACTATCTCATAATCGACTTTTAATGGTAGTATAATAGGTTTTATGGAGTAATGAATTTACTGTAATTGTAGCCTTGGGTGTCAAGAAAACAGCAGCAACAGTACAGGAAACAATTTCAACTGGTCCCTGATCACAGCCACTGTAACAGACTGATTAATGCAAAAGGCACATGGTACAGACAGGCTTATATATAGGCAGGTAAAAGGTGTGTAGTGATGAAACATGAAACACTGATTTAATTATGCTAAATAAATGCATTCAATCTTTGTCATTTTGTGCAAAATAAAAACAAGTTCCATCATCAATATCACACAGCAGATGATGAAATACTCCTGGGGACATTTGGGAAGAAAACATTGCCTGAAAACAGAGGTAAGTTAATTTTCTTAATAGCACAGTAATGGTCCCACTGAGTTACATTAGTAGCAGTGAATGATTTGTTGATCTTTTAAATTTTTTTTCAATAAATAATAAACGAGCTCATGATTTTTCCCATCTTTTAATCAGGCACACTCAAGTCAAGATGTTCTGGTGAAGCTACATTTCTATTTCTTTTTACATAAAGTAATAAGCAACTGATAAAGCTTCACAGCTGTGTGCTTTTTCAGTTCGAGTTCCAGATCCAAGAGCTACAGTGATACATAACCCATGCTAATCAACATAATTGTTGTCAACCAGAGTTAGTACAAACATGTGATGAGCAAAAGTCTGATATTTTATTACACGGTGTAATGTCTGCTGCTGTTAGTGTCAACCAAAGTGGAGATTTATAATCACGCTGGCTCTTTACTGTTGATGCAGAGCCCTATGGTGCCTCATAAGGGTATCTCCTACCAGGTTGGATGGCTCTGATTAGAGTGCTGCGGATTTCCACATCGACTCTGTTAGTCCATGTGGTGAGACAGATGCTGTGAGAGCTGATTATACGTCCCCAGCGGCCACATAATATAGTCAGCTGAGCCTAAAGGGGTTGAAATGGTCACCTGCTTTGGCATCGGTAGCAGGTTTTGGCCATCTATAATTCCAACAGAGATCAAACCTATTTTTGGATTAGCCCCCGATTTGTTGCATCATATCACTAGCAGCAGCTAGAGCTAATGTCTGTAACTAAGCTATAGACCTTTTAGCTGAGTGTATAAAGTTTTGGGTGTTCTAATATGATTTTGTGCTGTACTTGTTACCTGCATTGGGAAAATATTGCAGTGGCAGAACATAATGCAGCATGTGGGGTGAACGCGAAAGTAACTCCAGTGGGAGTGTTATAAGTACGCTGCAAGACAAAGCCGGGAAGCAGTTTTATAGAATGTAAGAAAAAATAAATTAATAAATAAGTAAAAAGACTTCTAGTTTCTAGTGTAGGTAAGGAGACTGGAGTGGGTGTGCTTTGAAAACTCAAAAATGTAATTCTAAGCTGTGCACCCATCTGGTTAATAGGGAAAGGGATTTTATTATTATTTTTTTTAGCTGGCTGCTTCCTTTTCACAAAACACATGATTGGAAGCAGAAAGCCTTATCAGACTCTAGTCCAAACTGCATGTATACACACAGCATAAACACAAGAGTAAGGGAACCACCAAGGTTGTATATTGAATATAGTATAATGTGTATACTATATATTGTGTCACTGTATATTGTATATTGATACAGTTCCACTATTATTTAGTTCAATATTATTCTATGGACTGGATCTACTAAGATCCCAATTTGCATGTACTAATTTGCGTGCACAGTCTAGAATTTTGCGTGCGCTACTGGTTGTCGTCATGGGGACAATACACAGTAAAAACTGCTCTGGGATCCACCAGCACTAATAGTAACAGTGTGGTGGAATGATCCAGACGCAAAGGAATTGTAACGTTGGAGGAGTTTTGTCATCGAAGGTATTGCATGACTCCTCCTTGTGACTGGATCCCAATCATCCCCTAGTTCATCTAGAAATTCTAAAATGGCTGGGCAGTGGTGCCGGATCCATTTTAGAGGTGGAAGGGCTGTGGGGGCTGTTGGTTGAATGACTGTCAGGTGCACATAATTTTGTCACACTGTAGACTAATGTCTGTGCGTATTTTTAATCACAATCATCAGATCAAGTGAAAAAGTGGCTTTCACAAGAGTCCTGTAAAGTGTGTGTGTGTGTGTGTGTGTGGGGGGGGGGGGGGTCATACATCTCAAAAAGGTTCACACGAGGATGAAAAATGCGTTCTCTGTGTTTTGTTTCATTGTTTCAATGTCTCCTTCTTGCGACAATAACCGCAGCCATGCGTGCACAATTCCACATCCAAACGTTTGCACCTTTGATACATGTTAAATATAGACGCAGATTCTTTTAGCTAAATTGCTTTCGGGTTTGATAAATCACTTTACATGTGCTAAATTAATATATTTACATTTTCTCTCCCTTATTGCATATTTATTGCGGCAAATGTACTAACTGGATGCAGATGCGCTATTTTGCACCTTTGAAAGACGTAACCCTTATTGCGCACTGTTAGTAAATCAGTTTGTATGTTTTTTTGCATGTGCAATGAGTTTGCACTCGTTTTTTTATACACGCAAACCTTTAGTATATCCAGCCCCATATCTTATAAATTAAAATTATTTGACCTTGTAATTTGGTAAAATAGCAGTATTCTGTTAAGTATCCCCTGGCAGGTGAAATGTCTGCTACGCTACTGTGATCAGCGTAACGAATTTGCAAACTTTAAATGACAAAATGCAATGAGCAACACATTTAGAAATGACGAGACACTGGGAAAACATCGGACAAAATGCCCTGGTGTCATAGCAGCCCACAGCCATGGACGTTTCATCTGATGCAGATTTAAGCACCTCACACCTCATGCTGAATTTTTGCTTTATTCCTCCTGACAATGGGACTGCTAAGAAATGAATAGCTCATCATTTCACTGACAGTTTCATTTATAATAGGAGATTATTACAGAGGGTCAGTGATTAATTTCATGTCATCAGCTCCAAAATGACCCTCAAGAATTCCTAGGGGTCGGACAGAAATGCTGACAATGTAGCCTAAAAATAAAGTTAAATAAATGAGAGAAGAACTATAAATGATTTTGTTTGTTAAGTCATTTATCATTCTTTGTCAGTAAGGGTTGTTGTTAAGAAAATGCACAATGCAGTGTATTTAAATAAATACTAGTGAGACAGAGGCTTCACATCGGTTGCATTAATGTTTTATTAACTGCCTGACTAATAGTTTGTGTTGTTTCAAGTTGTGAAGGAATGACTTAAAGAAATACTTAGCACTTTGAGAGCTTTGTAAAACCCGAGTGAAGCTTAATAAGTTGCATCAAGCCAACACTTCACTATGATCCACAATGTAAGGCCCATTTCATTTCTATAATGTAACACCATAAACATACTGTAACACTTACAGTACAGAGTCTACACTATCAGATTAACTGACAAGGCTCTCATACTATCCCTATACCCCAAAAGTAATTAGAACATGTATTGTCTTTTGTGCTGCCTTCAATGACTCCAGTGGCTGCATCTCATAATAATCAACCTTTGAGTATGATGAACAAAGTCAGGAGGAAAATGAAATTATACATGCCCTACTTTGCACTCTTATGATTTTAAGACCAAAAAAAAAAAAAACAAACTTGTGGGTGTTGCATTTTATTAGTTACCAATAATAAAACTGCATGTTTGCAAATTTGCCATTAATGTTGCAAAATATAAACAGAATAAAAAATGAGAGTTTCATAATGTGCCTCTGCATACATTACATGTAATGTGTGTATACGTGTCCATATGTTGAGCAGTAGCCCCCATAGCACCATGTGTTCTCCCAGTGGAAATCGTTGGATGCTGCTGTTATGGGAACATCTGCCTTGTGTTACAGTAATGCATGCACTTTCACACTTTAAGCTCCTTATCCAAAAGCTGAAAAACCTGGTTATCAACTCTATCAAATCTAAAAAGAAGATTTTAAATTACTGCTAAATGAACGCTGCAACATTTAATTAACCAAATAAGAGAGCAGTGAGTGTATGACAGAATTATGTTAATACTATTTTGTCTTGCAGCTAAAACCGACAAAATGAAAATCTGCATAAATAATAGCTCAGTCCTTGTTAGTTAGCAAGCATTAGAGCCCAAACAAAATTGGTTGATTAGATCTATTTTGTTGCTTTTAACAAAGACCCAGCTGCACAACGGTATTTGAAAGACTGTCAGATAATATTGGATGTAGCAGATGCAGAGGCTTTAATCTGTCATGATCTTTAGCAGAAATGACACGTTAAGTTACCAACTTACCAGTAAGTTAAATTAAAACTGTTTGTTCAGGTATTCTAAGCACATTCATTATAAGCTGTTGTATTGATTTTGTCACAACATCGGTGTCCATGTCACTAGCGTATTGTTGCTGACTGGGATCTACAACAGGTAAAACACTGATTTAACTCATAAACACCCAGTGCTACTTTTGTGGCAGCTCCCAAATGTATTTTCTCTCCATTTAACCTTTCTTAAGTGATTTATCCCTATTTATTGTAATATTATGCTCTTTGTTTTGCTTTTTTTTTTCAGTGTAAATCATGTATTTTTCTATATTTAATTTACTGGTCATGAAGACGTTTGTAACAGCTCAGATCAAATTTGAGGGTTATTATATCAGACACTGAAAAAACTGAAGAAAAAAGTGACTTTTTCAGCAAAGATATCAATAACTAAATATAAATTAAGCATCTCCATCCACTGTCATTAATCAAACTCCACATGGAGCCTCTGAACATCCAAATGAGTCTTATCTGATGCATGAAAAGATGACAAGCTGCATTTTGCCCCAGTTATTGACATGTATTGACAGGATTGGTGGATTAATGGTTATTACACATTTTAGATCAGTAGTTGGTTGATGGTGGATGTTTGCGTCTTTATGGGTCAAGGCTTGCCGATCTCAGTCTTGATTTGTGATACAATCTACTTTTCAGGGTGTTCTTGCAGAAATGTAAAAAAAAAAGAAAGAACGAAAATGCTGGCAAAACATTTCTATTCAGCTATGATTTGTCTTAACCTGCCTGTTTACCATTTGCACTGACCTATGGGTTTGTAGCATTAGTGTTAGTAGCAAAGTGAGTTTATTTCAGTCCCTTTATGGCGGTATGTTAGCATCTTAAGTCTTTGGTTTGTGTCTGCATGAACTTACAGAGTTTGTGAAATGTGTTGTTTTGCTGCTGATGATATAATGATGAAAACTCCCGTAAATTCACCAGCTGCAGGTCAGACTTCTGAACTTTGACCTACAGTAAGTCAGATTTATACAGATTTACACAGATGCTTTACGGTTATGCTAGTGTGAATTTTGTTTGGATTCATTGCAAAATTCAGGGGGGGAACAAATTATGACACAATCTACATAATAAATGGAAACACCGCAGCTGCATATGCAGAAAAATGTGAACTTTCTAGTTAGATAACAACAGAATGCCATCACACACATACTGAGCCTCAGGACAACAGAGAAAAGTAGAGGAAAACCTGGGTTGTAATTTTCCAACATTTCATAAGAGGTAACAATATTGCAGCTCAGACCATGAATTGTGATTGTACCTCGTAAGAATGTCAGATGATCTTACAGTGGTGGCAAAAATTATTACACCACTTATACACATATTTAAGAGGTTTCAGTTGTTATTGTTGAAGTGGTGATTAAAATACCCATAAAACAAATGGAACCACGGAACAACCTGTGACAAAAGGAATCTGCTGCAACATTGAAAATAATAGACTGGCTCCCTCAAAGTCCAGACCTCAACTCTATCATGCTAATTTGAGCCAAGATGGAAAATAAACTGGACAGATCTTTTGTACATTCAAAGAAAAGCCTTCGGTTTGAGTTGCAGAGGGCACAGGATACCATTAGTGTTGAAAATCTAGTGACACTATGCCAGAAAAATGTGCTGCTGTCATTGCTGCAAAAGGTGAATATACCAAATATTAATGTTAAAAATGGATAAAAAGAGTAGGACTCGCTTCATCTGAAATTTGTTGTGCTCTGAGTAACCGTCTGCTTGTTTTATGAACATTATGAAATAAAATCATCTTTGTAGACAAAAAAAAAAAAAAAAAGAAAAAAAAAAGACTTTTTCTGATCTGTCAGGTGTTCTAATAATTTTGGCCACCAGAAAGCTCTAGTCCTATGCAAATTTACATACCTAGATTATCTGTGTTTGATGTATCAGGCACATGTTCATTAAACAAAATAATATTATACATACATGTATTGGGATAGGACACCATTGTTGTTTAATTTATTCTCCTTGTCTACATACTGTACACAGCAATTATCTGTTAGCAATAGTATTTACATGTTGAGAGGTTCCAATGCTAAATGAGAAAAAAATGTTTGTTTTTCAAAATAATATCATTGTGAAAATGTCACTGATTAATCACTTAGGGCTACTGGTTGTCATCACAGAGACAATATGCTGGAAAAACTGCTCTGGGATCCACCAGCACTAATGGTAACAGTGACTGGAATGATCCAGATGCCAGGAAATGTAATGTTGGAGGAGATTTGTCATAGAAGGTATTGCATGACTCCTCCTTGTGACTGATCCCAGTCATCCCCTAGTTCATCTAGAAGATCTAAAATGGCATTGCTGGGCAGCGGCGCCGGATTCATTTTAGAGGTGGGGGAGCTGTGAGGGTTGTTGAATTGAATGACTGAATTGAATGACTGTCAGGCGCACATAATTTTGTCACACTGTAGTTTGTGTGTGTGTGTGTGTGTGTGCGTGTGTGCGTGTGTGTGAGTGTGTGTGTGTGTGTGTGTGTGTGTGCGT
>JAPQRP010000006.1:14475614-14485878 GCA_037367295.1 Apogon hyalosoma | reverse complement strand
TATATTGCATTCATCTTCTGAACCGCTTTATCCTTGAGTGGGTCGTGGGGGTGCTGGAGCCTATTCCAGCTACCTATGCCATAGTACACCAGTACATCGCAGGGCCGACAAATAGAGACAAACAATCAATCACTCTCACACCTATAGACAATTTAGATTCACCTATTAGGGATTAACTTCTTAGTACTCTCCTAGTACCCAGAAAGAACCTATGCAAACATGGAGAGAGCATGTAAACTCCACATAGAAACGTCCCTGGTGTCAGAATCGAACCCAGGACCTTCTTGCTGTGAAACATAAGTGCTGTCCACTGCACCACCATGTTGCCCACATGTTTGTTTGTTTATTTATTTATTTATTTGTTTGTTTGTTTGTTTTTTCTTCTAGTGTTGATAATTTCTTTCCTGCAACTTTTTATTATACTTGAATGGAGTAACTATAACACACAATAATTGAGACTGATCTCATGAGCTGAATCCCAATTCACCCCTTGGCCCTACCCCTCTATTTTGCATGTACACGTGAAGGGCTAATGTTGTGCCGATTCTCAATTAGACGGAGGGGAAGGGCTAAGGTGGAGGGCTGTATAGCCCTCAAAATGGAAATTTTCCAGGACTACACTATGAACAGAGGGATAGGCGAAATCTCCCATAATTCTGTTTGAATCATCAGCAAGATGGAGGTAACCACAGCAAAAAAGTGCAGCAGTGTGATGAAAGAAACACACAAATGTACGCATTTTCTTTGTAAACAACTTAATCATTTGCTCGACCGTTTAATGCCATTTCAATGTATTATACGCCACATTTCTGTGGTTTATAGTTGATAGCCACAAAAAGATGACCAAAGCCCATGGAACAGAGATACTTACAGCTACTGACGGTATGGAGAATACTTTCAGAAACAAAGTTTTCACATTTGTTAATAGCAGCATAGATGACTGCTGATGACGGAAGAGGTCACAAAGGGTTGTCCCATTTCATAGAAGAATGTTTCAACCCATTGAAACTCTTGCAGCTCTGTTTCAAGGTGTAGGGCCAAGGGGTAGGGGTAAGGGTGAGAGCTAAGGTGTGAATTGGTATTGGGTCATGAAATCGCATTGTATGTCACATCAGTTCTTATGGCATTCGGCATGCTATACGCAGTGGCAGGCTGTGCATTTCACACCTAGGCCTTCAGTAGTGCTCTGTCTGAATCAATCCACCCCTCAATAACTATTTTATGGCTATAAAAACCCTCTAATGCAGAAATGCAGTATACAGAGTCGTCACATCGCAGATAGATAACTCCTGTAGTCACAATAAATGCCTTAAACAAACCACAAGTCTCCTTCTACTGCAGCTACAGCTGCCACACACATAAAGCATCGATAATAACCTCATAAACTTGCAATATTATTGAGGAAAATAGCAACATTTTACTCTCCAAAAGTTCTGAATATTTGTTCACAAAATCCATCCTTTGTTTCCTCAAAAGGAGTTATATTACTCTGTCATACAGATCCGTACCGCTCATAGTTCATGGACTGAAAGTGACGGACATCCTTTTCCTGGTTGTCACAGGCTTGCTAGCTTTGGAATTGCCCGACCTTTCTTAACAATGTCCAGCTTTTCTTGAAAAGTCCATCTTGAAAATGGCTTTGACAATAAATCTGCATCCAGATCCACTTCTTCTCCTCCTTCAGCCATTGTGGGTTGACAAAACAGCTATTAAATCAACTATATTTCTGTTTGTGCAGCTCGCTACAGTTGCAGTTTGCTAGCTTTGGCTCATACACTCTGACTATCCAATCAAAGGGTGCGAATATGCTGATGTCATCTCACACCTCCTAGATGGCCCTGGTGTCGCCAACTCAAAATCTGATTGGTTGAAGCAGCAGTTTCATCGACACTTATATTTTGCTCAAGGGCCCGCAGAACTGATAGTGAAGGCCTCCAGGTAGACTTCTTTGACTTTGACCCTGCCTGGCAACAAATGATGATTGAAATGTGATTGGTTAAATGCTTGTATGAAAATACATGCCTGGAAGCAGCACAACCAGGGGAAAAGCTATGAAAGGAAGTGGACAGACCATTTGGAATTATTTATTAAGTATTCATGGACAAAATGTAATTAACATCAGTCTGTGATTCAGATATTTTTTTAGGCCAGCAGAGAAGGCCTTGCTGGTCCTGATGGCCACCACTGGCTAAACGTATGCATTTTCATCCGTGTTATTCAATGCCATTTGATTGTGTGTCTATTTATGCCAAGATCTCTGGTTCACATATCTGTAACCCTTAACCTGAACCTTAACCCTAACCCTCAGTGTGTGGTATTTGACGTGGCATGAACATACACACAGAAAGCATATAATGCGTATAGATAACACACCAATTAAAACGGGCATGTATATTTACGCAATTTCATGATATCACATTGCAATAATTCCCCCCGGGATTAATAAAGTATTCTGAATCTGATATTAGAAGTGTTTGATTTCCAGTGATCATTTTAACCACATTTATCAGTATTCATATATTGCATAGAAAACTGTAATCTGTGACTAAATTTTTTCACCAAATATTTCTCTGTAGAGATTAGCATTAAACATACTTGTATCCTATTTAATAAGAAAACTCTTAACATTAAGAAGACATTGAAAAGATAAAGGCAAAAAAACTGAGAACTAACTGATCTTAAATCAAAAGAAAGATACTGTGATTCAGACTCTGACTCAGTGTCAGTTGAGAATGAAGTGCTATTCACCCAGGAAAGGTCACTGTCACTTTGCACCTCCAATGGATTCCTTTCATCAGTCACTGCTGTCTAAGGCTGCGGCAGCAGTCATCATCATGTTCAGTCTTTCATTCATTCAGGACGTTTTCTAAAGGCTCTTTATCATCTCCAGTCTTGTCATTCATTCAGTTTCAGATAAACAGATAGTTATTATTTCTCATTAAAGCTGCAGGAGCTGAAATCCATGTGGTAAAAACACCAGAGCGTGACAATACATACCACCCATCTGCAGCTCACTCTCTCGGTCCAAATCAAAAGACTAAATATAAACATAGATCAACTGACGAAGTTTCATGCTGTTAAAGTGAAATGACTTTTCCAATGTTACATTTGATTGCAGTAGAGTCACGTCTAAGCTAATCCATTTAACCTCTGACTAAATCTGATCAGACTGATAATTACAACTGTCAGTCATATATGCAACCCCCCCATCTCTCTCACACACACACGCACACGCACACGCACACACACACACACACACACACACACACACGCACACATACACACACACACACACGCGCACACACACACTCACCTGTCTGAAGACGTTTGTGATTAAACAAGGTCTGAAAACAGAGGCAAGAAGTGCATGCAGATGTCTCATGTCCTTTGAGACCACTTTGATTACAATATCTTGCAAGTGAATTATGGATTTTTTTGTCCAGCGATGACAAAAAATGATCAAGTACTGCAACTTTACATACTGATGAACCAATAGTCCAATAGATAATTGTCATTTAATGCACTTGAAAATAAATAAAGGTGACCACTAGTGACATTTATGTTATGGAGACTGTGATAATTAAGACATTAAAGGACATGTTCAGCTGTGATATTGCTTGGACAGTATATGTCAGTCTGAAGTTCTATTACTTTAATTGCGTTTTTTGCAGTTTAGAGAAAGAAAAACAAACATTCCAAGTAAAAGTTAGTAACTCAGGTACCGGTAGTTAATAGTTATTGCACAAATACATTTCAGAGTATCAGTCTGACTGTCCTGGCCTTTCAGTTGTGTTACTTTCAGCTAATGTGTTTAACCCATATAGATCCAGTGTTACTTTTGTGTCAGTTCCCAAATTGAATTTTCTTCTCTATTTAACCTTTCTTAAGTGATTTATCACCATTTATTATAATATTATCCTTTGTATTTTGCATTTTCACTGTAAATCATTTATTTTCCTATATTTAATTTCCTATATTTAATTTAGATGTTCATGAAAACTCACAGTAAATTCTAAATGTATTGTATCAAAACAGAGAAAACTGAAGAAAAAGTGACTTCTTCAGCAAAAATATCATTAACTGAACATAAAACAAATGTCTCCATCCACTGTCATTGATTCAACTCCATGGGTTTTACTGGTGAATCAATGTTGTTGAAGATGATGGTGTTTCCATGTTCACTACGGAGCCTCTGAACGTCCAAATGGGTCATATCTGATGACCATGAAAAAATGACAAACTGCATTTTACACCAATTATTTACATGGATTGATAGGATTAGTAGATTAACAGGTATTAATAATTTAGAACAGTAGATGCTTTTGGTTTCCAGTGGATGTTTGGACCTTTATGGGTGAAATGTGGATCAGAGTTATTGTTTATTTAACTTTAAAACCCAGAACAGACAAACCAAATGCTCACTTTAATGAAGATCTACATCAGGGGTGTCAAACGGGCCAAAACTGCCACACCAAAGAGTCCAAAATTCAGCCTGTGGGATGAATTTATGAAAAATTGCCAAAATTACACTGAAGATATTAACACTCAAAGGTGTCAGTCATTTTAATTTGATGTCAAGTTGGCCAGTCCAGTAAAATAGAATCAAAATAGCCTACGAATAATGACAACTTAAATTTTTTTACAATTTTAACAATATTCTGCCTGTTACTAAATGTTTTGCGTCTTTGTAGATCCACTGTGATTTGTGAATGTAATGCACATTTGTAAATGATAAGCTGAGATATAATATTGTTAAAATTGTGCTTATTTTCTTAACAAATTTCAGGTTTTATTTTATAAAGCATAGTTTATTAATGTAAATGTGTAATGTACTTTTACTTTTTTCACTCTAACACAGAACTCTGGAGTTGACATTATTTACAGGCAGTGTTGGGAGTAACGTGTTACAAAAGTAATGCATTACAGTAACAGATTATTTTTTACTATAACGCAGTAGTGTAAGACATTACTAATTAATTTTCAGTAATATTTTACTCAGTACATGTGCAATAGTGCTTGCATTACAACAGAAATTTTGTCCATAATTTAATTGCTCAAATGGAAAAAAAAACAAACTGCCAGACCATGAGACTTTAAAGAATCAAAAATGCATCTGTAAATTTCTATTTCCTGTTGGTGTTCAGCCAGTGGGTGAAGATGGCAGAAGACAGTCCATTGGCCACATGGACGTATGCTCACTCCTAACCCTAACCCTGCTTTACAGAAGAAAGTTAGCATGATCCCTGTGATCAGCAATGACAAGGTAAGCTAACGTTTCTATGACTAGTTAGAATTCTTTATCTATTGCAGATGTATCTACTGCTGTCCTTGGTGCTGTGCCCCCTGTTTGAACAAATAAAATGTTGGGGAAAAAAAAGTGAGTGTTCCTGCTGGGATCTGAACATCATAGACTGTACCATTACTTCCTGAACTATCTGTCCACATGTACTTTGGGGTGCAAATGTCTGCATCCCAAAGCTTTGCTATCTCTTCTATAGGGGTAGGGGGCATTTATGACAAGAGTCTTTATTTAATTAAAAAGTAATACAGGAGTCATGTTAGGCATTACAATTCTGAGACAGTAATATTATCAAGTAAGGAATTACTTTTAAATAACAGTAACAAGTAATCTGTAATGTATTACAGTTTGGAAGTAACTTGCACAACACTGTTGGTTATTATGTTATTATTTTACTGGTCTGGCCCACTTAAGATCAAACTGGGTTGTATGTGAACCCTGAACTTAACAGTTTGACATCCCTGGTCCAGATGTTGGATGAGCTCCATCTTCGACACAAAGGATAGTGTAAATGATTTCAGTTCTGCTTTTGAAATTTCAAGCATCAGCATTTGCACCTGGATAAGCTCTCTGTTTTTCTTTATCTTCGTGTTTCACCTTGAAAGTGATGATGAGGGTTTATTCTTGTCGCATCGATTGGGTCGGAGATGCAGATCACATTTTTAAGGAGTGGCTGCTTGGATAAGGACTGCTGACCTGATAAGTGTGACTGTCGGCTGACATTGGCTGCGTGGACGGTAGTTGAACTCATTAGACTAATGAATGTGGGGGGGCAGTGAATGATGCTTTGGGAGAAGAAGAGAGGGCGAGACAGACTGACCTCTCTGACGATTGAGGAAAGTGAAATATGAGAGGTCCAGGTTGGCTGTGTCAGCGTTATCTGGAAAGCTGGCGTGTTGGGCCTGAAGGTACATTGTATATAATTATTACCACAGTGTGAGTACACTTAAAAATACTTACCTTTTCAGGATGGCATCAGTGGGCATTCACTATGTACACTTTGTTTTACATCCACATTTACTGAATCCCTTGAATGTTGTTTTTTTTTTTTTCAGCATTAATACAGCAACAGCAGGCATTCAGAGATGAAAAATGATCTTGTCGGCATGTCGAATGCACTAGATTAAATAAAAATAAATAAATAAATAATAAAAAAAAACAATTAATCACAAAGGAACATCTGCATCTCTCCATTTTTTTAATAAACAATTGTTTTATTCTGAGAACTCCTTCCATTAAACCTCAAGCTGAAGCAGAACAAATGTGAATTAAATTGGGTAGCAAGAAAGAAACAAAAAAAAATACTCTGATTTATCTTTTTATTTTATTTCTGCTTGTACAAAACTTTTTTTCAAACAGGGAAACAGAAGAATCCTTTCATCGAAAAATAATGCATATTTCATGGTATGTATCTTAATACATTTGTGTATAAATATTGTAATGTTCATACTATGATATAGCTTTTTCATAAAGGGGGTGCTCTTCTTTTGCTCATTCAGTGAGTTTCAGGTTTAGAGAAATAATTTTTGTACTGCTCAATCTGCTTAGTGCTGCAAAGGTTGTCACACTGGTCTTTTGTTTTATGAATTTATTCATGACATACACTGATGTTAGATATTTGTCCATTTAAGTGCTTTTTGTTTGGATTGTGTTCTGTTTTCTGAATATTGGTTTTGTTCTGGTTCTGTGGATGTATAGCATCTGTATACTGCTACAAGCATCACATAGTGTTACCATGGTAATACAGGTAGAACTGTGGCTGTCCATGGTACCGGGGGTAACTGGACTTAAGAAGTCCGGTCAAATAGAAGCTTTAACCTCTGACTCATCAGGCTCCCGTAGTTCCACCTCTTTTGTCCAAATATGGTCACTTCTAAAGCCAAGAGGCAAACACTTGCATTGTAAACTACTGGCTTCAGAATGGTAGTTCAGAAACTAATGGATCCTCTGTCCAATTACAGTCAGTGGTGACAAACACACACATATCGATTACATCAACATTATTAGGATTAGTTATCATGAGTTAAATATTCAAGTCAAGTGCATTAATAAATCCACCCTAGTGGGAAGTATTGATTATACATCCGTTTCACATTCAACCTGTACATCAGTGTGCTCATATATGGGTGTAAATATAGGAACACATAATGCACACTGATATGCAGGCGCTCTGCTCCTTTGAACAAAGGTGAGGTAGCAGGGTCCTGTGAGGTTTACAGCCTGTCCTGCCAAAAGTCTGCATGGAAAATTATTTCCACAGGGGGGAAATGACACTGAGTTTCCTACTGAAAAGGCAAACACTGCTGGGGCGAAATGCAGCAGAGACCGAAGGAGAAATGAGGGTCAATGAAAACATCCCATGGGCTGAGTTTTCTGTTTTTTCTTTCTGTTTCAGCAGCAAAATGACACTTCCCCAGTAATTTCACTGAAAGAGCTGATCATGAAAATTGCCCTCATCTCTATTAGTTTTTGTTTGTGCTTTTTTTTTTTTGGATATGAAAGGACCTACTTTTTGATGTAATAAGGCACCCAGTTCAGCAGAAGGACCAAGATTTCTACAACTTTTACTTGACAATACAGCTGTCAGAGAAAAAACACTGCCATTGTGCAACTCTAAGTGTCACCTTAACATTATTTGCCATTTAAGGCTTACTTTTTTATTTTTACTTATACTAAATAGGAATGAGGTTGTTGGAGTGGATGTTACATATCCTCTGATCTCCGGCAGGTTTTTAGGTTTAGACAACAACTAAGGTTAGGTAAATATTCTGGTTCAGTTGCTATTTCTTAATCATATCTTGTTTTTTTTTTTTTTTTTTAATAAAACCAGTCTCTGGTATCTTTCTCTGTCCTTCACCGCGGGCTATCAGGGTAGAAGTATCAATATGAAAAGTCAATGAATGCATATTTGTGCAACTGAAACGCTTAATTACTGATGCACAGGTATTGAAATATTACAGTTGAATAGAATGATGTCCCAGAAATACTGAGATAATACACATCCAGCAGTTACACAAGCACACAACAGGCTTACACTGGTGAATGGGCTTCCATGAAATTTCTCTATTTTCTCTATTTCTGTATTTATCTACATTATTGTATGTTTTTAACTATCTTTCTGTGTGTGAAAGAGTACCATCTAATAATAGCTCCTGGCAAAATGTCAATAAACAATTCATAGGAGGAGATAATTTCAGAATATATATACCATTTACACAAAAGCAGTACCACAAATGGCCTGAAAATCCTGGAATCGGTTTATTGACAAAGCTACTTGTCTTTAATCATGTCCTCCAGATCTTATAAAATATTATTCTGCTGTATTTTCTTTATCACCACAGCCCTTTACCAAGCAGTATTATCAAGCACTCCTCTCACACACAGATTTTTATTGCTGAACATGTATGGTACATTTGACTTTATTGCACTATTTTCCACGAGGATACTGGAATTCTTTATGTACGCTGTAATAGCTTGGTACAATATAGAAAGTATATTGTTTTCTTGGTGGAAAAAGGAATAAAAATGAATTACAAACATAAAAGCATTACACAGTGATACCGTGTTTCATTTTACAGTCCCATTCCTTTATTTTTCCTCTGTTGCCCTGTGTCACTATGGTGAAATGGTAAGGGAAGAAACAACCTTAATAGGCCCTGAAAAATTAAACTTCTGCATATGTTTAGCTCACTGAACATCTACAACGACTCACATCTTCCTAGGAAATCATCCACTGCTCAAATGAACAATAAAGCTCTACCATTATTTCCAAATCTTTCTGCATAGTAAAGCATTCATAATCTGTGTAGATTTACTGACATTGTTCGACATTGTACATTGGTCACTTGAGAAATAAAGTTGCTGGAGCTGGCTGAAAAGCCATTAAATCTACCAATAAATTACTGAAGTCGCAGCAGAAGGGCAGCAAAACTGGAAAATGTAACACAGTTTCAACAACTTATCATAAAACATATTGTTAAATCAAGAAAAGAATAACCCTCCACAATAATAAGATGCGGCTTTCCACAAGACGTATGGACTATATGCAGTGTTGGGAGTAGCGCGTTACAAAAGTAATACATTACAGTAATGGATTACTTTTTGCTGTAACGCAGTAGTATAAGACATTACTAATCAATTTTCAGTAATATTTTACTCAGTACATGTTCAATAGCCCTTGCATTACAACACACTTTTTGCCCATAATTTAACTGCTGAAATGAAAAAAAAAAAAACAAAATGAAAAAAACAGCAAGACTGTGAGACTTTAAGGAATCAAAAATGCGGCAAGAAAGCTCTATTTCCTGTTGATGTTCAGCCAGTGGGTGAAGATGGGAGAAGACAGTCCATCGGCCACTTGGACAGATGCTCATTACTAACCCTAACCCTGCTTTACAGAAGCTAGTTAGCGTGATCCCTGTGATCAGCAATGACAAGGCAAGCTAACATTTCTATGACCACCAGTTAGAATTCTTTACTGATTGCAGATTTATCTATTGTGTCCTCTGCGCCGTGACCCCTGTTTGAACATGTAAAATGTTGAAAAAAATGAAAGTGTTCCTGCTGGGATTTGAACATCGTAGACTGTAGCATTATGTACTAAGGTATCCGTCCACATGTACTTCAGGAGGATGGATGGGTTCTACTGCGCATGTGCCATTTATGACAAGAGTTTGTATGCAATTCAAACGCAATACAGGAGTCATGTAACCTATTACAATTCTGTGACAGTAATAGTATAAGGAAAGGAATTACTTTTAAATAACAGTTACAAGTAATCTGTAATGCATTACAGTTTGGAATAAACTTGCACAACACTGACTATATGTTACTTGTGCTAAAAATAATTGCAGACCAAGATACTTTTCACTTGTTCCATTGGCAGATTTTTTGCTTAATTCAAGATTTTTTTTTTTATTTTTTTTTTTTTTTGCTTAATTCAAGCAAAAAAAAAATCTGCCAATG
>JAPQRP010000006.1:14458217-14472319 GCA_037367295.1 Apogon hyalosoma | reverse complement strand
TCTTTAGGTGATTATGTCTTATTTTAAGTGTGATGAGATATTTTGACTAGAAATTAGAAAAATACACTTGGTAAGATGTGGATTTTTTTTAGTGTGAAGTGATAAAACTGTGGATCATTTTGTTACAATGGCACCTTTCAGGGGGTGGGATATATTAGAAAACAATTGAATATTTAGTTTTCAAAGCTAATCTGTTGGGAGCAGCAAAATGGGAAAATGAAGGGATCTGAGTGACTTTAACATGGACCAAACTGAAACGGCCAAATGACTGGGTCTGAGCATCTCCAGAACAGCAGGTCTGGTTGAGTTTTTCATGACTGCAGTGGCTCGACTCTACCATCTCAACCCAGTAAAGCACTACTATTTCCCTAATTCCATCATATAAATATTCCGTTTCTGTCAAATAAACCCCACCCACTGACAAAAAATGCACACTCTCACCACTTCATCTGTCTGTGGTCATAACATTACAGTAGATTGGTGTAACGTTTTCATTTGCTTTTAAACAATGACAATTATCTTATCTTGGTTCACATATGTTTTAGCACAGACTCATATAAGGCAAAAAAAAACATTTCACATTATAATGTAAATATGTACATATTATTAAATTCAGTATTATATAAATATTTATAGAAATACCAAATTTCTTTTTTTTCTCCTTATATTTGATTGTTCACTTGTTTGTGTTTTTTTTACCTGTCTTTTTCTTTGCACTTGCTGTTGTGTGATGCTGCTGTTAACTGCAAAATTTTATCTTATCTTATCTTATCTTATTCGAAAATTACAGACGTTCATAATTCATGGTCTTTTGCTGAAAAACCTAAGTAAACTGACCGAGACCATGACACTGAACTAGAAAACAGGCAGGATAAATGTCTGAGTCAACTTACTTAACCATATTCACTTTAAGAGTGAAAGGGGCTTTATACAGCTCCTTATCCCCCAGTTAATGAAAGTGAGGTGCAAAAAGCTCAGTGTACATTTTGGCCTCTAGGGAGATGCTCCAGATTAAGAGTGTCAATAAACCACTGACATCAAACTGCTAGCCCTTTCAAATAGTGTATCATTGATTGGTGGGTAAAACCTTATCCAAAAGAAATGTCTAATCTTGTGCATTTTTGAAGTTGCCCTGCATTATGGAGGTCAAAATACTGGGCTGGTTATCATGGAATAACATATTTGAATTCCTGGACCACCTGGGGAAAAGGGGGTGTTTGGAAAATATTAATACCACCTCTCATCCTTCCCTGCTGAGGTGCCCTTGATCAAGACATGAAACAGCCCTTTGCTCCAGTGAAGCAGCTGAGAGGCCAATGGTGGATGACGGTGGCTGCACTTGGCNNNACCCCCGACATGCTGCTGCTGTTGTGAGTACATGGAAGCCTGTGAATATGAAGCAGGGGGCTGCAGGAAACGCATGATCACATGACTTGGATAAAGGTCAGAGAGAAGGTGAACAAAGAATTTATTTATTCATGACTGTGTCACAAGTGAGCGCTGAAGTCATGCTGTGAGTGTTTTTCTTTTAGAGGGATTTATTTTAGGTTCGTATCAGAACGCTGGAAGCACACACTGCCCCTTGTCTAGACACATGTTAATACTGGGTCATAAAGAATGTGTTCATCTTGGCCTGTTATCAATAATGCATCATATTTAATGTACAGTCAGATGCATCATTTATTTAAGTGCTGAAACATGAATATCTCCCTCTGAACAATTGATCTGCACATCAATGAGTAGGATTGAATTACCTATTTAACCTTGCCAACCTTCCCATCAGTAATCAAACAAGGAAGAGTAAAAAGACTGAAAGCATGTACTTGATAACTCTCAGAGTCAAATTCACATTGAAAACACACTCACACCTTCACATGTGGGAGCAGGATTTATTCTTCCTCTCTGTTTGTTTACAGCATTTTATGTAGGAATACTACTCATATTAATATCCCCAGTTAGACGTAGATTAATTCCAGCATCCTTAAATGTAAATGATACTTTACAGTGGGTTCTCAAACTGATCTTCTGAATACAGCCTTCTTTTGTGTTGAAAATTCACAAGCATTAGTAAGTCATTTTGAAATAGGCCTAGGTCCTAATATTATTATGCTTTATTACTGCACAAATCCTGAACTGTTCAGGGGCAGTGGGGGATTAGTGTTGGGATTTTGGATGGGAATATATAACATATGTCCGACAGAGTCCTCCAATCAGGCACCGGCTATGCACATAAATCCTCATCTCTCTGCAGAGCGTTTCCGTCAGCTGCATTTATAACGGATCTGAAGTGAGTTGAGCTTTGATCTCCTGATGAAACAAATATGCTGACTGAATTCAATATTTCATGTTTTGTTTGCGAGGCTGTTTATGTGCATGAAAGCCCGAGGTAGGGACAGAAGGCTAAAAACAGTGTTGTGCTGCCAGTGTTTGTTTGAAGCCAGGAATTCATTGATTACATCACCGGCTTCAAGGTAGCGGAGGATTTTCCTTTTCCGGCGCTTTCTCACAGTACTCTAAGTGCACTCCAGTAACCATAAATTTCAAACAAACCTGCCTTGCAAGCAAATCATGGGCATGCATGAAAAAAACTGCAAACTCCATTCAAATGCAGAGAGTGAATGCCACTTTTATGCTCCTGTTGCTCCTAGCAGTAATAAAAATAACAAACATTCATAATAAGTAGAGTTGGTATACTGCACATACAATATATTTGTCTTTTAGAAACTTTAATGAAGATCACTCTATTTACTGGAGGGAACACTTCAGCTATAAAGATTAAATAAAGACATGCACTGAGTTACCAGGCCAAAACCAACATGTTTTAACACTAATATTTGACATATGTAAAATGGGTTTACTATCCTAAAAAGACCACAGTCTGACAACTCTGATCAACACCACAAAAACATCCATCCATCCATCCATCCATCCATCCATCCATCCAACCAACCAACTTCTGAACCTGCTTTATCCTCACTAGGGTCCTCACTACCTATGGGCAAAGGCGGTGTACACCCTGGACAAGTTGCCAGTTCACACAAAACCATCCACATTTTATTTTTTAATTTTTGTTGGTAGTTCTTCTCAGTTCAACTGGACTGGTTTAGTTCTTTTTGAAGATGTTTTGGCTCTCATCCAAGAGACTTCTGCAGTTCCAGTAATTGGTGGGGGAAACTGGATTTATAAACCCGCAGGGGGAGTGGTCTGTGTGGGTGTTAATCCCAATATAAGTGTTAGGGTCATAAGGGGGGCGTGACCCTGGGGGTAGGGTCATTATTTAAAATTGTGTTTTAGGTTTTTGATAAGTAGTGTCTCAGACCACCACCTCTCTTCAGGGAAGGATTTTCCACTTTCACATTTGTCTTCTCTGGCCAATATTCTGACACTACTGTCCTTGAAAGAGTGTCCTTTTTCTTCCAAGTGAAGATGGACTGCAGAGTTTTGGCCTGGGATGGAGGCTCTCCTGTGTTGAGCCATGTGTTTATGGAGGGGTTATTTGATTTCTCCTATGTATACATATTTCTATCCCCGAACAGAGTTTCGGGGATATTATGTTTTTGGTCCAACCGCTGCCACCGGCTCCTTCGGCTCTGCCACCGGATATCCTTCGTGTTAGCGTGATAACTTGAAAAATATTTGGTTTAGAAATTCCATATTTTCCATATCAACGAACATCATGGAGAGGAAGAACTGATTCGATTTGGACAATTTACCATCTCTAGACTGCCCACAAGGGGCCGTTTAAAAGTTTAAAATCACTAAACACTCTTGTTCATATCTCTGGAACTATTTGTCTAATTGACTTCAAATCAAGTGCAAATGAAAGGTCATGACCTGGGGATGCCTCATGTCATGACATCATTAAAGATTGGGGGCGTTCGGGGATATACCCCTAGCCTTCACTTCTGACGGCATAAACAAAAACATTAATGCCATCTTCTTAAAACATCTCTTTGTTTGCAATGGCAGAAGAATAGAATTGTTTCACCTTAATTTGCTGGAAGTGGAAAAGATTATTCATCCTACTTTGTTTTCTACAGCAACAAAAGCCTAAAGCTCTCAAACAGGACAGGACAGAAAAATAAGAAAAACTAAAGCTTGTCTCTGCTGACAAATTCAGATGGAAATGTGCTGCATCTGTGAAGGGGGAAGGGGCTGTTACGCAGTGAAAAATCGACACTAAAGAGAAATTTCTCTCTGAAAGCAGAGTGATCTATGTTGTATATTTCAGATATGGAAAACAGGCCTGGGGTCACTGAATAGATAATCTAAAATATGCAGCAAATGTGCTGTTGAGAACAGCTTTCAGTCTTTTTTCTTTCTTTTTTTTTTGTTTACAGCCTCAGTTCCGAAGTGCCATACATACTGTAGATGATAATATTTTGCTTGGATGGTAATCATTTACCGTACATACTGATGAAACCCTCGGCTTCTCAGTATAGAAACAACATGATCATATCCTTCAACGCTACTACACTTACACCTTTCAACACATCTGAACTCTCACACATCAACCTGTAAATGAGCAGCAGGAAAATACAGCACGGTTTGAGCCTGGTTACGAGTAAATACCTATTTGTGAGGTGATGCATAATTCCAGGAAGTATACTGTGTGAATCTGAAATGAGATGTCGTTTTCTCTTCATTAATGATGCAGACTGGGAGTTGGGGTATTGAACTGGATAAGGAACCTCAGCAAAATTTTGAAAAAATATCCTCTCATTTGTGTAACAATTGAATGGTGAATGCAACATTGAACTCAACCTCAAATGTGCTCCATATAACCAATGTTGAAGTAAATATGTTGATTAAATATTGGTATCTTACTGCTTCATGATAGCAGATAGCAGTTTAGTTTTCTTGTTAATAAAACGGAGCAGCTTTCCCTATAAGCTACAGAATTATATCAGATATACAAGGACACCAGGTTACAAAGACATCATCAATGATTCATGAAGTTTGATGTACTAAAAGTAAAACACAGAAACCTGCAGCTGAACGAAATAGAAGCATGTAGAAGACCACCGAGGTTAGAAATGTAGTATTTCACATCACCTATTTGCATGGTTTGCTGCATTCTGAGTTTGCAGAAAGCATCATTAAGGAGCCTGCCTTTTGCCTGTTTGTTGGGGTTGAATACAGGATGCAATTTATTTGGTATTTGCACCACAATCTGCTCCTTTCTAATGGATGAGCCACATTCTCATACCCAACCCATGCTGTGTATCACTACATCAACCTGTTTTAATTTATTTCTCTGCTGCAGCTATTGTTCTGTGAGAGATGACATAATTGGGTGAATGAGACAAGCATCATTTCCATAATTTAAACATGAGGACTTTGTTCATACGTAAAAACTTTTAAAACCATTTTTTTTCTGGATGGACAGTTTCTCAAAGAGAACAAAAGGATGCTCCTCAGATACATGTTTCACGTAATAAAAAATAAAGGTCACACAAACTCTATATTAATTTGAATTTACTGAAGGGATATCCCCTTAAGATGCAGCTTCTCAGTTGTTAATGTCCAACAGAAAAATACAAAAATGATGAAACTCACAAACAAAACAAGACTGTCTTACATAACGTAATGTAATGTAACAAAACATAACATAACATAACATAACATAACATAACATAACATAAATACACTAAGGCTTACTCGTCTTTCACCCACACCCTCAGACCTGAACAGTTGTACAACAAAAAATAGTTACAAGGACTCAAATAATATCAAGTAAATTAGTACAGAGAGTAGCCGTTAGCATTCCCAGTATCTGTAGCACAAATAAAAAGCAAAGATTAAAAGCACCCACAAAAAAAAAAAAAAAAAAACATAAACAGATTGTTTTGAGGTGAGGAATTAGAAAAGATCTGAAACAACAGAAACCGGTCATTAAAAGCAAATTTTTTCTGTGGTGAGATAAGATTTGAAGCTTTATTATAGGAAACATGTAATTACAAATGCAGTACTAAGTAAATAAATACAAAAACTAATAAATTACTATATATTTCTGTATTTATTTATTATCCACATTTGCTGAATGCAATCAGCTAGTTTTCTCTGGGTCCAAATGTAATATCACAAAACACATCACACATTCATAATATTATTAGTACATTAAAATATGACGCAACATTGATAGTCTCCTCACTCACACAGCATCACAAGAAATTTTACATTTTTGGTTGAAATGTTAAAGAAACTATACAGTTCATATTGTACAGAGCATAATGTGAAGTACAAGGTAGTACACATACTGTAGTATTTGATGACCTATGCAGTTTAGTTGGACACTAGTTCATACTACTGTGTGTTGTATCAAAATATTAAGTTCATTTTATTCATGCAGAGTTGAGTGGTAGTTCACAATGAAAATATTATGGTTAAAGTGTTACTAAGACACCAGAATGTGTTGACTCAATCACAACAAATAAGGTTATAACCTATTCAGGGAAAAGAAAATCAGTTACAGTCTGAGTTTCCAAACTCAGGGTTGGGATCCAAAATGGTTAGCAGAGCTGTTTTTATTGGGATACCAACTGTCAGAGAGAGAGACAAAACATTCATGTTTTGAGTCTCAATTGGAAAGAGTTTGGGAAGTACTAGGATAGAACCATCAAAAAAAAAAAAAAAAAAAAAATCCAAAAACAAAGTATAAAAATGAAATAAAAGGCAAAATTAGAAAGATACAACAGAATGAAAAGAGTGTAAAGGACAAAAAATACATAAAAGATTCAATAAGAGGAAAATAAAAGAAATAAATGTCAAAGATGCAGCAAGATTAAAACCAATAAAAGACAAAAATCACATTGGTTTACAAGATTTAGAAATGATCTGCCTCAGAGATTAAATATGGCAAATCTCACATACTTTAATAAGATGAATTGAAAAACAAATGACAAAAGTGTTCATTAGGTGATGTTTTCAGTGTATATGATGAAGTGTGATTAGACATATATTTTGGGTGATATAAATTTATTCAGTTGATTTATAAATCTTACACTAGAAGGAACCTGTAAGGTGAAGGTCTAGATCTGGCAGCTGTTGAATTCCTGTTGTATAAAACCTGTTCTCTCATTAATTTTCAGAATTCAGAAACATTTTGAACCCAGACTGTATTTTAGAAACTGCAGCCAACCAGTTTTTTTTTTTTTTTTTTTTGTTTTGTTTTTTGGACTTAGTTTTTCTTTATAAGTGACCCTAACTTGGTAAAGTTCCACTGCTTTGAGCTCTGAGACATTTTGCTTGTACCAGTGTAATGAGACAGACACAATTAAAGATGGAACAAGAAGAAAAATAAAATCCAAATACCACATAAAAGACAAAAAAAAAAGTAAAAATCCAACAAGATACAGCAATGTGAAACACAAAAATCAAGTAAAGAACACAAGAGGAAAAGGTAAATGATATAAAACACACAAGACAAAGACATGAAGAAACAAGTGGTGCCAGGCACAACAAATCCCGCCCTTCGCACGTACTGTAGCTTATTTTGGCATCGATCCAGCTGATGTCATCATGTTTATGCGTGTGTTGATGTCAGTATATCAGTTGCCTCTATATATGTACCAAGTCTGAAGCAAATTGAAACAAAAATGATGTTTTTAAAGACATGTGAAATTTCAACCATTAGAAGTAAATGGGAGAAGAAAAAAGGTTTTAAAATTCATAAATAATTTGAACTTTGACATACTTTTCCCAAAATGTAATTACACCGGTTCTGGGTCACTGGCAATCTATAAACCAAATTTGGTATGAATTCAACCAATAGTTTTGCTGCTCCAGACATTTGACATGCTGCCCCTTATAAGTAAATGGGGGGAAAAAATATTTAAAAAATTCATAAAAAATGTGAACTTTGACCTACTGTTCCCAAAATGTAATGAGATCTCTTCTGGGTCACTGGCAATCTATAAATCCAATTTGGTTTGAATTCACCCAATAGTTTTGCTGCTAGTGTGTTAAACAAACAAACAAACACACAAAAACAATACCCCTTGCCTCCCCTTCGGGGGGCGGAGTAAAAAAATTATGTAAAGATGCAACAAGACGAAAACGGCATAAATGACAGAAGTGATGTGAACAACATGTGAAAAAATATAAAAGGCAAAAATGATATAGAAGATGGAAAAAAAACACATAAAGAACAAAAACCCCACAATAAAAATGATGCAACAGACAAATATGATATAAAAGACAAAGACGTGCAAAATCATGTAAAAGATGCAACAAGATGAAAACATGACTCAGTTTTGTACATTTTGTTCCCATGGAGCCACGTCATTATCTTCTATGTCTTGAACTGAAAAGGTTTGAAACCACTGGTCTGAGGGTTTGCCCTTGAATCACTGGCGTCAGATGGCGTTTTGTTGATGTGTCTGAGTCACTTGTATGTTGAGGAGCGTGTCCAGCTGATTGCTGATTCAATGTAAATACAGTCCCTCCTCAGCCTCCCTGCTGCTGCCAAAGACAGCTGCTCATCGGGCAGACTTGGCCTCCCGCCACTCCCCAGTGAGCCTTTGAAAACACTGTAAACTACGTTCTCCCATGAATTAAACCAATAAAGGATGATTTAGATTAGAATGAACATCAGTCGTATTTTCATATTTATGTGGTCAAAAGTTTACGGCTGCTTGTATTGTGGAGTTTCACACACCTCCAGTCGGGCACATCAAACTCCTTTATTGCTCAGACTAATTAGTAAATAGCCCGATAATAAATCCATTCAATAGTGTGATATGAGCTGCTGAATGTTATTGTTCTAAACCCTGAAGGCAGGACTAATTAGTCTATGGAAATAACAGAATCAATCTATGCAAATACTAGTAAACTAAATAAATAAATGACATATTGATTTAAATAAGCGATAGCGAGTCACTCACTACCCTGTATTTGTTGTTTTCTCATCCATTATGTGTGTTTCATGCAAATATTGATTTCATTTCTGTAACTCTAAGGTTTAATGACATTGTGTGTTCAGGGAATTTGTGTCAGCACACAAAGTATCGTGTGTGTGTTCAACCTAAGTTAATGCTGCCAAGGGACAGTGTCATAACTCCACACCCATTTGACATAATTTCCTAAATGACAGTCAGTAAATATGACGACAACCACCCAACCGCCCACAGATGCGCTACACCCGTCTGAACAAACAGTGTGAGGCACATTCAATGATTTTCCAGGGTGAATATCGTTTTACATTTACTTTACTTCACCCTTTAACAGTACACAAATCAGAGAAGGTTTTAGCTTTTAAAGACAATTTCAGTAACTTAAAGGTTCAATATGTGAGATTTGCCTGTTTATGTGAATTGTGTTGGAGTCTGTGTAGTTTGCTGATGTTAATGGACTAAATTTCTTAGCTAGTTTTGCAGATTAATGCTGCTGTAGAGGAATAGAAGATGCCCATTAAAGCACATGAGACTGAACCATCAACTGTGTATAATCATAATTCTGAACAGTGGCAGCTGGTGGAATTATTTTTTGGTAGGGCACAGTATCCAAGTCAATTTTCAGCTGCACTATAACCACATATCACCGTTAGGATCATGTATCTTAGCAGTGATATATACTCCTGATCAAAATTTTAAGACATGTTGAAAAATTGCATGAATTTACATTTTGCACTGTTGGATCTTAAGAAGGTTCTAAGGCAAGTTTCAAAATGCAAAAAGAAGAAATGGGAACGAGACAAAAAAAAAAAAAATTTGAGCAAGCAATTTACTGAAGACAACAAACTGAAATAGGCTGCTCATCAGCCGATCAAAAGTTTAAGATCACAGCCTTTAAAAGCCAAAATCTGTGCAAAAATGTGGATTCAGTGTCATGGTCTGTCAGGTATTCACACTGTCATGACCTCCTGATGGCAAAGGCAAAAAAGCTTTCTGTCTTTGAACGTGGTCGGATTGTTGATCTGCATAAGCAAGGCCTCTGGCAATGTGCCATCGCTGCTGAGGTTGGATGCAGTAAGAGTCAGTTTGAATTCCTTAAAAGATCCTGAAGGTTAGTGAACAAAAAAGTAAAAATTTCACCAGCACTGAGCTGGAAGATCCGATTGGCTGTCCATCAAGACACAGGATGATCCTTGACCCAAATTAAGGCTGTTACTGGTGCCGACTGCAGCCCAATAACCATCAAACGTTATGTGCTAGAGAATGGCTTTAAGAGCAAAAAACATCTTCAAAGGCCTCATCTCCTTCAACACCACAAAATTGCCTGTTTGGACTTTGCAAGAGAGCATTAAACATGGGACATCAAAAGATGGAAGAAAGTTTATTCACTAATGAGAAAAAATTTAACCTTGATGGTCCTGATGGCTTCCAACGGTACTGGCATGACAAGGATTTCCCAATGGAGATGTTATCCAAGCGACACAGTGGAGGGGGCGCCATCATGATCTGGGTGCTTTTTCCTTCAGTGGAACAATGGAGTTTCAGGTTGTGCAGGGGTGTTAAACGGCAGCTGGCTATGTGGAGATGTTGCAGGGGGCATCCCTTCATGACTGAGGGCCTTGGTCTGTGTGGTAATGACTGGGTTTAACCCTATAACGCCAAATGAATCATATTTGATACATGAGTTTTGAAGCCCTCTACATGATCAGTCTGATTTTTTTTCTTGGAAAACCTGATGTATACAATTAGATACATGCAATAAACAGATATTCCACCACAAGGGAGGAATTCATTCACCAGAGGCCTTTCCAGTGACACTACATGATTGTCATTAATGAGGAAGGTGGTTGAACTTTGCCAATTTTGAAAAGGAATTACCAATTTGTTAGACAAGTTTGTGTTATATTATGTTTTTGTTTGTTCAGAAATAATAATATTTGAGCATTGAGACTCGATGTATCAAATATGATACAAAACTGAAACTCATACATGGAAATTGATATTTGAAAAAACTTTTTTTTGGTTGTTCAGAAGGACCAATAAAAGTTCCAGTTTCAAACTGGAACTCGAACTGGAATTTTCTGTCAATGATTTAATGATTCAGGCTTTGCAGGGTTAAAAACAGGACAACGCTGCAGTTCACAATGTCTGCCTGACAGAGAACTGAGAACAGAGGAAGAATGTCACTCTTTTGCGTGTTCCCCTGATCTAAATCCAAATGAGAACTTTTGGTGATGGATGGTATAGGAAGTTTACAAAAATGGGCATCAGTTCCAGACGGTGGATTCAAAATGACTGTCTTAGTGTGTCCAACCTCAGCAGCGATGGTGCATTGCCAGAGGCCTTGTTTCTGCGACTCAACAATCCAACCACGTTCAAAGACAGAAAGCTTTTTTGCCTTTGCCATCAGGAGGTCATGACAGTGTGAATACCTGACAGACCATGACATTGAATCCACATTTTTGCACAGATTTTGGCTTTTAAAGGCTGTGGTCTTAAACTTTTGATCGGCTGATGAGCAGCCTATTTCAGTTTAATTGTTGTTTTCAATAAATTGATTATTCAATTTTTTTTTTTTTTTTTTTGTCTCGCTCCCATTTCTTCTTTTTGCATTTTGAAACTTGATTTAGAACATTCTTAAGATCCAACAGTGCAAAACATAAATTCAAGCAATTTTTCAACTGGTCTTAAAATTTTGAGTGTATGTACATACACCACAATTTTAAAATATGAATTTATATTAAAAATAAAAATACACTATGTGTTTTCAGTCATGTAATTTTTATATGTAAATTTCACCTGAAACCGAGCTGTCACACTGACCTGTCAATCAAAGTCTGATACAGCAGACATCAACCCCTTTTATTTACCCTGAGATATAAAAAAAATTTAAGATAGACCACTAGATCACATATAATAGGTATTAAATAAAAGTGATGAGACTGGCATGACTTCTGAGGGGGAAAAAAATCATTGACTTAGATCAGGGGTGTGCACACTTTTTCAGGTTGTGAGATACTTTTGAAATGAGTGAAAAAAGTCAAAATGATGTACCTACACTAAAAATTGCCACTTACCTACTACATAAATTGCTAATACTTTGTAAATACAATATAATAGATCATCTTCATTATTATGAAGACTACAGAAGAAGAAATCTCAGACTGGATGGCCTGTATGTCAACCAAGTGGTAAATGCCATAGAGAGGATGGATGATAGACTGACATCTATGTTTTTTTCAGTGGCATGTGATCTACCCACACTACCTTTGGGATCTATTGGTCAATCATGATCAGCGTATTGGGCGACCCTGACTCAAGAGAGAAGATCAGTGTAAGTCTATCAGAGCCATTGCTTTATGGAGCCACCCCCAGCTGCTGTCAGAAGTATTACAACTTAGAGATACATCTGCACTGGGTTCATTTTAGAACTGAGGTCCTTGGTCCTTGGAGTGAGTATGATGTATTTTGTAAAACAAAACAAAACAAAGCAAAAAAAACCCCAAAAAACAACAGACCAGAGTCTGCCATTAAAAATCACAGACTGTTATCATGAATGAAGGCAAGTGAGACTATTATTAATGTTATCCGATGTCAATGTAATGCCCTGCATGAAACAGACTCCAACTCAAAATTGATGTAAACACAAACAAATCTTACATATTGTGCCTTTAAATGATAATGTTTACTCCATATCCACAGCTGCATTCTAATTTTGGCTCCAGGACAACTGCTCATCTGTTATGAGGAAATGGGGTCAATGCACCACGTCTCCCAGTCTTTTTGACTACCTGCAGGGGTCACCTGGCAACACAATTACCTGCAAGTAATGATACAGTCCAAGGCCATGGAAACACAGGAGCTATAACACAGGCTGTTATTGGTCTGGCCAGATGCCCATGTTTCAGTTTAATGTTCTTCATAACCATCACATACAACCCAGTGTCATTCATCCACACCAGGACGCCTTTACAATGGAGGTGTCTGCTTTAGAGACATGCACAAGTGAGACGTCTTAGAAAAACAGTGTCCGCTTGCATAGTGACTCCAAACTGGTACAGTCTGTGTTTACTTACAGTTTTATCGGTCACAAACATACATATTTGTCCTCATTGTATGCAGCTCTGAGAAAGAGTGTAATTGTGTCTGACAGAACCCTGAAACTACCCTTTTCTATTCTTACTCTACTTCTATTTTCCCTGTAAGTATGTGCCTCTAGGCTATCCTGCAAGACACAAAAGGAAAAAAAAATACAATTGTGTGAAAGTGTTGAACACTGTGGGCTGAATACAAAATGCTTTTGACAACTGAATTTTAGAAAAAAAAGTAACTTTTAGGAAGATAATCACTGTAATTGGTTTGACACCCTGGGGAACATTTGTCCCCAACCAGCAACCTCAAATGACAAACATGTTAATAGTGTTTACTGCATATTGCACACTAGCATTAAGTCAGAAGTAAACTGAAGGACAGCAGTTTGAATAAATGCCTGTTTTCAAGCTTTTAGCCACAGATCCATGATATGATGTAAGCTATAATTTGTCTCTTTGGTCATTATGTGATGTAAATGCAATGGGTGTGCAGCTTAAAAAAACATGAATCATTAGTTTGTGTTTGGCTTACCCTCACAAAAATAAAAAGTATACAAGTACAGAGGGTTGATAAATTACAAACGGTGTACAAGGTGATACAACAACAGTTAGATAAAAAAAAAGTGACAGCTTCTTTAACATAAAGCATTCAGAGCACATTTCAAATAAACGGCTGTATCTAGAATAGTGGGTTACAGGCTGTGTCTGGCATACTGATAAGGCCTTTTAAAAGAAGACTAGTCTATTTCAGATACTGACTGATGAATACTTTTATTTCAAAATTGATTTTTAGTGGTTTAGAAAAGATAATGACTCCAGTTACAATCCACCAAAGAAGTGCATTTGCGAAACAATTCCCAAAATGCTTCTACTTTGCCAGACAAAGTAGAATTACATAGTCTGGATACAACTCCCCGCTTCAAAGTCTGTCAGAGCATTTGATATCAATAGACCCCCAATGAGGCCAGTGGGGCCTGCCCACCAGGCCTGGCTCCAACACCGGCAGCAAATCGGGGCCCTTTCCATCTGTTGCCCTCGACCAGTGTGTGTGTGTGTGTGTGTGTGTGTGTGTGTGTGTGTGTGTGTGTGTGTGTGTGTGTGTGTGTGTGCGTGTGTG
>JAPQRP010000006.1:14432180-14442571 GCA_037367295.1 Apogon hyalosoma | reverse complement strand
GAAGTTATCTCATGACACTTTACATATAGAGCCGGTCGAAACCAGACTCTAATTTACAGAAACCCAACAGAATCCTCTAGGAGCAAACACTTGCTTTAGGTGCGTAATCACAGAAAGACTTAGGGATTCGTGATACGCAAGCTATGACTCGGGTTTGGTAACGAAAGTCATATGCAGCTTTAAACAGAGGCAAAAGTCACAGACATCATAAAAGCTGTAGCAGTAATGATCTATTACTTCTGTTTCATTTTGTTTTTGTTTTCTGCCTTGGTGCATAGTAGTTGTTTTTGTTGCTGAATTACATTCCCAGTCAGAATTGCTTTGCCATTTCATTGATCAGAATTACAAATGCACTTCTGGCAAAACACTGACCTACATGTCAAGATACTGTAGATTTGGAGCTAATCCTGGCAGCTTCAGTTCATGCATTTAAACTTATGAACTGAATCGACGACTGTGTGCGAGGGTTTGAGCCAAAAGAGTCTTAAAAGACAATTTTTTTGCAAGATAAAGGAGAAGGAAGTACCTCATCCACTGGCACATTATTTTTATGACTCTAAAGACCTAGTGATGATTTAAGTGAGTTGTTAAAAATGTATATGTGATGTATAGACAGGATGGATCCACATCTTCTACTTGTGCATCTTAGTCCAGCGGAGTAAAACCAAAAGAACTGCCAGGGTTTGGACACCATTTTCTAAATGATTTTCTAGATCTGAGACAATCTGATTTGCTAATCTACCCAACGAAAACACTATTAAAACCATGACCATTTTTTTATCCACTGAAGCTGAATATGCTGAACTCATTTTCTGCCATGGTGCAATCATCCTTGTTACACAGTATGAAATAGGATTGGCACACTGAAAGAGGGCTGTCTGGTTTTTATATTTGGAGTACACAGAGGTAAAGTAGGCAGCACTTCTGACTGTTTTGAATGAGTGAGATGGATAAACACTCATTTGCAACAGGGAATTATTCTAAATTAAATATTAATAAATGTTCTCCTTCTGTGTTGTATTTACATTTCCACTCCAACATAGTTGAGCCAGTTCTCAATGCAAACTAACACAGAAATGTGTTGGCAGTACATTTACTTTGTACCTCAATCTCGAACTGTACAGATTCTAAGCAGCCTTTCTTTTTTATCAAGGACAGAAATGCATGGAATAGTTCAGACATTTAAATACAGCAAATGTGTGTGACTAAACAGTGGAGAGAAATGTATGTAAAAGCAGCCTAAGCAGCACCTCTGACTACCTGAAGTGTCACGTGTCATGCTGAGGATTAATAGACGTCTGATCTCCAACAGCCTCCTGTTACTGTTGTTGTGGTTTTATGTGTGACATCTCAAGTGCAGTAAGTGCCAATTACCTCACTCTCATGCTGGCGAATCTCTCAATCACATAATGCAGAGGTGTCCCTGAACTACTAATAGGTGTTTTCATGGGTTTCAGCTAGGATATTTGTTTCTGTTTTTATGGAAGTTTTGAAATATGACCTATTGGTTCAGTTCTTACGTATGATTGTCAGAAATTATGATCTAATGTAAAAGAGCAAGATTAATTGTAGCGTTTACTGTGCATCTTTATCGTACGGCAGAAATAGAAAAAACATCCTTTCCATGTGGTAGCTATATTAGGTGTTTTGACTGAATGACTATCTACAAATAATTAGGTTTCGGTGCTTAATAACTGATGAAACATGATGCAAAAAAACAAGATGGGTATTTTTTTCCCCCATGCAGGTCTTGCATCTCCTCTCAGATACGTTTCATTGCCTTTAGCTTTGGGCTTTAATTAATACATTTACAGGAGATGTGAGCAGAAAGTCTGACTTGCTTTGCACCAGCATTTATTTGCTAAGCTTATCCACGATAGGAGTTAATTACCGTGAACAAACTGTAAAATAGGGATACAAAATAAAGAGCTTTAACAGTTTATGGTCGTAATCACTTTCAATTTCATGTACTAAAGAAAATTGGCAAGTTTTTGAAAAAGGAGGAGCTGAACGATTCACCAAACACAGGAAACCAATTATGAAATCAAGTTCAATTTAAAAAGAAAAATGCATTATAGGAACGACTAACAGAAACCTGCTTTTATCCTTTCTGTTTATATATGCAGTCCTGAGGGCTTCAGCACGGTGCCCCCCAGGCTACAACTACTGAGCTTGTCTTAACATCTTGACTTCAAATTTAATGATATCCAATACTGATCACCTGAGACAAAGAGGTTATTATCAAAGCAGATGTCTGAATAAGGACTGCATTCCTAGTCTCCATTATTGATTATCATTGGGGCGACGGTATCTCTAAATTGCATATTTCAATGTATAGGATGGAAACCGCTTTTAAAGGGTTGTCAACCTGCATGTAGAAAACCATTTTAAATATGTTGCACACTAGCGTTCAACATGAGAAATACAACACTGTGAAATAGCTTTTACATCGCACACATTTATAAAAATGAAAGGTACAGACATTTATAGTAGAGTAGCTGGAATTTATGGTATTTCATGACGGTACACAGAAACTCCTCATTCCTGTATATGTGTATATACTATACAAGTACCACTGAAGGAAGGAAGGAAGAAATAAAGAAATAAATGAAGAAAGAAAGAAAGAAAGAAAGAAAGAAAGAAAGAAAGAAAGAAAGAAAGAAAGAAAGAAAGAAAGAAAGAAAGAAAAAGAAGTGAAATATTGCTATATTTGGATGTGGATTTGTTTACCACAGGAGCCCCCAACACTACCCTCCTGACCACAAATCAGCATTTAAAATGGAGCTCTACATGAGCATGAAGCCGAATAACCGAGCTGCGTTTTGCCTCATACTCTGTTAAACTGAAGTGTGAAACCCAGAGGTGGAAGTGACTAAACAGAGGCGTAATGGACTGAGCAGGAATAAGCTTTGTTACTTGTGCCATTGGGGCCAGGTTAATCACCTGCTTCTTGTTCATTCTGAAACCTTTGTATCTTCTTTGAGGTGACTTGGCAATCCAGAAAAAAAAAAAAAAATTGCAGCCTCTTTTAGACAAGAAAATAAAATAATTCACCTGCTCAGCATACGTTTTCGGAGCCACTTACACTCATGTGGTTGGCACCCTGAGACCAGGAAGTAAACATATTCACACAGAAATTCAGCAAATTAAGATGAAAAACAACTTATTTAAATGTTGACTTGAACCACAGGACAAAGGACGAGTATTATATCATAACAATTGAAACATTTTTTTCAATTGAGATGGATTTAAAGAGTTCTTCACTGTAAATTGCAGTGGACCAGATACCACTGATCCTATATGGCAAAGTGTTTTAAGTGATCATGGTGCTTTTCATTAGTGTCTCTCAAACACTGCAGCTTATGGTTATACTGACAGAAGGGTGAAGTGAATATATCAGAGCTTGGATTAATGCATAAAAGCCTGCAGACCTGAAAAAAAAAAGACTCTCATTGCATTAAGTTATATTTATCCAAACCGTGATCTTTTCCTGTCTCTAACTAAAGCATTTTTAATACCTTAACTTCAACCTCATCACATTAATCAAAAGCTATCTGCCTTATGTTACTCACTTATTTTGTTTGTATTTATTTTTTTTTATTATTTTTTTTGAAATGTTTTATCATTCATAGACATTATTTTATAGCTGAAATTATTCTCTTTTTATATTTTTCTTCTTTTAGTACAATTTTAATGATTTACATATTTATCGTTTTAATCTAGTGTATCAGCTTATTTTAAATTGCACTAAATAGTACAAATAAAGTCTGACTGATCATTTAGCAGTATTCAAAAGTGTTTTGGCTAATATGCATTAATTGCATATATTTTATTTTTTATTCAGGTACATATGCACAGACCCAAACACACCTGGTTACACTATCCTGTTGGAATGTCAACTTCAGTATCTGTTGGCTAAGTCGAGGATTTCTTATCCACCACACTATCCCCCCAGTCATCTAAGAACAGGTCAGACATCAAAGAGCAGATCAAATACCAAAATATGGATATACAGTGTTAACATATGCTAATATGAAACATATTTCTCACAAATGCTCTTCTTCTTCTTCTTTTTCTTCTTCTTCTTCTTCTTATTATTATTATTATTATTATATCTACTTGTGATTTAAAAGATTTGGGTACCAGTTCAAATCGCTTAGAAGTACAACAGATAAAAACTTACACATGCTATTAGATCTATGAGTATACAGAACTTTTCAGATTTTTTATGTTATAGAACCACACAACATCCCAGACTCCTCTCCTGAAGAGACTTTAGGATACATATCATTGTCTGGTAAACACTGATCTGACCCCAGAGCAGTGCCACAACTGCAATTCAAAATAAAAATGGTATACCCACCAGCAACTAGTAGAGAGTGATATATTTTTTTCCTGCCAGACAGGTGATGTTTGATTGTCTAGTTTCATTTCTAACAGCTCAACAGAACGAGGCTCTGAGGGACCTATTATATACAGGCATCTCGTCTCAAAAGTATATCCATAGAGCAGTCAAAAATGATTTTAATGAGAATGAATCAGTATTGTAACAGTTTGTTCCCGTGAGAGATTGTGTAAGTGTAAATTTTGTCTATATCTGCCTCATCTATATGTTAGCACAGCAGGGACAGAGCCAAAGAATAGCACTAAGAAGACTTGTTGCAAATTACTATTGTGAACCACTGTTGAGCAGGTAAAGTGGTGGTTTCATCAGATGCCATAGGTATCCTTGACAGGGTAATAATTGTTTATGCCATGTGGTGACACATCTGGTGTATGATGGGGTGATTTCTCTGATGCGCCTCATGGTGATCAGACTGGCTCAGTGAAATTGGCAGAGACAGCATTTTCTGATGATTCGACTGCAGCCACTTATGTTATAATCTAATGATGTCCAGTGCTCTCATCTCTGTGGTCCTATTATGAATTATCCACACAACTTCTATCAGGTCTGTTCTCTTAACACTCATGTCCTTTATTGCTGCTTCACCTCCTTTTTATTCACGGGATCAAGTTTTGAGATATTATCATCTAAAAGTGGATGTTAGTTCAAGGTTTGTGGAATTTAATTAACAGAAAAAGACGACACGAAGGCATAACACTAGGTGTGCAAGTGCAGATATAAAGAGCATCTAATTATTTTTCTGACTGAATGAGCTGGTTTCCAAATTCTTTATATTCTATTGTATTATGTGTGTGTATTATGTGACGTGTGTCTGTGTGTATATGTCTGTATATGTTCTGTGCACATGTCTACTCTGTCTTTTGGATCCACATCTCTTATCAGTGTTGAAACAGAATCATTTGAATGAATGCCAAGAAGCTCCGCTGTTACATGAAGCTCAGTGTAGCGTCATCGCTAAAGATAACTGTAGACAGAACAATGTGCGCACTGAGGATAGGAGTTGAGTTATAATACGCAGTGGGTTGGAGGCCCGAAACAAATGCCCTTGTGTGATTGATTACACGCTACAAGCTAATGAGATAAACAGAGCTTGAATCGATTCAGCCGAGGAGGAATCATGCCAGAGGGGCATATGCAGCCGTGTGCAATGGCTGTATTGACACGCTCATATACAAAGACCCGATGAAAGAGACCAAGCTGTGCTTTTGAATGAGAGTGGAGCAGTGTCCTCTTCCACTGTTTCACCCACCACTGCAGTCAGGGTCAATGCTGCTCAGATCAAATGCAAATGATGGGAACTGACAAGATGGGTACTTAGTGCTCTACGATCATGGCTAAGAAAACCTTTTTTCAGTCAACGACAAATGAGACAAGGGCTATGTAGCAGGCAGTCTTGCATTAACTGATGGGTCTGGGAAAGCACCTTTAACAGGAGTGACAAAGTAAATTACAGTATGAGCAGATGACCATGAGTCCACTAAAAGGATTGTGTGCTGTAACTGCAAACTCTTCGCTCTAAAGCTAATGACATACTGATATCCCAATGCTATGATTAACCAATTAAAACCATCATGCTTCGCCAAGATGATGGTGAGACGATGAGCGAGGCGGGTGCGATGTTAAGCATGTCTGAGCTCAGTGCAGAGACAAAAGCATAGGTTAACACAAGAGATGATGATGTGGTTTTCTTCTATAAACCACAATAAACAGCATAAATTTGTGTTGACATATTGAGGTTAAATTTCTGCTGTGACATTTTTGAGCCTGGATTGACCACCTTGAATACTGTGTCTTTTTTTTTGATGCTCACAGACGAGCATGCCAAGGAAAAAATACGAGCGATCTCCTGGAAGGACATTCAGAGGAGGTGTGTTTAATTGATTGCTTTCTGATTGTGTCACTCAAGTCTTGTCTGTGCACCAAAGGACATGAGGGTGAGCCATCAGTCATGGAAAAGGGGGAGGCAGGGGAGAATCTGGCAGAAATGAATGTTTAGCTTTCTTTCAGTCAGAGGACAAAGGGACGAGTGTGTCGCTTATGTGATACTAGAGATGAAAAGGCAAAATAATACGTTTTATCAGTGTCCAATTGCATATAAATTAGCCTTTAAATTATCATACGCCGTTGGGCATGAAGGCATTAGGGAGAAGAGGGCTGTCGCTTCCCCCACAGACGAGCTTTTCACAAAAGGAAGGGGGAGCGTGACATTTCCTGTGGCTACAAGGGGAGTGTGTGCAGGTGTTAATGAGTGTGTGCATATGTACCTGAATAAAATAAAAATATATGCAATTAATGCACATTAACCATAACACTTTTGGACACTGCGAAATGATCAGTCAGACTTTATTTTTACTATTAAATGCAATTAAAAGATTAAATGACAAATACATAAATCATTGAAATTATAATAAAAGAGGAAAAATATGAAAAGAGAATAATTTCAAAATAATGTGTAAATAATAAAAGAACTTTACAAATAGTACAAGAAAATAAATGCAATAAAATAAGTGACTAACATACAATGTAGCTTTTGGTTATGCACAGCAATGTCTATAGTTACACAACTGCACATATATTAAATTTATGTATGTATGTGGGGTGAAGCTGTGGAACAGTCTGGATCTTTATCACAAGCAATGCCAAAGTATCCACAGTTTTAAAGCACTTTACAAATGTATGGCTGGTTACAGTACAGGGAGGGCGGGGCTTATTGTTAATTGCTGGGCCATTCCATCCTTGGCTCTTTCTTACCTTTGTTGTTATGTGCTTGTCATTGTTGGTATGTGTTACTTTCATTACCATTGAGGTATGTAATTATTGTTGAAATATATTGTATTATAAGTTATGCAGACTATCATGTAGATAGTTACTATGTATAATATACATCAGTTTTCATAACCTGTTTACTATCTGTTATTTACATTATTAGGACTCAAACAGATGTAATCTTATCATTAAGGAAGCAAAAGTAATGTGTTGTGTTGTATAAATTCTTCCCACTCCTTTTTGAGCAATACATATTGAATTTATTTTGTTATTACAAGTATACATGGCAGTTGCTATATTTTCTTGATCATCTCTATTTATTCATTTATTTGCACTGCTGTCAGTTCTTTGTACACACAAAAGTCTTGTTTTTTTTCTTCTGCTCGATACAAATAGAAAGAAAGAAAGAAAGAAAGAAAGAAAAAGAGAAAAAGAAAATAAATACAAATACTACAAAAATCCTTTGAAAATAACCTCCTAATAAAGTAAAAGTTGCTGATTTCTCCCTCATTAGCCGCACACTGAGCCCACTGTAGCAGTGAGACCAGTGATAATCACGTCTAATTGACATGTATTGTCCAAAAGTAGATTCTAACATGCTGAATTCAAACACAGACGGAGAAAACAAGCTATTACACTATGTTCAAAGCTGACTAAAGGGTTGAAAATCAATATGGCTCCAGCCACGCCATACTGCTAATGAAAAGCATGCATGCCACGATAATGGATATGGATTTCTTTGTGTGTGGTTCGTGTTTTATTCCTGTGTGCTGTTGAAATCTTTATATATAGCTCCACAAGAGATAATTGATGTGCACACGTGACTGGAGGTGCACTTACATGTTTTAACATCCATTCAAAGAGTTCAATCTCTTTGTGAAGTCTTATTGTATGGTTTTAAAACATTTTTTAGGTTATTCTATCTTGTTAAAATCTGTGTGTGTTACTAGTAGCGTTGGTCATTTTATTCTAAATGGCTGGCACATACTGAAAGTAGTTGAAAAATAATACTTATTTTTGTAGATGCAATGTTGTTTTGTAAGAACTATTCAGGATGAGTTTTTTTTTCCATGTTAAAAGGTTGACTCAAGCTGGGCAATTAGTAGCTGTCAGAAAAAGAGTGTACAGATGAAGTTTAGATTTGTATTTAAATGGTTAGTGAGGGACAGCATAAGAGGTAAACACAGTGTGGAGAAGTCAGCATGGAATAAAGAGAAAAAAGAGCAACAGTACAATATTAGCCATGCTGAGAGAAGCGGGATAGGAGCTTTGAGATGCTTCATGTTGCTTGCAATCAGTAAGACTTTTGCTCTGTATCTGGCTTCCTGTTGTGCCTTTATGTGTGTGAAACTTCCATGCCGGTGTGTGTTTTGTGTATGTCTGTGAGGGTCACATCGTTGTATGGCTGGTTAGCCCATTGTGTGTTATTTGTGACTGTCTGGGATGCTGTTACCAGGGTAATAGCTTTTGGTTGTTATAAAAGCAGATGCACAAAGGAGATGAATAGTTTTAGTCGAACAAAACACACGGGATTATTTGGGATTATGATGATATTTTTATACTAGATTTGTTTATGCTTTAACATTTTTGTTGTAAATTGTCATATTTCCAAATAATAATTCCAACTAAAGTGTTATAGGTTACTTTATATGGAGAGCAGTAAAGATAAATTCAGTTTCAGTGGCCTACGACTGTAATATTATTATTTACATTCGAATTAATGGAACATAGCTCTCAATAAGTATGGATCACATCTGCTCTTACCGATAAGGCTAAATGAAGAAAATGTGGACAGTTTTCTTTCAAGCATGGGATTTTGTAGCCGCAATACAGGCGACTCAATCAGCTAATGTCTGAAGTCTTGCCACTGTGTTAAGAGATAAAACTGTAGTATCAGCTGAAAGTGGTGACTGAGATGTAAAGCCTGTCCCTCTGCTTTCGTGGATGGATTTTATGCATAAATTCAAGTATTTTCACCCCACATTTACAACTTAAAGGAGGTAACAAATACATAGAAATGATTCTATAAAACTGTATCTTATCTAATGACTTCCCTGTCAATCTCCTCCTCCTCTGTTAAAAACCCTTTTACACTATTAAAGATTCATTATTCAGTAGTAAAGGGAAAACACTGATTATGAGTCACTGCCTGACTTGATTTGAGACTTGTTGAAAGACTTGTAGACCACTGCGGTATTAAATTAGACAATATTTAGTTAGCCCAAGACTTGCACTTTGGCTTTTCAATGATGTAATTTGAGGTTAGGGAGGCCATACCCAGTGATCGCAAGGGGTTATATCAGCCAAAGGGCTAAATCTAAATAGATTCAGTCTATTTATATAAAGAGGAAAGGGTATCCTTTAAAGTGTAACAGATGTTACGCTTTACACAAATCTGATAAGTGCACTGTGCACTTCACATAAACCAATCTTAAAACACCAGGCAGGCATGATGTGAAATGCTCGACTGTCGTGTGATTTTCTCAAGTGAGAAAGTCGGAAAGAAAGGAGGGAAGAAATGGCAAACATTCAAATACTATACAGTATTGATCACCAAGTCAGTGCAACATTAGAAAACTCATTTTAACAACACCCTGTCATCACTGGAGACATTCAAAACCATTCTGCTTTGCTAACCTTCCAATCAATATAATCCTATTCACACTGGTCCTTATTGGTGACAGGCAGAGATAATGGGTATTGTTAACAGTGGGGTCCAACCACAGGATATTTGACAGATGACAAATGAACAGTTAAAGACAACTCCGATGTGGCATACTACACAAAGAATGATGATAAAAGGAATAGTTGTTTATGAGCGGGGCTGATAAAGGTACATGTTTAAGGTATCTTAAGTGTATTCCCTGCAGTATAATGGTGGTCAACACAGCACCATTTTGAAGAAGCACACAGGAGCACTTAAAAATCAATATCAGTTATATTTATAATATTTATTTATGAATAGACAGCCCTTTTAAAGCCTGAATCTAAGTCTAAGTCATAGTATCAAAAGAAAATGTCTGACTGCAAATTGAAAAAAGAAATCACACTTTGTGGGTAGTGTCATTTTAAAGTCAGCTAAACTGGAATGCATTTTATTTAAAGTCTAGCTTGCTTGATATGTCTTCCCATAAGTTATGTTCGTTGATGTTGACTTGCATTCTGTGTGGCCTGGTTATAGTAGCCTATCTACTTTTTACTTTTCATTTATTTATTTGCA
>JAPQRP010000006.1:14383595-14406392 GCA_037367295.1 Apogon hyalosoma | reverse complement strand
AGATAATAACTAGGAGATAATAACTAAGATGTACAAAACTCTTGTGTACTAAAAGTCTGATACTGTGCAAAGTCATTCTATTTTTGTACACATGAACAATTGGGTGGGGGGGTGGAGGGTATTTGATTATACCTGTCTTTCTACTTTTTCTTTGTCTTTATGTTTCCTACACAATAAGGACTAAAGCATTGCTAACATAGGGCTGGGCTACAAAACAGTAAAGATAAATGTCATAATATGATTTTATGTTGTGTATATAAATGTTATAATGTTTTTTATCCCATCTTTAGAGATAATGTTTTTTACATTGTCATCTACACTTACAAAATTCTTTAGTTTGTTTTTACGTCATTTTACTCAACATTGACTTTTTTTAAGTGTCACAATAAAACCATGCAGGTTTCCTCTGCTTTTCCCCACCATAAAAATATGTATATATAGGTTAATTATTCAATAATCCTGACTATTGTACTGATGATGATCTGGAGTCAGTCTTGGCGTGTCTTCATTAGAAGCTCACTGCTCTTAATGCGTGTGCTATGTGCTAATGCTAAAGCTAGGTACTGTGTGTGTATATAAGGACTGGGAAAATACTAAGACCAAATTTCGCTACAGGGATAATAAATTGATTTAACCTTTAGTCTTTTAAACTTCATAGTTTTTACCCCTCGGCCAACTTCTGGCCAAAGGGGTATTATAATAGTTTTTTTTCTGTCTGTCTGTCTATTTGTCCGTCTGTCTGTCCATTCAACGACATAATCGCATCATCTGAAGAATGCATTGCAATATCAGCACCAAATTTATACTGTGGATGCATCTTGGCATGGAGCAGAAGCCTACTGAAAATAGGTGACCTTGACCTACTCTTCCAAGGTCCAGTGGCCTTGTGCAGTTATAATATCTTAGTACTTTCAAATATTTATGCATGTAATAGGTTTTACACAAAAACAATCTAATCTAAATTATAGGTCAGTAACTTTTAACAGAATCTTACACTATATTTGGCCGATGGGTATTAAAAATGCATAGCATGTTATGTTGTTACATTTCTCTCTATATTTCTGAAATATTTGTCACTTTCTGGCCATAAATGATAATTTGCAAGTAAATGCCTGGTTTCTTTAACTCTCACTCAGGAAGAAAAATCAGTGGTAGTCATGGACAACAACTGATGTGACCATTTTTATCATGATACTATTTCAGATCAACTGGAGTGAAGCTCTAGGTGTGATGAGCCCCATTATTTTAGTCCATTTAGTGTATAATAAGCCTGATACCATCTTACAAGCTAATGTGATAAAAACGCACAAGAGCATTGTTTTTCTGAAGAGTTTCTTTTGTTGAGAGTGTGGCATTCAGCTTTATGGCCAGTGGCCATAGTACTAATGATGTTTTCTTGCAGCTCTGCATTGCGTTAGATTGTGATTTGCCTCAGCAGCAGTAATGCGTTACTTGTGAGGTAAACTGGTCCCTCGTGTGTTGCTTTAAATATAAGAGACAGGCACGATTCCATAGCACTAATGATCACAGTTTGAGTGTCACAGAAATATCTTAAGTTATGTAATAACTGCCATCTTATTTAACTGATGTGAGCTGAATTAGCACTAATTAATCAGCATAGCAGCCTCTCATCATGAATTTATAGATGGCCATGTTTACTGCTGGGGTTAAATTAACTCTTTCATTCTACAGGGAAATGCTACAAGATGTGTGGCTGAAACACACTTTCCCTGTCACATACACACACGCACACACACACATACATATATGCAGATGAGACTTGTCTTTTCCTTCTGGCTGTCTCAGTAGAGCTGTCACACATGCTGCTTCTTGGAGCACCAGGAGACCGGGGTTGACTTGAATTAAACTGAGAGGATGTCCTTTCCAGATCTGTAGAGGACCACAGAGACACATCCGCCTCCAGAGAGAGTCAGTCAAAAAGACAGAGAGAGACAGAGAAAGAGAGAGAGAGATGAATAGAAGAAAAGGGAATTGGAAGGGAGCTAGAAGATGAGTTAGAAAGGAGGAGCAAGTTAATAAAAAAAGAAGTACCAAGAAATTGTCCATGAGTGAGAAGGAAGGGAGATGAGATGGAGAGGGAGGAGGAAAGTTGAATAAGATGGAGGGAGGGATGATAGCATTGTGTATGTGGGTGTGTGAAAGAGAAAAAAAAGAGAGAAAAATGTCCACATGGCATGCTTGAATATTATTCTCTATTGCCTTTGTTCTGGAAAACACGATCATGATCAGACCAAAGCGTGGATTAAATGCAACTTAAGAAAACGAAACATCAATGAGGTATTTCAATTCCGTAAGCAGAACTGAATGTCATAAATCAAGTCCCACAAGTTTTCCACATTAACATAAAAAGCATGTGAATAAATACAGACTACTGTATACAACCATTTATTTGCAACCAAACCCAAAACAAAAAAATAAGTGTCCTTCTAATTTAACTGATGCACTACCCTCGCACAAACAGTAAAAGACTTTTTGTTTTTGGTTTAGATTTTTCTTTGTCAACCAAATTATTATCAGTTCTTACATGAGTCCAACAGAGCATGTGTCACAGTGACCTTTACGCTTGACCTTTGGCCACCAAAATCACCCCTGTATCCAAGTGAACATTTGAGCCAATGATGCCATTCTGCCAAGCTGTTCCTGAGATCATGATTTAACCATAATGGGGATGGATTCAGCCTGTTTTATATACATTGCAAAACCAAAAACAAGGCATAGACACAAATTTTTGTTGATCCGCCTTTAGCTGTAATTTACTCAACAAATGTCTCAATTTTATGCCAAGACCTTGCATTGATGAGGGGAGAGTCAAACTAACTGCTAAATTCTCTCTGGTACATTCTAAATTTGAAGCTGATGGATCCTGGGGTTGTCATCTAGGAATATGTGTGTGTGTCATCAGGGAAGGAAAAAGTCCACTGATGTTCGGACCTGGTTTATTCAGGTTCAGCTGACCTCATTTTATAGACACATAATGTTGTTGAACCTAGACTTGACCAACTGAATCAACCCCAGATCATAGCACTGCCCCCACAGGCTTGTACTGTTGTCACTAGGCATGGTAAGTAATCACTTCATCTGCCTCTTTTCTCACCCTGATGTGCCCATCATGTTGTAACTGGGTCAATCTGGACTCATCAGACCACATGACCTTTTTATATGGAAACACTGCCCAGTCTTTATCAAAGTGATGGTTGTTCAAGAAATTAGAAGCTACTCACTGCATCAGTTAAAGTTCAAGAACTTGTCTGCCAATTAAGTTTATTAATCATTGTAGTAATTATTCAATGAAAGGCTCTAAACTATTTGGTTAGTTAAATCCAGATGGTGACTTCCTTTTCTGCTGGGCAGTGTAGATGCACTGTGGACATAAAGATATACCATATCTAGAGAGATAGGACACGTGTTTGCCGTTACAGGAGCAGCTTTGTCTGAGTGTGATTCTGGTAGTAATTACCCTGCCATCTGCATGAGAAGGACTTCAACTGGACAAAAAACACAAAATGTAGCACATATGTTTTGCAGCATCTGGGCTAATCTCCTGCAAAGATATGTCCCAGCGCTTAAATAGCTAGGATGTTAGAGTAATATGTATCCTAATCTATGATTTACATAACATCAAGTGTGCGTCCCATTCTCTTCTTGCAGTCTGTATTTCTTCTGTACTCTGGATGATAAGCACTCCAGTGACTAATATTTTTATAGAATAAAAAATTGAATCATATGTTATTAAAGGGGCCATATTTTGCTAAACCCACTTTTATTAGTCTTTGGTATGTTCAAAAACTTTGAATTTGAACTAGGGATGCAAATTATCGATGAATTCATTAATCATTAACTGGCTGACCTTATCGATCGATGAACAATTAATTGATAAGCGGCGATTTTCCTGAGAACCTAAATTTATCTTTCAATATGGTCTATAAGAATAAAAGCTAAATATTGTTTAAATACTTCATGAAAAAAAGCATGTCCTATTCCTTAATCACTGATTTATTGAACCATTGGATACAGTACAGGAAATGAGGAAATGACAATAATGTAGTAGAACTAAATAAATTCTGCAGATAAATCAAATCAAATCAATGGATCTGAAGTGAGGCAGTTTAGAAGAAATGGGCATTTCTGAATTTTCTGACACAATGGAGCGAGATTTCAGCCCCACCCCCACCCCCACACACACCCCGCTATTTTCCCGAGGCCACTGGGGTGACCGACATACTGTGGCCCGGATCAGGAGCCTGGAGGATGTTTTAACTTCTGTCTCACTGACCAGATAATCCAGATGACTGTAGACTAGACCAACTTCGACCCTGCATATGTCTGTGTATTTGGGCGGGGGTGCAGTTTCAGTTCTAACTCATCAACGCCACAATCCGGTTCAGTGAGTATCCCGGCCGTGACGTCGCAGCAGACAAGCCAGCATCCTTTGGACAGGTATGGACAGGTGGACAACTGCCCCCAATATTCAACCCCAGCGATGAAGCCTAGTTTAGGCAGTGGTGCCCCCTACTGTCAACACCATAAACACTGCCGTGGAAAAGGACAATTAACCGACAATTAATGTAATTTAATCAAGCAAATTCTTATCGACAATTAATCGATAGTCGATTGTTTACATTTCTAATTTGAACCGTCCAGGTGCTGCAAAGCTATCTTTATATTTATTTTGGCAAAACTCGAGTGGATTTCTACAACCCGTTTCAATTCCTGCTTAATTTGTTGCATCTGTAACTAGTTATGCCACGACATTTGCACATATAAGATCAAGACTTCTGACAAACATTTCTCTGAGTATGCCATAATTGTTTGTCAGCAGCAGCGGTTATAGTCTATACTGAAAATATGTTCAAACTTTGAGCCAGTTACCTAAAATATTCAGTTGTTGGTTGAATGGGATAGAGCAGCACAGCCAACAACCTGGAGGGGGTGGGGCCTGAAGTGGCTCATGTGCATTTAAAGGGTCAGCGCTCTAAACTACCTTTCTCATGTCATTACTGAGAAATAGGGTTGAAGATGGACCTGTGGAGTTGAATTCATGCAGAATTCAGACCCAAGCATAACATTTACAGTTTATATAGACCACAGGGAAATGTTTTAAAATGCATAATTCCATTGAAAAAAAGCTAAATATTACTCCTTTAAATGAAAATGTGCCTAATCTTCAAATAAAATAAAATAAATTGTGTTTTCCATTTATACCTGCAAACCAGGTAATCCATGAGCTGAATGAGTTTCAGGGCAGACATTGCTAAATGTGTTACTCCACCAAATCTACTGTAAGCTACAGTATTCACATTATCCTTTCTACCCTTTGTCATAAAGGCTCTTAGCTTGGTAATGACACAGGCCTGTTGTAAAAAGAAAAATCCACAGACGGCATTTTATCATTTCAGTTTTAGGGCATCATCTGCTGAATCATTCTTAATTGAATGATGGAGTTCAAAGGATGCAGCACAGTCAATGTATGTCATTACTTACACAGAAATGAGAGAATGAATTCAAAGTTAATAACACAAATATGTTTGCTTGAGGAAGCTTATAAATTCATCATTGTTTGCTTGGTTTTTCCACCTACATCGCTGGTGCCTTTGGCAGTTTCACATAGTGTTAATTGTAGCAAGCAAAGCAAGAATAAAAATGGGTAATTTGTAGTGAAAAAGCGTCTACAATAATGACTAATTTTAGTTTTTATTCCTTTCAGTTTGACTTGTATCCTAGCAGCCATTTCTAAATTCTCTTTAGAACCAAGATATATTGTATAATTAAATCTCTAATTTAAAGGCTCTGTAAATATTTTTTGGTTTGTTTTCTTTCCCAACATTTATATAAAAACGTCAACTGTTGTCAACTGTTAAAACCACAGTGTACATCAGTAGCTTGCAATATGTCAGGGACAAACGGCTATGAAAGAGCCTACATGTGTGAAGACACCGATTTCTCAGACACGCATAATGTTGTATTGTAAGGTTACAGAGAGTAAAGGGGTGCCATGATGTAACCGTGATGTAACTGTTTGCAATTTCATTGTTATCATGAGAAATGTGTCTTAACGTTTCCCTCTTGAACACTGGTGAATTATTCAGGGTGCAGCGATCTGGATTTGAAGAGTAAACCATTCAGACAAGGGACAGCATGACACACTTACTGTGATAAACACACACTTACAGTTCACATCTAGACAGAACGCCAAATCACAGTGAAAAATGAAAGTCGTCAGAAAGGATGCAAACTCGCTGCTAATGGGCCCTAATGGGTGGAACATTTCCATTCCAGTTTGTTAATTATGTTGCGCTCTTAAACTGACAGGGCTGTTTGTTCTCCCCAGTTTTTTGGTATTACTTTTTGGGGAAGTTTATCCCATAGAGACCCGAACAGCCACCGATGACACAAACTATCTACAGTTATAAACTGTTTAATACCTGCTGATCCTCTAATCCTTCCAATACATGTAAATAACTGGTGTAAAATGCAGTTTTTGTCATCTTTTCATGGTCATGGGATATGACCCATTTGGATGTTCAGAGGCTCCGTAGTGAACATGGAAACACTGCCATGTTCTACAACATTGATTCACCAGTAAAACCCATGGAGTTTGATCAATGACAGTGGATGGAGACATATTTTTTCTGTTCAGTTAATGAGAAATTTGATTGAAAAAGTCACATTTTCTTCAGTTTTATCTGTTTATGATATAATAATCCTCAACTTTAATCTTATGAAGATCTACATGACCAGTGAATTAAATATAGGAAAATACATGATTTACACCAAAAAATGCAAAATACAGAGGATAACATTATATTAAAAAAATAGGTGATAAATCAGTTAAGAAAGGTAGAAATAGAGGAAAAAAATCATTTAGGAACTGCCACAAAAGTAGCACTGGGTCTTTATGGGTTAAAGTTTGATTTTTTTTTTTTTTTTTTTTTTTTAATTAAATTTTTTTTTTTTTTGAAGGGACAGTGCATATTAACAAACACAATATGTGCCAATACGCAGAATTACAGCCAAGGTTAATTAACATCTTAAGGCCCTATATAAAACAACATAGTTCACATAAAACAGTACAGTCCAGTGTACTCATCAGGCAGACAAGTAAAACACATACATATATACATTTACATGTGTGCTACATTGCACACAACATACATACATTCATACATACACACACAATTTGCCACATGACTATATGAGATTGTGGAGGCAGGTTTGATTGTCCAATAACCAAGATTTTAGATGTTTAGTGAATGAGCTGAGGGTGGGCGCTAGCTGGAATTCATAAGTCTCCTTCATAAATGTCAGTTTAACAAAAACTGTAAAGCAGGCTGATGGTGTATGTGATGCTCAAAACTTCTTCACTTCTTCACTACCTCACAATAAATTAAAACAAAATGATAAAAAAAAAAACAAAAAAAAAAAAAACAAAGTGGTTCCAGGCACAACAAACCCCACCCCTCGCAAACATTTTAGCTCTTAATGGACATCTCTCTCTTAAAACGTGAGACTATGGGTTTGACCTTTCAAGGTCAAAGGTCATGATGCCATTTTGGAGCCTACATGCATCAAATCTAAAAAGCAAAGAGGGTAAAGAGCAAAACTACAACAAATAGAGTCAGCGTGTCCTTCTAAATTTGAGTTGCTTGATTTCTATCTGTCAACAATAGTAACTGAGTACTTATCACCACTCTTTTTGGAGTTACGATCATTTAAAATCATGTGACCTTGATTTTGACCTTTCAAGGTCACTCAAAGTTAAAGGTCATGATGCCATTTTGAAGCCCACGCCAGGTTTCCTATCTGTCAATAATAGTAACTAAGTCTCTATCTCCACTCGTTTTTCTGTTATAGTCCATTTTAGTTTTTTAGGTATTGACCGAGTGACCCCTGACTTCTTCGGTCAACAATAGGTCAAAATCTATACACAGAAGATGCAGAATTGAAAGACAAGCATTTTGGTGTTCACTGGAAGTCTCTAAGATGAATAGTTCAAAAGTTATATTCAATATTATATTTTGACCCTTATTGTGACCTTGACCTTTGACCAAGAGTCTTGAAATTTGGCCTTCAAGGTTCTGATGTCAATGCACATCAACAGTGAGAGCAAAAAGAAGCTATATGTAAACTTGAGTATACAGGAAGGAAAAGGAAACTTCTGATTTGCCCTATCTCTTATCATTGCGAAAACACATTTTTGGTGACATTGTCCTTTGACCTACATTCACCAAAATTTAATGGGATCTATTCTGGACCTCCTCGCAGCTTTCCTGAAAATTTCATGTAAATTGGTCCAGTAGTTTATGCGTAAAGTTGCTGACAAACAGACAGACAAACAAAAAAACTGAACCAAAAACAATACCCCTTGCCTCCCCTTCAGGGGAGCGGGGTAAAAATAGCTGAGTAGCAGCAAATTGAATCAAAACGCATTTCCCTGTAAATGTGTTGTCTAGCACAACAATTAAGACAGATGTACCAAAGTCTAATCACCCATAGATATTCACTAAGTCAATGTACCTAACAAGTATCTGATCAATGCATCCATTCATGATTTATGTTAGTCAAACACACACAGGCAGGAGAGAACACACTACAATGCTTCAGTGGTGAACGGGGTAATAGGCATTTAAAGGGTTTAAATGAGCGCAGAGGATGAATCTGAGTTCAGCATTTGAACAGCTTTATTCGACCTAAACCAATACGTCCCACATAACCGGCTCAGTCTTTCTCAGATATTTTGGGAAATATCCACGAGCCAGCTGGCTGCAACACTGCATGGTACCTGCACAGAGTGAGCCTCTGCAAGATTAGATAACCACGACAGCTCTAGGACTTAGTGAGGTCCAAGGGAATTGTAAAAGTTGGTGTTGAGTTGTCTGATGAAACCCACTCATGTACAGACACATGCAGGGATGCAGGGAGCACACACAAAATGCAAACACATGCACTGATACACGCACATGCGCACACACACACGCACACACACGCACACACACACACACACACACACACACACACAGGGATATCCTGAAGGCTTTTGATGAGCCTTAATCACTCTGAAGCCCTTCAGTGTGTCAATGTGTGTGTCATTAGTTTGCCTCAGGCCAGTCTAAAAAGCACCAGTTAACAGGACAACAGCTTTAACTAACGCACAACCCCTCCACATTTTTACTATCTCCACTGGGACGCAAAGAGGGATACACCAACACTGTCTTGCCCTGCAGCAATACAGCCAAACAAACTCCTCTGAGGCGCTCTTGTTTTGTAGCCCAGCATATGGTCACCGTGTAAGATGTTCAGCTTTTGAAAAGAAAAACACATGGCACTTTCCATTCTATGTGATTAGGACATATAGTGTATTAAATTATTCTGTACATTACCTCTTATGTGAGGTGTGGAGAGCAGATGGTAACACAGTTCTCAATAAACTCAATAAACCCTCTCTAACTAAATATAAATACAGTATTGTACATTTATAATGAAAAAAAGAAAGATTAGTCAAAAGCAACAGTGAGAGAGGCCACCCAGTTGTGCATTTCCCAGATAAATAACAAGCTGTCAAATCTAAAAAGCAAAGAGGGTAAAGAGCAAAACTACAACAAATAGAGCCAGCGTGTCCTTCTAAATTTGAGTTGCTTGATTTCTATTTCAGGCAGCTGGAGAAACATGACTATGAGTGTTTTTCTGATTTCATCACAGAGCACATCCAGTGCACTGAGGTTTACGATGAACAGCATTTTAATATTGAACTTATCACCGCTTCTAAAAGACATCCCTGAATACACAGGAGGAATATTCAACAGCAGTAGTGGTTCTTGATGTAACCCGAAAATAAAACAATTTACAGTTGCGGCGAAGGTTTTCGGTTCTGCTTCAACTTAGAGCTGCATAAAAATCTATCTATGTCAGTCTAAATTGAACAAAGAAGTAAATCGATTGTGTCAGTGAAAATCCTCCTCCACTACACTCATCCAGGGGTTATTCCATAATGAACAAATTTGGAAAGTAAAGGTAATTTCTCTGCTCACTGGCATCTGTAGAAGCTCAGAGAAGGAAGGGTGTTTTTCACTGTAATCAGTTCCTGTTCTACAGTCTCTGTGGCAGTGAGCCTGCAATGTTGCCCCTTTTTTGTTAAAACTAATGCAGGAAAATCCATTGTCACGTACTAGAATCAAATGCAAACTATATACTAAACAACAGCATGTGTATTTTATTTTAATCACATCACAAAAACTAAAATAAATGAAAATGAGTTTACATACTGTATCTCTCATAAATAAATCGAATTCTCAATTTCCAAATACATGTTGCTGTGCTAAAGGGAATACAATGACCAATTTGTCATACACTGTCAGGACTAAGATGAAGCATAATTAAAGTAAACATTTAACATTATTAGATTATCTACGCAAGATGAATGGTTGTGCTATGCCAATGACCTTTCATCTCACTAAGTGTTTATATTCATCCATCCAGCTCGAAATTCCTGTGCTGCGTTAAAGGTCAAGGGGCCATAGGGTTCAGTCAAACATCAGGCAACACATTCATCAAACTTATGATGATGTGTCACTTCCAGAGGGATGTCAAAACAGGGCAACTTCATTTGTTACCATGCAAGCAATCAATGATGTATGCATCATAGATGGATTTATTGCAGTCAAAGTGATAAATGTTTGAGAACAAGCCTCCACCTAAGGGTAGAAAAAATATATAATTATGGTCCGCAGGCATCACGAGTGATAATCAGATGTGCTGTACATGTCCTGACATCAGATGCTAGTGTCTATTTCTTTAATCAAAATTAGTATTATTCTTCATAAGAAGCTGCTCTGATGAATAGCTGTGCCGCTAGACCTTAAACTGAACCAATTGTGTGGCGGAAAATAGCCTCTGATTTGTGCAATCAGCAGACTTTAAGGAGTGTAAAAAGGCTGAGGCTAAGAGCAGAGTGATTGAATGCAGCTCTGATAACACCTGATTGTAGCTCAGTCCCATCCATAACCTCCCTTCTAACTTTATTATTGTCCAACTCTGCCTTCCTTTGGACTTTACAGCTGGATGGCCTAATTGGAACCATTTTCACATATAATGTGGCAGCCTCAAGGGGGCTCATTATAGATACTGGGCCATCCCACCTCAACTATTCCTCAGCCACCCCTTCATCAGGGTCTTATGCTTCAGTCTAGTGATAAATACAGTAGGGTTCCCTTCAGTCTACAGGCTATCGATCACCATTAGCAGAGAGGGATGTCACACCGGCTTTCTTGTGTGTGGTATTTGTGTGTGTATGTTTGTCTGTGACACTGTGGACACAATATAGAGATGACTCACCTCTCATACATCAAAACTAAACTTAAGTGAAGGGACACTGCAATAGCTGAGCGTTGTTAAAGCTGTGCAGCTGTCTTGGAGTCATAGCAATACATAATATCTGATCTGGGATCGACGGATTAGCTGTTTAGCTGCAGAATTCACTCATTTAGTAACTTTCACATAATTAAAAAACTATACATGACTTTGAGACATGGTGATTTCAGTATACTCAACTAAAATGTAGGCACCATCAAATATTCCATATGAACATGCTGTTGAATACACTATAACAGTGTGTGTGATTAACATGTCTGAAACCACATATTGTGTGGCATTTGTGTGTCACAATATATCATTTGAGCATCTTCATTGCAATGTACATGCGTGCAATAGTCACATCGCAGGTCCTGCAATGTAGGAGCCAACTGAACTCGACATGTTGTCATCTAAGTTCACCCTGGGTACCTGACACACACTGCACGCAGTGATCCACCAATCACAATCATTCTTAATCAGTTTGCCAAAACAGACCACGCCCCTGCACATGGAGTGAGTCGCTGGTAACAACATTGAAAAATGAGCAACGAACAAGAGAAAATCACCAAAAACGAAGACTTGGTGCCAAAAAGAAACGCAACGTCAGTTATCTGGAATTATTTCGGCTACAAGAAGGATGATACTGAAGCATGTGTTCTGTGTCGACAGTGCCTTGCACCTGTCACCACAAAGAGAGGAAACACAACTAATTAGTTTGACCATTTACATCGGCACCACACAGCTATTATATCCTCCTGAGTAGTTTTTCATATTGCAGTATATATCGCAGGGTTAAAAAAGTCGCAATGTCAATTTTTTCCAGTATCGTGCAGCCCTTGTCACAATGCAGTGCGGTTGTCATCACAGCAACATATGAAATGTACCCTAAAGAATGAATAGCTCAATACTGATCACATCTAATGATCAATAATGTCTGTTAACTGCTGGAGTGATTGCTTATCATACAATCATGCAAACGCTTAACATTTAACTGGAGGTTACCCTTACTATCAAACATTGCAGACGCAGGTCAAAGTGATGTTGGACATTACTCCAAGTGGTAATGAGGCTCTCAGGAAGTGACATACTGTACATAAACTTACAGTATAGGTGTAGGAGTACTTCATACTCCATGTTGTTCAATAAGACCGCATTAAAAGTTAAACGTACACATGCAATAGCCTCATTTTCCCCTTAAGGTGAGGAAAGTACGTGACATTTTTGGTAGATTTATGTTAAACTCATCCTATTTTTGTCTAGATTGTTTTTAATAAGCTAAGTGATATTATAAAAGTGAATGAGGTTCCAAATTGTGTCACACAGGCAACATAAAAGCTCCTGGGTTTTGGCTTCATTTTGAATAATGTGAGGTAACCATCTTTGTTTACAGTTTATGAGTAGTATGTCTGAAAACATACATGTTTATGAATGATAGTACTTACACTGAGCACGTAGTGCACAGACAGGGATTTCAGATACAACGCTGGTTAAAAACATGTCCTTCTCAAAATGTAAAGTTTGGGGATATATTATTTTAATCGTAGAGCGTCTGGAGGCCTGTCTCTCAGTGAACTGCATATACACACACATCCTTTCAGCATCCCAAAGCTTCAGATTACGTATGGATTTGCCAACAGTGTTGGCTGTGAAGCCATGCTGTCAGTCACCATCACTGTGCTCTTTATCTCAGCAAAGTCATTGCTCCGTTGACTCAGTGACACCTCTGTAATGTAGCATCAGCAGACACACAGTCGCTGTGTCAACACTGTTCTGTTGGTGTCATCTTTCTGTGCCCCCGGGTGCTCTTTGAATATGACTGTGGATCACCGCATACAAGCAAAGTAGAAGGACAAATAATAATAGCAAGTGATAAGCAATGATTTGAGAGGCTTCAGATTACGAGGGCTTGAGTGGAAATGTTAAAGGTGTCTTGTTTTTACACTGAACTTCTTCATTAGGCTTGCACTCAACAACATCACTTATCTGACATTTTACCAGAGATCTTTAAATGTCAGCGCTTTGATGATAGTGTTTGAGAATTACTCTTGGTGTGAAGGTGGTGTTTATGTGCTCACCTGTTTAAAAACACCAAATGTGAATGTTGAAACTATTTCCTACAATTCGTTTAGATGAAACACTTTTTAAGTTGGAGTGCTTGTGTGTTTTATTTTATGTCTGGACTTTAGCCTGTGACTCATAAGGCATATAAAACCCTTTTGTTCATAAAGTGTGCTTGTATGGAATTTTGCAAATACAGTGACTCATATGTGGGGTAAACGTGAGAAATAACAGCCTTAATAACAATAATGTATCAACTAATTACCAGAGCCCGCTGTCTCCAGGGGGCTGTGTTGTACTGACAGGTTCAAAGCTAATGACAGCGTGTCATCTCAATACTGACTAATTATGTAATTAGGAAGATACCAGAGATGGACATAAGCAAAGTGGCTGTTACACTTAGACATAATTATTTAAGTGCCAAGTTCATCTACTTTCATCTGACATCTTTAATACCTCCATTTATCTGTTGTGAGGGTTTGCTGGGTACCAGTGCTTCATATTTGCATGTGCAGCTAAAACATGAACCCTTTGCAGGTACCTAGATTCATTCTGTTGTTTACAGAGTTCAAAAACTCCATTTCTCTCCTCCCTAGGACACTGACATCATATTCAATATCATCACTCCTTTAAACCATGTATGATACAGATCAGGATTAGTTTAAATAGAGACACCCATTGCATAAGTTATTTTTTTTCCTTAAAAAAAAAAATCTTCCACAATGTCTTCATTTTTCTTTTCTATTTACACCAGTTTTTTTCCCAGCCAAAACAAAATCATTCTAAAACACGCTGTCACTGCATCGGGGTCAAATCCCCTAGGTTCAATTAGCCATGATCAGATTCATAATTATATATATTTTCCCTCCACAAGGGCATATAATTGGGGGACTCCGATGCTGGGGAATCTTTCATTGCAGAAATCTATGGTCTAACCCTCATTAAGGAACACAGAAATCAGCAAAGCTGGTATGCTGAAGTCTGACAGTGAGAAGGTACCGTGGAGGATCAACCACTGGAAGTTCCACTCAGGAAGCAGGCTTTAATTAGCTAATGAATCTGTGAGCTCCCTCTGCTAACCTTTGACCTTATGCTGATGCATAATAAGCCTGTTCACAGTGTGAGACATGTCACATGTAGTTGAAATCAATGCTCTGTGCAGCAACACCAATTTTAATGAGATAAATGCTGTGCCATCCCTTTTATTCTTGGCAACTGCTGACGTCACATTCTTGAATCGTTACAGGAGAAAGCAATGTATTGATTTACTGTCCTAATGCTTATTTCATTTTGTTTTTGCAAATACACAACAGACTTAATGGCATTTACATCAATTTCACAGTTAAACCATTGTCATGATCAGTTTTGGGAGTAATGCTTTACAAAAGTAATGCATTACAGTAACAGATTACGTTTTTGCTGTAACACAGTAGTGTAAGGCATTACTAATAAATGTTCAGTAATATTTTACTCGGTACATGTTCAATAGCCCTTGCATTACAACACACTTTTCACCCATAATTTAATTGCCCAAATGAAAAAATAAATAAATAAATAAAAACATCAAAAATCAATCAAAAATGCATGTGTAAAGTTCTGTTTCCTATTGGTGTTCAGCCAATGGGTGAAGATGGTAGAAGACAGTCCATTGGCCACATGGACGTATGCTCAGTACTAACCCTAACCCTGCTTTACAGAAGCTTGTTAGCATGATCCCTGTGCTCACAAATGACAAGCTACCGCAACCGCTATCCATTCACATGTACTGCAGGGTGCAAATTTATGCATCCCAAGACTCTTCTATCTCTTGTATTTTGTGTGTGTGGGTGAGGGGGTGTCTACTGCACATGCACCATTTATGACGAGAGTCTGCATGTTACTTAAAAGTAATACAGGAGTCATGTAACAGATTACAATTCTGAGACATTAATATTATAAGGTAAGCAATTACTTTTAAATAACAGTAACAAGTAATCTGTAATGTTTTACATCTTGGAAGTAACTTGCATAACACTGGTCATTATTAATCTCTATAGGGCAAATGATCTAAAATGTGGTTTTGGTGTGCATGTGCTGGGTTTATAAAGTCTGTATGTGTTCATATTTGTAAGACATTTGGTCTAAATTCAGCTGTTTTAAACTGTACAAAATTGATATACCAGCATCTGTTACAGTTTCTAGAAACAGTGGTGTTGATAGATCCTTCCCTGCGCTCTCCCCTAGATGACATTTCCCTTGACTCTACTCTGATCAGAGCTGAGCAGCGCTGACCCAGTATGGCAGGTCCAGGTCTCAGTGGCAGCCTGTGCAATCCTGGTGGGGTTTCTTCAGTCTGCTCAGCCAGCTCTCATAGCCCGAATCATGCTCCCAGGTCCAGCATTGGAAATGTGCCCTGGGTGAGCCGTGCTATAAATTAGTCAGGATAAGTTAAGGGCAGACTGCACGAGGCTATCCCCCATGGTTATCAGCAGAGAAGAACCTGCCTGAAGGTTGGACTCTTAAATCTTTTATCATTGCTGAGGCAGCCTGTTTCAGGCATGGACTGGGGCCATCAATCAACACCAGTGCTCGCAGCTAATGGGCAGTCAACTTTTAAAGGAAACGACTCTCATCTTAATCAAGTGTAAGAAACAACTATATCGCTGCTACACTCCATTGTTTATTCTCTAATCATTTATTTATTAAATCTAAGGTGTATGTCAGTAACTGGGCTCACGGGTCTCTCTTCATCCACGTACACTTGTTAATCAGGTACAAACACTGCAAACACCATCATGTGTTTAAGGAGTCTGTTATTGTCCTTATAGTTGGTCCATGCACTGGCTTATAAAACCATTTAGCATGATGTGAAGTTAAAGCTAGAACATGATCGTAAACAACAAATATAGCTGTTATACCCCCCCCCACACACACACACACACACACACACACACACACACACTGTGTCTATACAGTAGCTGCCTTCCCTGCATTGCTATTATTAGCATGAGTCAATGCAGGCAGTTGTTTCATGAGGAGTGGATCATATTTTGAAAAGACTCAGCCCGTGGCAGGTGTGAATTGGACTAATGGGCTATGTGACACAGAAGCAGTGTGAAGGAGACCAACGTTAGGAAATGAACGGCGTGGAGCCAACTGAAGCAGAGCAGCGCAGAGAGACCCAATTTAAACAAAAAAACTCAAAGCACCGTTCTGCACCAGGATGTGAAAGCAAAATGAGTGAAATAAAGTTTTAACATTTGACATCTGTTCCGACAATGACAACAAACTGGTTCAAGTAGTTTCAAAGCAAAAGATGTATAAAAATAATTTTGGAGAGCAAAAAACACTGCACTGAAAACTAATTATAACCCTGCACAATCTTATTTCGCTGTTTATATGCAGGCATCAAAAGTTACAAATATTAAAAAATGATCAGAAATAAGATTATAGTCAGTGATTCTATTGGACTAAATTTGACAGTAATGTAGTGGGTTTTTTTTTGTTCCTCAAAATCAAAAACCAACATAATGTGACAAGCAAAACTTTAGAAACATCTTGACAGATCATCTACTCCGGGTTTAGCTTCAGCACTTTAAAAGCCTGTCCGACAAAATCAAAATTCACATTTAATAACACCTCTAGACAAACTTGTTTTGTGAAGCTGTGACAGGAACATCGATAATGACTGATTGCAGAGACTTGTTTTCTAAGGCTCCCCAGATATCCCCTGAAAGCTGTTCCTGCCTTTACAAAGTTGGTGAGATACCAATGAATTCATAAGTAAAAGTGAATGATTGGACATAACAGGACACACTATCTCCAGAGAGTTTCTGTTCCCTGCCGACCAGAGAGTACATCAAAACGATGCCACAGCAAAGCAAGCAAGAAAAAGATGATGTTATTATTGGTCCTTGGGAAATAGGAGATGGTAGAGGCCAAGGGAGCTCAGAAGTCAGACGCAGACTCGATTACAAAGTTGGAAACATGCCCCCACTTGGTCTTTGAAGACTGAGCTGTACAAATCTGAGTAAGAGAGCGAGGGGGGAAACGAAAGGGGGAGAATGTGTGAGCATGCCAGTGCTGACCTGATAGCTGTGATATACTTCACACTGTGAGGAACCGAGTAATAAATTACCAGAATTTGCTGTCTAGTGCCTATTAAGGTCTTTTTATAGCCCATATTTACTGTGCCAGTCACAGTAATGTGTTTCAACATATGTATATAACATATTTCATATTAAATAGTAGTAGTAAAAAAAGTCTTTTTATTATTATAATTATAACTATTTTTATATTAGCTCTTCTCCCTGAGCTTGTTGAAATATCTTGCCATTAGCGATAATTTTTCATGTTGTCACAGAAACAGATCTGTTTTCATGAGTTAACTTCACTTATGTGATTGTATTTACTGTATACGAGTTTGTCCATGTGGTAATAGGTGCACGATCCAGAGAAAAAAACATGACATACAGTATTTCAGGGTTCCCGCGGGGTCTTAAACAGTCTTAGAAGTCTTCAATGTACAAATCTGCATTTAAAACCTTAAAAAAGTCTTTAAAAGGTATTAAATTTGATTTGGTGAGTCTTCAGGTATGTCGCCATACACTTGTTAGCTGTATTCTGTTTAAATGTGTCTGTTAAATATCCAAGCTGCAAAGAAAGTAATGTTAGTTGACTCAGTTCCACCCATTTCAACCCAAAAATTTATATTGAAATTAGGAACCAGTTATCGCTAACTTTGCAGCCGCCGGTGAGAAATGACTGGGAACGTTGGGAATCAAGGCATTGGTGTAAATAAATACATTTTCCTAAATTCTGGGCCTCACAAAAATTTGCCAGTATGGCTGTGAAATAGGCATTAAATTCTGTTCTAAGTAGTCTTAAAAAATGTCTTTAAAAGTCTTAAATTTGTAGAAACCTGTAGGAACCTTGTATTGTGAAGGTGTAATGTAACACTGGAATTTTAATTTGCAGAGCTAGAATTCATTGAAACTTTTCCTAATCACTGTTCCCTAAAAACCACATCTACAGAGTTGAAGATATACATTTGTAGTCACACTGTCACATTGTGTAGAGCTGTTTCTTCTGCACTTATTGCCTCATATTTCTTCAGGTTTCAAAACAAATAAAGCTCCAAGCAGAACACCGAAAATAAAAATGGCGGAATGAGACTATTACATGTAATGCAGTATCACTAACACTGACACTTCCAAACCTACTAAAACAAACAAATGTATTCTTTCACCCTGCTGCTTCACCTTTTGGGGTAACAGTGTTAGTTCAACAATCAGTACAACAATTTCCACATGTGCCATTGTTGCTGTGATTCTTTATTAATCAGCAGCAGGTGTTCCCTTCACAGCTGGTTAACTTGTGCTAATGTGAAAGGCTGTCAAGCTTCATTGTCTGCCATTGGCTGCTGCGCTCTGCGGTGGGGACTGACTTGGTGCATTCTTGCCACATTACACAGTTCAGGTGCCACAGATACAAACAGACCATCTGGGTGCTTGTACAGTACAGAGGCCTCACCACAGTCGGTCCCTCTTCTATGAATATCTGCTGGTGCTTGGCGTGACCGACTAGATCTCTATAAATAAAACTAATCAGACACAATGAGAAATTTGAGTTGCAGTGTTGTACATTTAATTTGAATAGCTGTTTTAGACACAAGTGAGGTTATGGACAATCTATATCACAAACAATCAAATCAACATTTTAACCCAGTGGTTCCCAACCTTTTTTGACCCCATTTTAACATCACAAATTCCTAGCGACCGCAGACATTCAAAATGGAGACATTTTTCTCTTGGAGATGTCTTAGCGGGTCCAGGCGGGTGAAGAAATCTTTCCATTCTCAGTTCGGTCCAGTTTTCTGACTGCAGCTGTGTCCGGTCAGGTTGAAGTGTAGTAACGCATGCGGTCACATGATCGGGTCAATCAAGATATGACCTCTCAGATATTATATCCTGCATTTTATTTGAACTTGATTTTATTACAAAAAGTGTATGGTGTTTTATAATGAAATATATATTTAATCATTAAAATATTATAAAATATACAATATAAAACACTTTTTTTTAATCAATTACTATAAATTTGAGGTGACCCTATTTGAATTCCAAGTGACCCCACGTGGGGTTGTGACCATAAGGTTGAAAAACACTGCCTTAACCCTTTATAGGGCAGTCACAGTCACTGACATCATTTACTAATGCATGTTTACAACTCATTTCTCTGGTACAACTGCAGCCATATAATGTAAAAGTGAAACTGGAGGTGGGAGTGATTAAGTTTTACTTCCTCTCACTCCCTTTGGGGCTGCTGGGGGTGTATATTAGTAGTGAATTGTTATATATATTTATGTAGATTTGTGTACATGCGTATATAATATGTGTATGTTGTGTTGTCTGTCTTGTTGTGAAATTGAAACAACACTGTACAGAGTGCACAAGCTCCAAATTGACCAATCAATCAATCAATCAATCAATCAATCAATCAATCAAATCTGAAATTCAAAATTTCAACCGTAGTGTGTTATTGGAGGACATAACAAGACTTTATGACTTTTGTGAAATTTTTCAACATTTTTTATTGTTATGTAGAAAATCAAGGTCAATGAATTAACCATATTTGGTTCCTTATCCATAAGTGGCAAAACAAAACAAAAAAAATCCAAGTATATATACAAAAATACAAGAAAAACACATGTAAGGTGAAAGGAATATGTATTTTAAGAACGTTAGAACATCACTTTAAGAACATTAGACCAACATAAGTGCTGATCCAGACACTGTCAACATCCACATGATCCCTTTGAACATCATTCCTTACATTAGTACCATTACTTCATGGTACCTAACAAAGCAGGTCCACTCACTGTTCAGACAGACCCTGTAGACCACATTGGACCTCAGATTGTTGCCTCACTGTCCTCACTGAAACAACTGTTGTTGTCACTGTCTTATAATGTGTGTGGAAATTACAAAAAACAGTCACTTGCCCAATAAAGGATTAACCCATAATGACCCAGTGCTACTTTTGTGTTAGTTCCCAAATGATTTTTTCTCTCTATTTAAACTTTCCTAAATGATTTATCACCATTTATTATAATATGTAGTATAAGTATTTTGCATTTTTCCACTGTAAATCATGTATTTTACTATATTTAATTTGCATATTCATTAACTTTCAGAGTAAATCCAGAAGTTATTATATCAGAACAGAGAAAATGAATAAAAAGTGACTTTTTCAGTCAAATCTATCATTAACTGAACATAAACCCAGTGTCTCCATCCACTGTTATGTATTGGTGAATCAATGTTGTAGAAAGTGACGGTGTTTCCACGTTCACTACAGAGCCTCTGAATGTCCAGTGGGTCATATCTGATGACTATGAAAATATTTTACACCAATTATTTACATGTATTGATAGAATCCATGGTTCAACATGTATTAATCTTTTTAGATCAATAGGTACTTTTGGTCACTGGTGGATGTTTGGGTCTTTATGGGTTAAATTAATAGTATCGTGTAATGAAAGATGGATTTTTTTTTAGGTTGTTATCTTCAGCTGGCAGCACTCACCATGTCTTGTTTTTTCTGTTAAATTTGTTTCAATAACATAAATGCTGGCCTGTTGGAGGGTCTGGGATTTTGGCAGGTTTCTGTTCAACGCTGTGTTTCCTTCTGTTTAGCTCCATCACAATGCATAGCAGATGGGATTGTGCTGTACACAAATCAGAGTGACAGCGTTGTCGTTGCGAGCTTGCATGTAGAACAGTACCTGGCAGCATCTGTGAAGCCTTTCTATGGCTGTTGTTTAGTTATTGTTTTGTCACCACTGTACTTGTTTGTCACCATCATATAAAGCAAATCCTGCAGAATCTGCACTAAGACTTGTAGACTGTTACATTCATCTTGTATTCTTTTTTTTTTACACATCTGATGTCAAACTTGGGATTTCAGATCCTCCAGTATGACAATTTGGACAAGAAGTCAGGGCAATCTAACAAAAGATTGTTTTCTGCATTTTATGTACACATCAGGCACAAGCACTCCCTAAAGCATTAGTGGGTCAGAGGCAGTTTGCCTTTTATACAACAGTATGCCTCAGTGAAATGACTCAGAGACTCACACTGCTCATTTCCTAAAACCCACATATTTGCAGTTCATATGATTTTCTATCACAAAGCTGGTAAAATACAGTCTTCAGCTATCTGGTTTTGGAGCTGATGCCGCATGCAGACATCACTGGCTGAGTGATGCTTAAGCCTCCACAGAAGCAGCAATTCCTCAGATGTATTTGAATAAGACATGATGCCAGTTTATTTTTGTAACATCCCCCACCCCAGACTCTTGGCAAGCGATGGAGTTGTGACTAACCCTCTTCCAGTTCCCACATTAGGCATAAAAAAAGAGAAAAAAAAAATACTGAGTCTCTGCAGAGTCAATGAGCTAAAAATCACATGTCAATATACAGCATTAACCATGTCATGCATGAGCAGAAAACTGCATTGTAAAGCACAGCAGCAGTAAACCACCACAGGAGGGAATCCTCCTGTGAACCTGAATGATGTGCATCCAATCTAGAGTTCATTACATTATACTGACACGCTTTTCCTCAACTAGATTTTCAGCCCGGGCTCTTTGATGTTAAATAATGAACAGCCATCATGCAGCCTCAGTGCTCATGTACATGTTTCTCTGTAAGGCATTTGACTCTTAGACCCTGTCCATGCTGCTCTGACTAAACCTGACTGGCTGACCTTGAATGTCCCACGCTAGTGTCAGTGAGAGAAGGTACACACTGTGAAAACACAACAACAGAAGCATTCACAGTCTGTCACCACTTAATTATATTCACTGAAATATTCTTATCTTGTAGGTCAGAGTTGCCGGTCTGCGTGAGTAGACACGGCAGAAGAAGAGGGAAAGGAAATGGCCGGCTGACATGTCATGGAGGATGTCACCATTATATTGCTCATCCGATATGCAGTGAGCCTGTCCCAGCTGTGCATCACCACTGGTGCCATGATCCAGTTATAACTGTGGGTGAGCATTCAAAGCCTTTTTTTTCATTCATGCAGCTGTATCCATCAGTGTTTTCTGTTGTCTAGCAGACGTGCTGGAAAAGGTAAAATATGTTCAGTAGTTTTTACTTCTAGAGGTCTCTCAATCTTAACAATTGGCGTAGTAGTGGATGAGTGTGAAATACCATGGTGTTGTTTTTATTGCCAGTGAAAAGTCTTGCAGAAGTGAAGTATATTTACATTATTTTACTCAAAGACCAAGTTAATCAAGTAATCTTATAAGTATAGCATAGATAGATAGATAGATAGATAGATAGATAGATAGATAGATAGATAGATAGATAGATAGATAGATAGATAG
>JAPQRP010000006.1:14368902-14383495 GCA_037367295.1 Apogon hyalosoma | reverse complement strand
ATAGATAGATAGATAGATAGATAGATAGATAGATAGATAGATAGATAGATAGATAGATAGATAGATAGACTTTATTTTAAACATAAGTGGGCAAAATAAATTCCAGATTTAAAAGGACACTCCAATAAATGGAAATAAATCAACCAAAAAAGAAAACAAATATAAGACATAACAATTTCATTCTGGCTCTTTATGTCCAAAAAGGAGACGTAAGAAGCCAAGCTTATATTGTTCTACCCCGACTATATGTCTTGAAAATAAGGTTTTTATACAATAAAACAAGAATATAGAATGAATATTCACAACTATCAGCAGCAGGGGGAAGTTGCATACCAGAACACACTCACAGCCACCAAAACCACCACTGAATTAATGCTATGTCTCCACAGGCTGTATCACTCATTGTTAGCATAGCTCTGATTTTAGACTGAAAACAGCCACAGTAAAACCACAAATATCATCCTTTTCCACACAGTTTGTCTTGTCAATAGCTGCACTGAAGTTCCTCTTTGAGTCTGATCTGTAGATCAACAAATGGTGAAAATAATAAAAAACACTGCCATCTCAGCATCAAACTCCTTTCTAATAATTTAGAGCTGTGTCCAGTGGTGAAAAAAATAACACTTGTGTTTTTACCACTTTCTTTGGATCTCAAAGTAGTGTTTTGCCTGTTTTCATCCTCAGCTCACTTGTAAAGATTCTATTTGGTGGTTTTACACATTTACATAAAGTCTTAAATTTTGTCTCATGCCTTCTGTGGATGTAAAGTCTCTGTCAGGGCTGAGAACATCACCAGAATTATGTAAGTGAGGTCATACAGGTCAGATTATGTGCTACAAATATAAACTAAAACAGATGGAGGCTGAAAGATATGAAAGTTGTATTACATTCTGGGAAAGTGTTGTTTGTCAGTTAGGACTGAAAATCATGAAATATTTGCTTTTTTGTAGTTTTGATTACCTGGTGGCTATTCCTCACAAGACATCCAATTTGCAGCACTGTGATGCTAAATTGCTGGATTATCCCTTCACAGTTTACCAGAGGCGATGTCTCATGGCAGCAGGATACACCTTGTTAAAACTGAAACAAAATGATTTCTTCTGTCTAAAGAAGAGGTAAAAAGATATCAAATAACATGAAATATACAGTGAAAAATGTACAGTATAAAAGGTCAAGAAATGAGTTTAACATAAAATAAAAGCAATGTATACATTTGAAGATCTTAGGACTTTTAGGTAAAAAAAAACAAAAAACAGGCTGAGTGTGTATTTGCCTGAAGGATTACTGAAAAGAAGACTTTTTTGTGTGTAATTGTGAATTTATTTGTATGCAGTTTTAAAAGAAAAGTCCTAAGGGTTTATTTTCCATTTAGAAATCCAACTGCACTGTTACATGTTCAAGCCTTTGTTGACAATAAAGCACAAATAATAATAATGGGATTCTGTTTATCACTGCTGAAATGCTGCCATGAAAGATGCATTTACTGGGTTTATTAATCAAATACTTATATCATTAATTTAAGAAGTAGGGAAGTAGTTTCTGTACAGCATTTTTGTGCATGGAGAGCCACACTTAATGACATTTTCTACAGAGGACATTACTGTAAATCTTCTTTCCACTGAAGTGGAACAAATACAGTTTCATACTGTTCTGGACCAATTTCTTTATCAGGAGAAAACACCTATGGCCATGGTGTATGATTTGTGTCGGGGCTTGCACTTAAGCTGTTACCACCTGATAGCTTAAGGCATTAATGGTTTATTTATTTACATAGCTCAATAAACATAATTGGCATGTATAATTATTTAAGCCTCAATATACCTTCCCCACTAGTGGGAGTAGGGTCACTGTGGGAAATGTGATGATTTGTTTTCTCATGTGTAAAGCTAAAATGGAAACACCAAACACCTGTGCACATTGTCATTGCCTGTTTTTCTCCTTTGTTTAATTGAGCAGATCAGTTAATAAGTGCAATTTTCCAGTAAGGCTCCATATAACACCACACAGGCCTGTTAAGAAGGAAGAGAGAAGGTCCCAGTGAGAGCTGGTTGAGGGCTGTCATCTTGGAATTCCGTGTAAATGAGCACAGGGGCAATGAAACACAGCAATAGACACTGGAATATTCAGTGGATCAACACCATATGAAAAACCATATTAAAAATACATACATGAAGTCAGTGGCCCGTCCTTGGTACAGCTGAGCTCATCTCTTTGTCAGAGGGCATCACCTCCTGCTCTATAGCCTCCTCCTGTGGCGTCAGCTTACATGTAGTAGAGCACTGTTGGCCATAAAGAGGGGATAAAGTATTCTACCTCATCATGAAATGACTGTGACAATGTGATTTATTCACTATGCAAGTATTACACTTGGTCAAAGGTGATTACTGATGTGTATGAATAGGAATGAAAAGACGAATGTGTCTGAAAACAGAATTATTGTAACTTTATGGGCAACAGTGTATGTTTACTATCTGTCTGTCTGTCTGTCCAATCAAGTTCATACTGTCTACTGAAAATATAAAGATTTCCTTTTCTTTTTTTGTCAGACAGATAGAAAAAGTAGATTTTTTACCTTTACATGTTTTGGTTACACCCTGTAGCCTTCCTCTGAAGGGTCACTTGATGTTACTGTGACGTGTCTTGTCAGCTGTTTTATCCAGGTTTGCCAGACTACAGGGGACGATTATGTCCCCTGTAGTCTGGCATCCCACAGAGGAAAGCATCCCAGGTTTGGGATAAGGTGTAAGATCCCTCATCCCTGTACATGGTCCTCGAGGCCCTTTTTCTGATCTCTATGGATCTATGGGTCTCTGTGTCTGTCTGTCATGTTTATTGGAGTTATGGAAGTTGAATGGGGACCGTTAATGTGATATGATGTATCTGACACAGTAAAAGATAATTCATGTTCTGTGTATGTGTAACTTCTGATTAACTGAGATTCACAAATGTATGTATGTATGAACAAATGTTAATGAATCTGGCACGGGTAATTGTTCTGATTGTCAACACTGACCCCACAGGAGTATTGCACTCAAGTCTATACATATGCACACTTACAGTCTGTGAAAATGCATCTCCTGTAAGATATGGAAGCATTTTACAGAAAAGTAAGAAACAGCATCTCTGTGGGGGCTCTTTTCTGCCTTTCATCCACAGAGGCTGTGGCCTGGTTGTGCTGGAGTAATCTGGTAGTTGTGGATTGATTACGACCAAACCAGCATGTTACTGGTCTCTGGGATGCACCATCATCAATCATGCCAAGTGCATGGAAACAGTCCTCACACAATAGGCATGGCACAGTAAAAAATATGACATACTTCACACTGTATTTGTGTTTGACTTTATAAGGACAACATTTGTAAAAGGAAGGCCAATCCTTAATTTCTCACTTAATGATGTATGTGAACATGCTTTTGACTTTAAATAAACATAAACTCATTGAAGCTTGAAATACACTGGGTTGACTTCTTAGGCAAATGTGTAGATTAAAAAAAATAAAAAGAAAAAAGAAATGACTGCAATATATCAGAAGATAAGATACAGGGTGTCTATAAAGTATCTTTACAACTTAACAAATTTATTGCAAACGTAAATGAATACACAAATCTGTAGAAACTATTACAAAAGGAAAAGCAGATATTGAAGGTTTTTTTGCCTCATTTAATTCACCGCTATATGGACACCATTAGTTACACAAAGCACATCCAGACGATACTTGATTTTTTACCATGTTCGCTGTACCATAGCCTCATCATTGGTGTCAGTGGCATCAAGCGTGAATTGACAGATGTGACAGTGGATGTCTTCCATACGTAATCCTCTAGTTTCACTGAATCTGCGTATTTGGTTTTGTTTCAAAACGCTACAATACACATTGTGCCTTTTCTTGAGGAGTAGCTATTTTTTAGGGGTTTATTTAACAGAATGTGATGCAATGTGATGAAAAACTTTGATAACAACTGAGTACATTGAACAAATCGGATCAACATATGTCATCAGTTGCTTTTATAATACATTGTTTTAATTGTAAAAAGACTTTATGGACACTCTGTATATTGCAAAATGCAATTCAATACTTTATTGCCATAATAAATTGTTATGACCCATTGAGTATTTTTTAATAATTAGGATGATGCATTTTCATTGAATGTCATTGTGTATGAATACCTTTTCACACATGCCATTCAGTATCTATAGCACATTTTGACATTAAGTATTTACTCAAGTTAGGTTTTTACTGGGTCTTGTTCCTGTTGAAGGTGCAGATCTAGATCCTATGGAAGAGGATTAGGGCCATTGGAAAAAAAAACAAAAAACAGCTAAGGTCCAATATTTTTTTTATTATTATTCTGAGAAAAAAGTCAGGATTCTGACTTGAATCTCTCAGAATAATAATTAAAAAATATATATTGGACCTTTTTTTTTTTTTTTTTTCTCTCCCATGGCCCTAATCCTCTTCCGTAAGATACACATCCATATCCTTGTATTTTTTTTTTTTTTTTTTTTTTTTCTAAATATCCTTTATCATTGAGAGATCAAGCACTGTGAAATTTTTGGAGACATTATTGGAAGTGAAAACACTAATTGCTCTCAATCAACATGAATAGGTTGTTGTTGATCCAGATGATGGTCTAGAAATAAGTGTTGATAGATTTCATGATTAAATCCTCTATTTGATGGCTATTCATAATAAGTCTGGTAATAGGAGAGGCAGTATTGACCCTGAAATTGCATCCACTCCATCACAAACACGTGATGGTAGAACCAGAAATCCAAACTCTGGAAATGTGTTTAAGGGTCATGAAGCTGAATCATAGATGTATTTTTTCTAGTGTATTTCACAACATAGTGGAATTATTCAATGTAGTGGATATGAGGATGTGACTAAATCTCTTCAAAACTTCACAGAATTTCCCTGATATGAAGTGGTTTCTCCTTGTTCAACAGGTAATGTCGAGCCAAATAAACAATCCTGGAGATGCCGAAGAGAAGAGATATTCTTGCCATCGTGTTGATCGTGTTACCCTGGACTCTGCTCATCACTGTTTGGCACCAAAGCGCTATAGCTCCACTCCTCGCCATCCGAAAGGGTATGCAGTACAATGCACTTCACAAACATTATCAACCCTGAAGTGGGTCCTTGAACTCAACACTCTTCAGGTTTAGACAACAGACAGTTCATTTGGAGGTACTCAGTAAGCACGATCATCAGCTTCATCAGCACTCAGTAACACTCATTCAGTCATTGTAAACCTCATCAGCTTCAAAGTTTATGTACATGATAATAAAAGTGATCATTCAAATGTTTTCTATCATATTTTCACTTTCAGACTTTAGTTTACAAAACAGCCAGTCATTACCTAATTTAAAAAATCTGACAGAATTTCTGCCAGTTGGAGCAATTAACATTTCAGATGTCTAATCTGCTTTGCTTTTTTAATTTTAAGCCTCTAGCAGTAAGCTACTGAATATTTAAACAGCAAAACATTGTCCTTTCACCGACATCCTTTCTAGTAAAATGTGCTTCATATGTTTTTTTCTTTTTTTTTTCATGTGAAACTATAATTTATTGAACATTTTCTAGGTTTTATGTTAATTTATTCCTCTTTTTCATAAATTTTCATCAAAATTTAAAGTAAACTATACACACAAATATGAAATATATCTGTGATATGTAATATATTACTTGCTCACTAGCCTGAGATGTTAATACAGTCATGTGCTTCCCAATTAACCCACAGGGACCCAAAGCAACACTGTAAAATGTCAAGTATGTTGCAGAGTAAACCAACCCAAATTAGAGTGGCAGCAAATCAATAAAGCTCTTTGCCATCTTCTTATAAAGTCATGAATGCAGGCACATAAAGGGGTTAGTAAACAAAGCAGCTTCACACAACTGCTGTCTGGAGGCCAGACACTATACAAATTTTGATCAGTTGTTTTGAGTTTTGGCTGATTTTTAATGCCTTAACAATTGCTTTTAGAGAAGTCAGTGTTATATTGGATATAGCAAAGATACAATTACTAAAGATATTAGTAATATCTGACCCAGCTCTGCCCACAGGCTTCTTTTTTGTTCTCTTTAAAGATGTGCTAGAGGTTTTTGGCAGAGTGCTCACTGGCTGCTGCTGTTGAACATCTGGCCATCAGCAGATTGTGTTAATCTACGTGCTGCAGAAAAATCCTCTTTATGTTCGAGCTGAGAACGGAGCTCAAGCAGAACGCTGACAAAGATTGCCATTAGCTGTTGCACAATGAAAAAAATTAACAACCTTAATGATCGTATAATTGTATTCTATCAGTCATGACCAACTACTGGGTCCAAACTATCACAGCTTTTACCAGTGGTGTTAGATGTTGCACGGTGGTGTTTACATTCTTCTTGCTTATTTATTCAACATGAGATTTCTTGATACTGTCCAGAGGCAGTTTCTAAAAATAAGTTGTTTCCCACACAGTTCATTTCATATGACATGAAAAACAAAAATTAAGCCTACTTTTAAAATAAACCTGAAATTAAAAGCTACAACTGTTGATTTCAGACTGTAGCCAGCATTTAGCTTTGCTTCTGAAAAGTGTGAGCCTGTCTCTGCCTGAAAGTCTCGATCCATCTACCAGTACAGTTAAAGTTAAATAATCAATATATTATATTATATTTCACGATGACTTCCTTGAATTCCTGATGGTTGGCTGGAAACCTAAATTCAATGCATCCACCTTAAAAATAGTCTTGTAAATAATCACCTGGTACAACCTTTCATTTTTACTCTTCAGTTTTGTTGGTATTGAAAGAACACGCGTGGCAGACTAGTATCAATCACATAAGAATTTCCCAAAATCTGATCTCTTGTCCAGTAAAACCAGTATCTATGCACTGGCGCATGTTTTTGTTTCCACTGTCTGACTCTTAATTCTGGTTAGCAAAAGCAATCCAAAGCATAACTATCGAGATTTAACATTTTTGTCAGTCCTGCAGCAAATATAGCTGCTATTTTCTTCAAACCGAAAACTAAATTCAACAACTTAACATGTTTATTATTAACATAATCCAAGAGAGAGAGAAGAAAGAATGAGAACACACAGGGAATGAGAGTCAGTGGTGGAGTCTGTGTATAAAAAGAGGGCATGTGCACTAGATCCACCCACATTTCTCTCTCTTTATAAAGAAAAGCCCAAAGGCGACGCTGGGGGGGAAATGCTCATCTCTCTCCTCCCTCCTCTTGCGCTGTCTCTCTGTCCATCAGTTGTGTTATCCTCTCACGGTGCCTGCTTTCGCTTTTTGCAGCCTGTCACCACCTAGTAAAAGAGATCTTTATCATTCCAGAGAGGCTTGCAGTCCGCCACCACCGGCTCTCAGGTACACTTTACCCCCATTGGGTTTAAGTCACCTGAGGCAAATATACAAAGGACAACACAAGGTTGCACTAATGCCTTACATGTCTTCTTATCCCAAATCTGCAGATGATGGTGTCGAGGGCAAGAGGGACGCAGGTGGCCAGGCGCAAGACTCAAAGGAATACTGTGCCTCAGATAAGGATATTGTGGAGGTGGTGAGGACAGAGTATGTGTATACACGGCCTCCACCCTGGTCTGATGTACTGCCCACCATCCACATCATCACTCCTACATACAGTCGACCGGTGCAGAAGGCCGAGCTGACACGGCTCGCGAATACTTTCCTCCACGTTCCCAACCTTCACTGGATCCTCGTGGAGGACTCCCAAAGGAGAACACCTCTTGTCACTCGGCTCCTGCGTGAAACAGGGCTGAACTACACTCATCTTAATGTAGAAACGCCCAGGAACTATAAGCTGCGGGGTGACACTCGGGATCCCAGAATCCCCAGGGGAACGATGCAGAGGAACCTGGCACTGCGGTGGTTACGAGAGACCTTCAACGCCAACAGCAGTCAGGCAGGAATCGTCTACTTTGCAGATGATGACAACACATACAGCCTTGAGCTATTTGAAGAGGTCAGTGCTGCTGCCCTGGTATGTGTATGTACAGTATACATATGCAGAGTATGTGTGTGCACTTACAGTCTACTAGGTCAGTTTTTCTTCCGATGTCATGGTGTCATAAAAGAATTATACTGACATGCAGGCAAACTTCTAGTTTTCCAACTGAACTAAGTTAATATACATACAGTATACAAACATTTTTTATTTAAACATAATAGCAACAACTATCTGATAAAACCATATCCGTCCATAAATATGAACACCATGAAACCATTACCTCCCACTACGTGCACATGAACCTAAAATCTGGCAGTCATGAAGCTGCCATGTTGCCTATATGAGCCATCTGGTCAGTGTTCCAGTCCACAGATTTGAAGGATTCAGGACTGCGATAGGTCATTTCAGCTGCCAGTCACCAGCTTGACCAACATGATTCAGTGTTGTAAAATCTACCTAAAAAGACCGAAATCACTTGCCCCGTTGGATATAATAAACTGTTCGTATATATTTTGGATTTGCAACAACAAATTGGGCAGGAATCCACACTCTAACCTTTAAAACCTTGACTGTAAAAAGGTCAAACTGGTATCTTATAGGTGTTGATTATTGTATAAAGCAAAAGACAGCAAGACTAGTATGATTAGTGTAGTTTGATCATTATTCAGTGTTTCCCATGGTAGTGTGGCTTGTGTATCTATGTTTTGTTGCATTAACAGGGACATTTTAATGTGCTAATCAACATTTTACATTGGAATTCCTGTTTAGATAATCAAACATATTCTTAGTTTCACCTTTAATTATTTCCAACTCTGTAGCAGACAGTTATTTGCTACCTTTTACATATTATCTGTGGCACTCTACATTTAGAAAAGGCAAAGTACATATAGAGCACGTACTTGATAAATAATGTAAATCTTAATTAGATTTGTATTAGTTCAGTAAGTGAAATGTACTTTTGCCACGCTGACCGGCCATGTGCAGTAAGAGTCTGTGGTGTAATGGATGGTAAGAGGGGGGATGGAACAATAAATTCTCAGTTACATGAAACATTTGTTTAAGCTCTTAACAAGCATAGTCAGGGAGCCGGAGCCAGTGGAGAGAAGTTTGAGCATGTAAACAGCACATCTCAGGCCATCCATCTTGACATCAGTTGAATTACCTGAGTGGACACGGTCCAGGTCCTCTGAGTATTAGCCTCAAGTCTTGTTAGTAGTGCAGACGTGGTGCGTAGTAAATGGAGCGCTGGGTATTGACGGGGCCTGTCATTACCTTTCTCTGGGAATCAGCTGAAGTGCTCCGTCTCCCTCAGAAGCCCTCCATCACCTCCAACAGGCTTACTTATGTGCCAGAGTAACGGCCCTGAGGAGAGAGAGACAGAGAGAGGGAGAAAATGAATGAGAGAAAACGAAAAGGCGTCAGTCACCTAGATCGAAAGTAAACAGTGGGCTGCAACCTATAGTTTGCTGACAGTATAGGAAAAAATTCAGTAGTTTGCTGACATCGTAATAAATATTCAGTGTCTCAACAGCTTGAAAGAAGAAAAAATATAAGTCCAAGTGTAAAGACATGGTTGAAGAGTGATGTGCAGTGCTCTGTGGGCCAATTAATATGTTATTATATTCCACAAAGTGGTTGAACAACATATTCGATTTTTTTTTTTTGTGCCAAGCTGTGTATTTAGATAATTAACAGTAAACGATATTAAACACTATCTTGCCTCTGTTTATGTGTTAAACATTACTACAGATAAAAAAGTACCCGACTGCATCTAACTAATTTATGTGAAAGGAAAAGTGAAAATCAATACTCATCCTTTATACAATGTTGAAATGTAATTCATGGTCTGAAATGAAAAAAACAACAACAACAAAAGATGACAGTTCAATTTTGCATCATCTGCCCCCTTAAGGACCGATGAATGTACCTGGTCCCTCCATCTGTTTCTCTTTGGGAAATTTGTTTTTCTTTTATTGCCACTCTGCCTTTTCTGAAACTCAGGCCCTTTGTCTTTGTGGGATTCTCACCAAATGCAGACATAGGCTTGCGCACACAGTAAAACTGTACAAACACATCCTAAGGAAGAAGGACTTTGTTGCATTTTCATTTGGCTGGCTGGCACCAGAAGAAAGATTTGTGCTGTTTTATTCCTCCTGATATTACAGGAGTCAGCAGGCAAAACTCTCATTTTCACATTTCACAGTATAGACAGGAAAGTGACAAACCACTTCGACATTGCCTGTGGAAAGTGTGATTTTTACACTTTCTTTTGATTTAAGCCACATGTATATCTGTGTTACAAAAGAGGAAAATAGGTCAGCCATTGGATTTGGATGTGGTCTGAGCAACAAGTACGTTGCATAGGTTTTGAGGTAAGCTTTATCCAAGCATTAGTTCGAGTTCCATATCGGTCTACTCCGGTCTAAAATAAAAACTGCATGGAAACCTGCATTCATGAAAGTTCTATTGAAAAAAAAATGTTGCTAAACTCACACTGACACATTCATATAAGTAATCATTATCTCTTCTACTATATAAGACCCAGAGCTCATTAAGACTGAACATCCTGCCAAATCTTATCTGGCTGGCTGGCACAGTTGTTTTCCCTGAAGCTCAAACCCACTGATTCCCATAAGCCCCCAGCCCACTTCACACTGCTCAAACTCTGCTCTACACTCTGATCCCTGGAGCTGACCACACCCCAGCCATCACATCACATACAAATCTAATGCGGCAGCTCAAATGCAAAGCACTATATTACAAGCAGGTTTTTTTTTTTTAATGTTGGCTTAGAAAGGAAGACACATGCAGTTTCTCTCTGCAGGGCTTTATATGGAAACTCTACTTTATAGGCACAAATACTGAATACTGTGTGTTCCCTCATACTCATGTACGTCTATTGTAAATAGACCTTCCATAAGAGAAGCAGCAGCACCATTATTTCTGCTGCACTGAGTTTGATTAAATGACTGTTTCTAAACCTTCCCCTTTCCTCATTATAAAAACGTACCTTTTATGGCTGCAGCAGCTCCTGCAAGAACAGCAAGGACTCAATGAGAGGTAGACAAAGAAAAGGGCAGCAAGACTGTTTGATGCTTGAAGATTAAAGGATAAAAAAAAGAGCAGAATGGAAGTACTCTACCCTAAAGAATTTCTGTGGGGTATGGTCATATAGCCACGTGCGCTAATGGTTTGGTGCCTTCAAAGCGTCTTAGTACTGTCTACATCTGAGTGTGTCTAATTATGGTATGTAAAGGTTGAAGAATGTGTGATCTCCATTCATTTAGAGGTAAGACAGCTGCATAACAGTTTGGTCAACAGCAGAATGAATTACAGCAGCAGCTCAAAAAAACCTCCTACCCTGACGCCATTAACGCTGGGAGCTGATGCTCAGATACTGTCTTACTTGTTTCTCAAATGACTTCTTTCTCCCCTTGTTTTTTTTTTTTTTTTTACCTTTTCCTCTCCTTGTATTAGATGAGATCAACCAGGAAAGTGTCTGTGTGGCCCGTGGCCTTTGTTGGCGGTTTGAGATACGAGTCCCCTAAGGTCAATGCAGCTGGAAAGGTCTATGGATGGAAGACGGTGTTCGACCCCCATCGGCCCTTTGCCATCGACATGGCCGGATTTGCCATCAACCTGAGGCTCATCCTCTTCAAGCCACAGGCATATTTTAAGCTCCGTGGGGTGAAGGGGGGCTACCAGGAGAGTAGTTTGCTCCGAGAGCTGGTCACACTCAATGACCTGGAACCTAAAGCAGCCAATTGCACTAAGGTAATTCTTGATTTTATTATTTACTGCTTTTAAGTTGCTTGATATCAGCAGTTGCTGGATAGGGAATTTTACATAAATGTCATGGCACAAGATACTAGTAATATGAATATACCAGAATATAGAGTGAGTGTGGATGCATCTTTTTAACCCTTAAAAACCCAGACATCCACCACCAACTGTTTAATACCTGCTGATCCACTAATCCTATCAATACATGTAAATAATTGGTGTAAAATACAGTTGTCATATTTTCATGGTCATCAGATATGACCCATTTGGATGTTCAGAGGCTCCATAGTGAATGTAGAAACACCGTCATCTTCTACAGCATTGATTCACCAGTAAAACCCATGGATTTTGAACAATGACAGTGGATGGAAACACTGGGTTCAGTTAATGAGAGATCTGACTGAAAAAGTCACTTTTTCTTCAGTTTTCTCTGTTTTTTATATAATAACCCTCAACTTTAATCTGAGCTTTTATGAAAATCTACATGATCAGTAACTTAAATATAGGAAAATATATGATTTACACTGAAAAAACACAAAATACAGAGGATAACATTATAATATATGGTGATAAATCACTTAAGAAAGGTTAAAAAGGGAGAAAAAATCATCAGGAACTGACACAAAAGAAGTACTGGGTCTTAATGGGTTAACTTCAATTAAGAAAGGGATAAATAACTTTGAGACTGCAATGCTTCATATAAATTCACCAACTTTTCTTGCAGTATACATGGATTGCTGTGCAGGTAATATCTTCCAATGGTCAGGCAGTAAATTAGTATATATCCATTGCTGTAAAAGTTTCATTTTATTGATTATATGTTTCACACTGCCCACATGCACACCCAAACGTACCCCACACAAGTGAAAGGCTTGAGGCGAGCAGCAGCAACAACGTCCGTCATGCTCTCTCCACCATTCCCGTTGCAGCCCTCGGTCTGGGTCACTTCACTAAGCCTCACTCTGGGCAAAGAGGAGTCAGCCAGAGGGCTTTAGCCAGCCGGTATCAACACCACAATCTCCCCTTCACACACACATACAGAAAGTTATAGCAAGGAAGAGGGAAAGAAAAGGAAGAGAGAGAGATACTTTCAGCCAGCTTTTTCTCCTGCTCTCTCCCAGCCATTCAGAGGGGTAAATGAAAAGAGTGGATTCAAGAAGCGACTGAGAGAGCGGAATTGGGAGTTGGGGGAATGGGGAGGTAGGGAAGTCACACTGATTACAGATGAGCGCAGGGATGGACAGAAGGGCAGGTGGAAAAGAGGAAGGAAAAAAAAATGGAAAGCCGTGCGTTGGCATCCCTCTTCCTTATAATCTACCACTTCAGATACGAGCATAACTATTAACCTCCCTCTCACACCTGAGCAAAGTGGGAGTGGGCTCCTGGCACATTTCAAACACGTCTTATGCATAATGCATGAGTGCCGCCACAGTGAGATGAAAGGAAAGTGGGTTCCAGCATAGAAGAGAGCAAGGAAAATGAGCTTGACACTTTTTTCTTTCCTCCGTCATTCTCCCTGCCATAATTTTCCTGGTTGTTTGTCCAGTGACTGAGGCCAAATCAATCCAGTCTAAAGGCATTATAGCACATCCCTCGAAGAACTGCACTATTTTATTTGCAAACAATCACAGTGGTACAGCAAAGCATATCCACAGTGTGGAACCCTCTTAGTTGGCCATTATCCTATGGTCAGGAAAGGACTTAAAGCAATCGACCAAGCTGAGGGGGATGGATCATATATTTGTCAAATAACACATTACGGTCCCTCTTCACTTCCTTCTAATGCAGGTTTCACACTCAAGTAGGTTTTTACACAATCCCAGTAGTAGGGTACATAGTGGTGCATGTAGCTCGAGCTATAACGGAAAATGAATGTTTTGAAGAACATGTTGGCAGAGTGGGAGCTAAAAGCAGAAGAAAAGGGTGGAATAACAAGAACTACATGTTCTAACGTTGCTGTTTGTGTTGTGGTTTTCCCACCAGATACTTGTTTGGCACACAAGAACAGAGAAACCTGTCCTTGTAAATGAAGGGAAGAAAGGATTCACAGACCCCAACGTGGAGATCTGAACATTTCCACCAGACTGAGGTAAATAATGAAATGTTTCAAAGCACATTTTGATTCTCTTTCATTATGGAACTAAGTCATTATTTTATAGCTATATATACATGTATATATGTACAGTGGTGGCCAGAACAGCTGACAGATCTGAAAATATTGACCTTTTTTTTGCCTCCAAAATGTGATTTCATTTCATAATGTTCATGAAGGATACAGATGGTCGCTTTGAGCTCAACAAATATCAGATGAAGTGACTCCTACTGTTTTCATCCACTTTTAACTTTAATATTTACTGAATGAGCAGGACAGGCTTTGTACATTCAACAGAATCACACAGCTGTGTCCTAAGATTGTTCCATCACCATCAGTTTAACCACAATCACGATTTGGCCTCTTCTATGAAGGAACATGATTGTGTGACACTGACTGTGAAACAAGACTAGCTTGTTTTTTGTTAGTAAAACTACCTAAATCTCCTTGATGATGGCTCTATTCTTTAGCATAATGATGACTTTGTAGATGAAGAATTTGCAGGGCTGTTAAAATTAACTCGTTAATGCAGATTAATCCATCATCACGATTAATCCGATTACAAATTTTAACGCAATTAACCCATATGCAGCGCAGAATGACTCTGAACATCTCTGGTAACGCATTTCAGGCAGTTTATCCACGTAGAGTTACTGTCGCGCATGCATGAATGGGCAGTTGATCCGGTAGTGACAGGCAGCAGAACCAACCCATAAAGATGGAAGACACTAAACAGCACATTGGCCTCTGGATGGAAATA
>JAPQRP010000006.1:14354049-14365750 GCA_037367295.1 Apogon hyalosoma | reverse complement strand
AACAAATGATTACATTTTGGTGGTGATCCGGCGGGTGGGGGGGGTGGGGGGGATGATCTGCCTTGGAGGAGGTCTGTGTTCTCCGAGTGGTTTTGTAGTTTTTCATGACTTTTGATGGTCTGATAATTTTTTCTGCGACTGTAAGTGGTGATAAATAAATTAGGTGATAAATGAGGTTAGATTTTGGAAGTGGCTACAAAAATAGATCTAGGTCTTTAAGGCTTAAGGAGAATGAAAATCCCTTAAAAACTTTCAAAAACTGCTGTGAAATACTATATTTAAATTTGAAGTTATATTTCAAGTAATTAATGCATGACCCCGAATATTTGGCCTTTAGACAAAGAAAATTGGCTTCCCTCTAACAAACCAACTAATACACACTGCTCTGAGGTGACCACAGTCTAATGAAAAAGCACAACAAAGTACTTTTATTTTTGCTAATAATCTGGTACTTTTAACAATACATCTTTAGCATTGAGGACTGAGGTTGACATGCTGTATCATGGCTTCTTTTTGAGTCAGTATCCATCTGCTGTACATTAGGTGGATCATAGAAGGGAGTCTTTGCACCTTTGACATCAGTAGCTGTGATGCTGTACAATTAATCACAGTAACAAAGTTATTCTATACCTCGTATAACAGAATCTCTGCTCTCCTTGATAAATCATCTGTCTAGTGCAATACACAGCGGTGGTTCTTATCTAACATGGCCTAACAAAAGTAGCTGGAGATAATTCAAATACCAAACCTCTATGCTGTTGCCAGATTATCTCTCCTCACACTTTTTGTCGACACACTCGTACACATCACCTAAAATTTACTAAGATGTTAGAGCCTCCCTGGCTCATCAGCCGAGGAAACCGTGTTATTACATATTTCGACTGGAGCGTGATAAGACAGATTCAGACGCAGATATCTGTGTTGTATCGCTCATCAAACTGGCTGCTTTCATTGACTGAACATTATACTGCACAGGGATCAGCCTTTGAAATCACAGACAATGAACCTATCTTTGGATTTGTTCTGTTCTTCAACTCGTCTCCCATTATTTATTAAAAATCAAATTTAATATATTTATTTATGTATTTATTTTGAGCGTGGACGTGCAATTTAACCACAGCAGTTGTATTTACCCACTGCTCTCTAAAGCAGCATGCATGCATACAGTATACACAACACAGGGGTTATTACATACTGTAGGACCATTGTGTGAATAGACTGACATGCAAACACAGTCTTCTTCATATCACTGCTGTTGATCCAACCGAGGAGTTCTGAGGAGCTTTTAAATGAAATGCATTATTCCTCCTGTAAAACTGTCTGGAATTGGACTAAATGAAGAAGAAAATGCAAGTGTAATATTCCAGTGTGTAAACGAGTTAATTTCAACACTGTTTCCACGTTTTCATTTTGTTCTAGCAAGTTTCCTGAATTTAAGTATGTGATGTATCATACATTTTTCGTGTGATGTTGTCCAAGACTGCCCACATAATTCTAAATCTTGCTCTTGTCAAAACACTGGCGAACAAAGATCCTGCGGCGTACAGATCAGCATGGGGTAGGATTAAAAAACAAAACAAAAAAAAAACACACAAAAAATAAAACAAACAAACAAAAAAAAAAGATTCTGTGATGTTAACTCTCTGTGGTGTGTCTTAAAGAAGCAGCAAATGAAATATCCTGGACAATTTAAAAGGGCTTCACCTTCAAGGTGATGTTGTTACAACTAGTCCAACATCATATTTCAGTTTTTTCTTAATCTAACAACACATGTATCAAGCAATACCTAATACTCAGAATTAGTCTAATAGAAGCAACCTACCTATACATCGACAGCAGGTTCAGTATTTAATGTCAGTTAATGAGCATTTCCCTCTGAGGGCTTCTCTACGGCACAAAACACTTTACACACAAGTCCTCCCTTCCCTCATTTCCACTGTCATCTTCCAGCCTCATGTGATTCACATTTTATGCATGTGACTCTTACGGTTGTTTATTTGCCACAGCAGTTCAGTCTCAGAGAAAGATGTTAGTTGATTCAAGAGAAATAAACAACTCAGAAGAAACTCATTTGTGGTTGTAATGTGTCTATACATTGGAAACCCCCTGCGTTGTACCTTATTCATTTATATACTGAGGATTGGCACATTTGGCCAGTGGGCATAGATTAAGAACTGCCTTGCTCAATGGCGTGCTGATGATGGCTTAAGGCTAAACTTGTACCACTACATAAAATGAGGGATGTTTGATTTCTTCAAAATGCATTTTAAACTTGTTCCTGTAACATATGCATTAAGTGCTGCACTTGTAACATCCTTTTTTTATGAAATAACTGTGATCCATCCTAGATAATGTCAGATGAGTTTTCAAAAGATGATACAATGACACACTGGCAGTGCACGGTGTTCAGTGTGAAGCAAAACAGTCTTTATTTACAATTCTTTTTACAAAGTCTGAATTTAATTTAAAAAAACATAAGATCTTCAGAAGAAAAAAAAAATTAAGTTAATAATTAACCTATAATACACACTACAATTCTAATCAAGGTCAGTCCATGCTGCAACCCCATTTCCTCTCATTCTAATAACACAAGTATACAGTGGGAGTGCTGATATTTAACAGAGTAAATACAAGCCATCACAGCATGTCATACCCCCCAGGCTGCAACAAAACTGAAAAGTGGTACTGGTTACAAAGTAGTTTCATGAGTAGTTTACTGGAAAAACTATCAAATGGTTTTCTGGTTCACCTCTGCAACAAAATGATGATAAAAAAGATGGACGGACAAACTATCAAACAGAACCACTCCAACATATAACTAATAAAATGGAGGAAGTCTGGGGATGAAATATTAAATAGTTTTCCAGTTATGAGGGATAATAATTATCACCAGCAGCTTAATCAATAAAACATACTTTTAGCGTACCTCCTACAGGCAGTGGTGGAATGTAATGAAGTACTTTGTTACTGTACTTAAGTAATTTTTTATGTATTTGTACTTTACTTAAGTACATTTATGGAGGGGTACTTTTTACTTTTACTTCACTACATTTTAGAGTGGTATCTGTCCTTTTTATTCCACTACTTTTTGAAGTGTTTGCGTTACATGCTACTTTTGTTTTCTTCTTTTTGTAAATTGATTGTTTTACCACGTGCAAAAAGCGCTGTGCAACTGTATGCAGTTGGATTGATCTTCTCTCCCAAAAGAGCAAAACTCAATTTTAAAAAAAATTTGAAAATCAACTCCTTTTGAAGGTGAATCAGAAATACTGGTAATAGTCAGATGTAGAAATGTCTGGCCTGATGAGTTGATTACTGTGCCAGAAGACTGTTCATTATGGGTCCTCTTTACAGTTTGAGATCAGAGCGTATGCTTCTGTTTACAGTGTTCAGTACTAAAGTTGAGCAGTCACTTATAATACCAATTCTTTCTTTGTATATTTACCAAACGTCCAATTCCATCACTTTTAATCAATATTTACTTTCTTAAGTATAATGGTTGAATCTGGATCAAATACTTTTACTTTTTAAGTACATTTTAAAATGATTACTTTTATACTTTTACTTAAGTAGATTCTTCCCTGGATACTTTTACTTTTGTAAATTTTTTGCCCTTGTATTTATACTTTTACTAAAGTAAAAAAAAAGTCAGTACTTCATCCACCACTGCCTACAGGTAGATTCACACCAAATTTTGCATTGCATTAAAAACTCATATTGACAAGCATGTGAACTCTTATGTCATTTGGACATCGTCTTGTTACATTATTTTAATCACAGGTTGAAACTCTGATAAAACATTGCAGCCAATCACATGGCAGCAAATCAGTGCATTCAGGCATGGAGACATGACTAAGATGATGTGCTGAAGAACTGTTCAAACTGAGCATCAGAATGGGGAAGAAAGGTGATTTATGCGACTTTGAACGTGGTGTGGTAGTTGGTCCCTGAGGAGCCGGTTCAATTATTTCAGAAACTGCTGATCTACTGGGATTTTGAAGCACAGACATGAAAATATGCCTGCCTTGTATCAACAGTACAGTCTAGAGGTGGTAGTAATGATGTGAGAGATATTTTGTTGGCTCCTTTTGGGCCCCATAGGACCAACAAAGAATCATTCAAACACCACAGCCTATGTGAGTATTATTGCTGAGCATGTCCATCCCTTTATGATCAGTCTTCACACACCTTCTGATGGCGACTTCCTACAGGATAATCTGCCATGTCACAATTCTGCATCATCTAAAATTGGTTTCTTGAACATGACACTGAGGTCACTGTTCTAAAATGGCCAAAGCTCAGTCCAATAGAGCACCTGTGGGATGTGGTGGAACAAGAGATTCATATCATAGACACACAACTGACAAATCTACAGAAACTGTGTGACGCTATCACATCAGTATCAGTGGTGGCTGGTGAAATTATTTTTTGTTGGGGCGCCATATACAAGTCAGTTTCCCCATGCACTATACCCACATATCACCACTATTTTAGACAAAGCCTATGCTGTTGGGAGCCGACAACACAGGTATATCCCCGAAATCCCCCCATTCTTCTGCTATATATTAAAGCAAATGAATGACACAAAGTAGAAAAGATATCAACTTAATTGCTATTCAGAAAGCAGATTGTGGAGAGATTTAATATGAAATGTGACATTATATAGAAATACCCATAACTGTTCATTTGATATTTTCAGAACATTATCAAACATGAGATGATCATTATTATCATGGAATGCCCCTCTGCAAGCAAATTGGCAGAAGCAACCAGGTAAAGGTGATTCACATCACCCCAACGTGTTTTGTATCTCAATTGCCCTCCACCCTTTAAATAAACAATTGTTTGTACAAGGATTAAGAGCCTAATTCCCTCATCTGTGATTATCTGGTCAGTGTGGCTAGCGAACAATATCTATTGAATCTTTCACCTGTTTAATATTGTGAAAGCTTTTGTAAAGTATTTGAAAAGTATTTGAGTTGTTTTCAAAGACTCTGACAGAGTATTCAAATACAAATATGACATGTTAACACGAGGAAGTGGCATGAACAAACATAACTGTTAGACAATCGATTTGAACTCAGTTTGAGCTATATTGACCTGATAGTGGCCGAATAATGGTCAGAGAACCAGTTTTTCCCCACAAAACTCCACCTAATGAATGAAAATGACACCATATGATCTCCAGATGGTAGTCAGAAAATGGACATTTGTATGATGATCAATATGAACCAAATTTGATCTCAATCGGCCTATTATTGCTTGATTTATGTCCAAAAAACTGATTTTCAACTAAAGCAGCCGCATTTGGATGACTTATAATACTCATAGAGAAGCTGAAATCGATAGAGTTCTTCCACTAGGGGTCTCCTATGCTGGTTATGAAGGGAGAAGAAATCCAACCAAATAAGTCCTAGTTTTCGCGTTCACACAGAGGATCTGGCAGCAGTGGCTTTCAGGTTAAAACCATTATATCCTTGAAATGGAGGTTTGGGGATAGAAATATTAATTTAATTTTTTTTAAAATATTAAAGTACTGTTATCAGTACTGTTACCTACTGAGCTATCCGCTGATATATATTAATATATAGTGGACGTATATCATTTTGTCTTGGTTGTTTAAAAGTAGCTCAAAAGCCATAAAATTGTGTTCATCCCTGGTTTAGATGATCTTGTGCGACACTGCATTTCTGATGAAGGTCTTGGTTGTTTTTGGGATGTGACGTTTACTCCTATGAGTGGTGCACGGGTGGAAAGTTTTGCGTCCCGATGCTCTTCTATCTCTTGTATTGGAGGGGGTCTACTGTGCGTGCAGCATTTATAATGAGAGTCTATATGGTAAAGGGAGAGCCTCAGGTACAGTTTTTCACGCCCCAAACAGGACACTCGTCATTTGACTGGTCACTAAACAACCAAAAACATTTTTAAACTACACTTGAATGCAGATTATACATGGTACTCATGGGCTCTATTATATATAGCTCATTAATTTAAATAGTTATGTTTTTGTAAAATTATTTTATGTGATTCCAATCGTCTTCTTCTTCGTGTGAGACAGGTGGGGTGGCGCCCTCTATTATCAAGCCCCTAGTCGATATAGACCAAAACATCTGAAGGATGTTTCCAGCTCCTTGCTGAATCTCTGTCATGATGAATTGAGGCAGTTCTGAAGGCAACAGTTTCACACCTGGTATTAGCAGGGTGTACCTAAAGAAGTGGCAGGTACGTATAACTGTCGCAGGAAAAAAATAAAACTGCGCTCGATAACAGTGGACTAAAAAATGTCATAGAATTTTTATGGGTGTGGCTTATATCATCAGATATAAATCAATTCAATGAGCACATGGAGGTAAAGCTTTTCAATATCTGTATGGTTTAAGAATTATTCAACAACATTGTTCAGTGTAGCACCCCCTTTTGGTTCGTAGGCTGCTAAACAGGAATAGGCACCACTCTAAAACACACAACTGAAAAACTGGATCAAGGTCAGTGCAAAAACATTAAATGGTTTTCCAGTTATGCTCTGTGAATGATGACAGACTGACTGCCACGATGGCTTTATTATATGTTGGATGGTTGAGTGCTGCTAGTCGAGTCAGGGCCCTGTTTATGGTCCTTCAAAGATCAGTTCTCGTAATCCAAGCCTCCTCTTCCCCTCTCACCTCCTCTCTTCACTGGACATCAACACTCATGCCATAGTCGGGGCTGCTGCTGAACTGGATCTCACCATCTGCTTCATGCTCTTCAAACACTATGATCTGTCATAAAGAAAAAATAAATTACCAGCTTAACTGAGGTCATGGAGGCACAGTGAGAGCCAATGATTGAGCACTATGTCAAATTATGTATATGATACAAAGTAGAGAAGCAAAAATACTGAAAATGTTCTTTGAGTTTAACATTAACACCAACATGATTAGGTATTTTCTGACATTGAATGCCCAATATAACAAACAGATTAATCAAAAAATAATTTGAAGGTTAATCAGCAGTGGAAATAATTGTCAGTTGCAAAAAATCCATGTTAATTTTGTCTAAGTTGAACTTTTATGGTTATTGTACCTGAAAGTCTTAAGCATTCAAGAGAAAATTGCTCTAGTTTCCTCCAACAGTCTAAGAGTTATGAATAAAACACACACTTAAACACAGATTAAACATAAGACAAATCAGGTGAAAACTCACCAGTGGAAAACAAATGCTTGTGTTCAGAGTCAGAGTGGAGGCTGCCCTTCATCTGAATGGTAAACATGTGTAATGCACAGGTACCTGGTTGTCCCCCCTGTGGAGCCACGGCGCTGGCAAATACAGAGTCTGTTGAGGACCAATTGACCAGTAACGTCCCAGATTCTTTCCGTTGACAAAGATGACGCCCTTGCCCCAGCCCTGTGGACAGAAACAATGATGGTTCAGTAGATTTACACAAACCAGTCACAGGTGAAATACAACACTAGGCTCATGACAGATAAGCAATGCAATCAGAGGTAACTTAACAATTGGTTTTTATTCACTGGATTCTAAATGACCACATCTTCACTACTATACTACTGCTACTCTACTGTAAAAAGACCTTTAGGATGTTCTCACCTTCAACAGTCTGTTAGAGATAGATCACTTAATACAGGGGTGTCAAACATGCAGCCCATGGGCCAAAACTGGTCCGCAAAAAGGTTCCAATCTGGCCCTGCAGGTTGAATTTGCCAAGTGTAAAAATTAACAGTCAAGGGTGTCGAACTGGTTTTATTTGAAGTTCCACAGTCAGCCCAATGTGACCTCTTGAAAAATTAAAGCATAATGACCTGTAAATAATAACTCAAATTTTTCTTTTTGGTTTAATGTGAAAAACTAATATTATATAATACCTATATAATGCCAACTCCAAATTCTTCTCCTTCTTTTAGTGCAAAAGATAACATTAAATCATGAAGCTATTTACATTTATAAATGATCTTTTAACCAAAAATAGTGAATAACCTGAAAATCAAGTTCAATTCTAACAATATTCTGCCTATTACTAAATGTTTTGTGCCTTTCTAGATCAGATCCTTAAGGCACATGTATAAATGATAAGTTGAGGCATAATATTCTTAAAATTACACTTATTTTTCATGAGAAATTTCTTTTTTTTCCAGGTTATTCACATCTTTTTGTTTGGACAGTTTGTAAATGTAAATATTTTCCTAATTTAATTATATACGGTACTTTTGCACTAAAACTTGGAGTTGTCATTATTTATAGGTTATTATGGTATTATTTTACTTGTCCAGCCCACTTGAGATCAAATTGGGTTGTATTTGGCCCTTGAAAGAAAATTTGTTTGACATCCCTAAATTATTAAGTGCTTCTCAGTAACAGCAGAACTTGTATCCGATTGAGGCCATTGGCTAATATCCAGCTTCACAACTGGAATTACAGACTTTGAGGGAAAATAATGACTCAGCAAATAAAAATCACACCAATAATTTAGCCAGTTCCTCTGATGCTCAGTCCAGGATTATTGATATTTATTCAGATACCGTGTTACTGCGACTTAGATGCTCAGTTCAGTAATCAAATATTTTTCAATAAAGCCAAGGACACTTACTTTCCAACAGTTTTGTGTCTGCCTTTAAACATCCACTATGATATAATAAGTCCTGATCAAAGTGTACCATCGGCCTTTAGTTTTTGGTGAGTAACAATAATTAATAGCTTACTTTTCTGTGTTTAGGATGAGATGAATAAAATACAAGAAAAATCTGTTACTACTACTGATAATACAGCTTCATATAACACGTAGGGACTAAATGTAATGGTAGTTAAGTACGGAGTACGGAAGCGGTCAAAATATTTGTGTGCATAAGACAGATATGCATGCATATTAGCCTACAGTTATGCAAAAATAAATATAGTTGTGCAAAAAATACATATTTGTAAACTCTTGAATGAGTTCAGTCGTACATAAAATGTATTGTGTGTATTTTATCTGTTAGAATAGAAATGAAAAAGTTTTAACATCAAGAATTACAAACATATAATGCAACATTACGATTGCGCTTTCTCCATCATGGATTCAAATTCATCAACATGACTCTACAGTTAAAAATACGTCACTACTTCAGAGGCATTATTATTCCCTTTCTGAGGCAAGATCGGGCAGGATCACTGTGCGAGATGGCTGATGAAGTCAGAGAACAAAATCAGGTCAAATCAAACTGTTTGTACATCGTTCTGACCACGAAGAAGGAACCTGAACTCATGTGCAGTCTGTGGAATCGATGTATCCTCTGCTCGATAAATAATACCTGTGAAGTGGTGATATATTTTTGACAGTAGAGTCACATTGGTTAAAAAAAAAAAGCGCAATCATAAAGTTGCATTTCGTGTTTGTAATTCTTGTTGTCAAAACTTTTTCATTCATATTCGGACGGATGAAATACACACAAAATATTTTATGTACAACTGAACTCATTTAAGAGTTTACAAATATTTATTTTTTGCAGAACTATAGACTAATATGCACACATTTCTATCTTATGCACACAAACATTTTGACAACTTCCTTACCCCATAGTTTGGGGTAAAATGTCTGTCCTTCCTACTCACTGGGAGTTTTATGAAGGTGTCTTTAGGAGAACGGTTCAAGTATAGTTTGGCTTGGAAAAATGCTGGGAAGGAGGGCCGATGACGCATGGCAATCCAGTGACTGGAAGCTTCCAATCTGAAAAATGGTAAGTACATAACAAACAATTAAAACATCCATGAAGCATAGTTGTCAGTGTTAATCTAAAGTACTGTATAGATGTGTAAAATGTATTCATGTATGATGATGGCACGCTTTAACATAAAACTTTATGGTCCATCAGCACAACTGATTTTAACCATTCTGATTTTTCCACTTAGAAGGATGAGCGTGTATTTTATATTGTTTCACCATAAGTATATATAAAAGTAAAATACAGAAGACAATACTTCTGGAAAAGATTTTGCTGTTTACAAGCTGAGAAAAGATAGATTCAACCCCTTCAATCCTTACTTCAAAAGGTGCTAAAGTTTGCACACACTAATTGGCCTTGACATTTTTAGAAGATTTCTGGGGTAAAACAGCTGATAATCACAGTACATTGAAATATATAATGATACATGTGTTCTTTAAATGTGTATGTATTGTATTTAAGAGCGAAAGTCACAATATTGCAATAAGCAACATAATTGAATGAAACAGACCATAGCTCCAAATAGAGATGCCAAATCCTGTTACCATCTCCCACCAATAGAGGGCAGACATGTGCCCCTTCAATCCTAACACCATTTCAGGGCATGTTTCTACTCAAAGTGAAGAAGAAAATCCAGTTTGAAAGGCGTGATCCCGAGCTGGTTTAATAAGTAAGTAAATTTTATTTAGTTTTAGTTTGAATAGATAAGGACAGATTGGGCTACTCTGCTGCTGGGCTAAAAAGCTATTAAAACTTACTGCATTTTACTTCTTACTGATGTTTAAGTTAATCTATTTTAAGGACAAGATGACAAAAAACAAAAACTTCCATGTAAATATGTTCAATGTGCAATTTCATTAAAAGAAGTTACGTAATCCAATATGGCCCCCACCCTGTGATGTCACAATATGCAAATTAGATTATTACATTTTACTCCCATCAAAAACTTTAGATCATACCCAATATTTTTCTCACTTACAGTATGACTTTACCTCTAACCACTTCCAAGCTACAGCTTTTTGACATCTTGACATCAAAATTGAATATTAAAAAACAAACAAACAAACAAACAAAAAAACACTCCAGCGCCTAAAGGGTTTATATATTCTAGATATAAAATATAACCTAGAGCTGGAACTGGGCCAGACGCTGTGGAAAATAATCATACTAAATGTCAAATCATTATTACTTACTAGTTTAAGGTGTATTTTCCAGTGGCAAAGTGAAAGATACTTATTTATGGATGTATGCTATTTGTGACAGTTCCTGATTTGGTGTTAGGGGGGGTTTTGTTGTTCTTTTTTTTTTTTTAATTTTGGTTTAATGTTGTGAACATTCAAAACTTTTAAACTAAAATGTTCAAGATCAAAATATACAAGAGCAGATACAATAAAATATTAAAATGTTGTATTAGTGCTTTATCTGAGATTGTAAATTAAATTAACCTTTAATTAAATAAACAAAATATGTGTATGTATTAATATGTTCAAGAAACAAAATATAACCTGGAGCTACAATTGGGCCAGTCAATGTGGATAATTGTCACAAAAAATATCCTTTAATAAAAATAAACCAAATAAAATATATATAACAATACAGTTCATTATCAAAATATAAAAATATTATCGCATTGACCCGTGGGGAACCATGGGGTCATATTAATACCAATACGTAGGGACTGACATTAGTTAATGCGTCAATTCCGTTTGTAACTTCATTTCCCATCATGCAGCGTGTTTTGTGTTTCCAGTCAACCGAGCACTGTGATTGTAAGGCTACTGTATTCCAAAATAAGTAATATCTCACAAAATACTGGTCCTATCAACTTGCCGAGGTATTTAATGCGGAGATGGGACTATTCCTCAGCTGTAGGTACCACATTGGTGAGTTAAAAATGTCTGAATTTCTCAGAATCATATGGACACACACACGCACACGCACACACACACACACACACACACACACACACACTCACACACACACACACACACACACACACACACACACAC
>JAPQRP010000006.1:14340829-14351838 GCA_037367295.1 Apogon hyalosoma | reverse complement strand
TGGAATCCAGTAGTTTTAGTAACAGAACAATGCCATTATAATCTGCACTTTTTCACAAGGTTGACTTTTTACATTTGTTGCAATAAAAATTAATTTGTAGATTTGCTTTTGGCTTGATGTTAGAACTGAAACTGTTTCAAGTTTATCTTTATTTATTCATCATCCACAATACAGAAAATACAAATAATGAGGCTGATTTTAAGTCAACTGACTGTGAATTACATTGAGACTGAATAGGCTCAAGCAGAAGCTAAATGCATAAGCATTTACACCTCTGCATTCAAATCATAAATCAGCTTTTAGGCTACCAATCAAAACATCAAAAATCCTTCCTGCTTGTGCCCCTCAAAAATATCTTTACAAACCAATATTTTGAAAACCATTAATGAATTGCACATCTTTAAATGTACATTTATGTCATTCCATAATTTAACCCCAATAACAGAAATACATTGAACAGCTTTTTGTACAGTAAACATACAAACACCTCTGAAATCATACCTGCTTTCCTGTATCATAAAGAACTTTTGAACAGAGTCTGGGAGTGAGCTTTGTTTGGCTCAGAACATTATTTGCACAGTTTTGTAATTAAACAAGTCATTAAATTTCATAACATGGGAATTTAGAAACAGTGGAGTTGTGTGCGCATAACAATCAGCTTTATGGATGATCCATATGGCACTGTGTAATATCCGTGTAACCCAAAGCTTTCCCATGCTGCATGTTGCTAAATATTAACCTTCCAAAAAGGCTGATAGTAAACTAGGTGTAAACTGAACAACACAAATAACATACCTTCCCATCAGGTACAGCAAGCTCCAGTGTCTTATAATCCAGCAGACCAATGAAATGTTTGTCGACAAAAACCTATGGAGAAAATAAAAAAAAACATAAAATAAATTTGGAGACCTGCAGATGGCGATAAGTGTGTGGACAAAAAGAGCTTGTTAACTGCACTCAACAAGTACACTAATCAGTGGTGTGATTTATGACAGTCACTGCAGACTTCTCACAAAGACAAGTGAAAATGTGTGATTGGAGATAAATATGGTGTTGTTTGTCTTTGTGTCCTCACCAGAGATCTATCTCTGACATTGTTCTTGGATCTGAGTATTCCACCACTGGTGATGGTGGTTTCGTACAGAGTGTATCCGTATGACTGCCCGTTGTGGTTATTGGCAGGGAGGTTCTCCATGTTGACTGGCCTCTGTGACTTAAAAGGCTACAAAACATGCAAAATGAAGGATTTAACACATGCGCACTTTACTGGTAACACAAGGAAAGCATTGTTTTTTAGAAATCGTTTACCTCATAATTGCCTAAGTCATACAGTATATGGACATATACGTATTGTATTGTATATGTATTGGGACACATTGAATTCATGTGTGTCTTTTCTAATAGGGGTCTGGGCTACAAAATAATAATGATAAATGTCATAATATAGTTTTATATTGTGATAAATATCATAAATATCGATGTTTATGTCTCAAATCAGCATGAACAGGAGCTCTTACAGCTGTAGCCATGATGTGTCCCAATATATTTGGCCATGTAGTTTATAAACATTAATATTTCCTTTTTAAGTTTAATGGATGAGTTTTGTTCCTCAGTGAGATGTGAAGAAAGTAGATGGTTAGTTGTGGTAGAAAATAATTATTTACAGTCAGAGCACAAAAAATATTTCAGAAATTTAGAAGTAGAACATTTAAAATCATAGTCATGACTCATGGATAAAAAGAAAACAGAAATTAAGTGAAAAACCATCTCTGAGGCATTTTGGAAGCAAAGATAATTTAAACAAAACTAACCAATGCAATGATATTTATCACTATATAAAACTATATTATGACATTTGTCATTCTTGTTTTGTATCCTAGACCCGTTAGAAAAGAAACACCTAAATTCAACGTGTCCCAATACTTTTGTTTGTATAATGTATGACTTAGGCAAGTACACTATGAGGCTAATGATATGCTTAGGTGGTTTTGGGTCCTTTTGGCTTTGCAGGTCGGTGGTTGCCTGTTCTCTCCAGGCCGTCCCTGTCATGCTGCTGGTGACGGTTGACCTGTGTGGTTGCAATTTTCCATGCACACACATACAGACGCTCAAATGTGCATCCAGACGCACACCACACTTGCCTGTTGTTACCTTTAGGTTATACTGGCTCTGTTACTGTTTTTGTTTATTTTTTTCACTTGTTGTTTGCTACTGATTATTTTGATTTTGGACTATTCTGTTCTTCAACTCACTGATGTTCTTCTGTAGTTGTTACTGTTCTGTTTTCGCCTGTTTGTTTCTGTTTCAGGGTCTGTGTCAATGCCTGTTTGCGTATAACCCTTGTCCTGTTCTCCCCTGAGGTAATATCCATACAGTAATAAAATCCAACCAATAGGGGGAATTGATCGTATTGTAGATCAAAACTGTCAACTCGTGGCACCCAGTACATTCATACTGGAGACCAAATTGCTGAACAGGACAGGTTAAAAAAAAAAAAAAAAAAGAAATGTGTATGTGCTTCTCACATAGTTGTATATCATTTCCTCTATTTACTGTGAAAAAAAATTTCCACCATCTCAAAACCATTCCCACTCCAAACGGACTTCCTGTCACATTCCCCTCCATAAGTGAAGACTGATCAAACCAAATGAAGCTTTCCTCTTTGCTTTTCAGCAAAATTCTTTTATATAGCCACATCTTTTTGCTTACCCTTGAGAGCTGCATTTTGTTCTCTTTAAAAAACAATAAACGCCCCCCGCTATGATACGATTAACCACCTACCTCCTAAAATGCAGATACAATATCACACTCAGACAACCCACTCACTCCCTCTGAAGCTGCTGAGGAGAAGTTTGGCTTTTTCAATGTGGTTGGTCAGGGGTAAAGTAATTGGCAGCGCAGGGGGAAGCGAATATTACAACAGGGAGTTAATAATTAATGTTGTAAGTAACTGCCAGACGTGCTACATCTGTTTTGAATATAAATGTCTCTGAAGAGCATGGTGTAAATATCTCAAGTAGACACAATGACGCTGTCCAAACAGGTTCTATTTTTTTTGGCAAAAAAAAAGCTCAAACTATATATTCGCACAAATCTATATCACACAAAGATGCATACAGTTTATTACTGCTTGCCTCTAACCAGAGGCCAGTGGTATAGTAAAGGATGTATTAAGGAAGACTCCTTGAATCCTGCATCAACTATAAAATATACAAGATCACAAAATAGTTACAGGCTGCAGAAAGTTGTCTTCCTGACTTTACAGCCACATAACTGACTGAGATGGAAGAGGAACAGAAAGTTATTTGGGTGAAGCTCTTATAGACACATGGGCAAAGAAATCGTAACAAATGTGCAAAAATAGTTTTAAGACATCAAACCTAACAACGTTCTTGTAATAAACATGTTTTGTTAAGTGTTTGTGTTAATAAAATTCTGTAAAAGAGTAACCAAGGACCTTCAATACAGTGTACTGTAACAATTATCTACAATTGATAAGTAATAAAGTTACATACACACATTTTTCTGTTGTCTGCAAATCCTCTTTTCCTTTTTTGAGTAAGAGTACAGTGGTGCTGCTCTATTCTCCTTTTTTATTTTGCCTTGAATGTTGGTACTCAATATGCATCCTTAGATTACCTTGTCAGTGAAGTGCAAACTGTCCCAGAGGGACAGGTGCTGTTGGACGACAACAGGCTGGTATGCTTTTCTCTTGTGTAGAGAGGGCAGTTCAGGGAGAGGCTCAGCTGAAAAACAAGGAGGAAAAGTGAGGGTATCTGACAGTTTATCTGCATTTCAAATATGTAGTGGATTTACAATATCCTTCACACGATAGCTAAAAAATACAGAGAAACTTTAGAGTTTAAAAACTATGAATCTTACATTTTTGCTAATCTATGTAACACACATGCCTTTAATTAAAAACCAAAGGCTAATTATAACACGTAAGAACTATTTGTCCAATATACAACAAAGCAGCATAGTTCATTTACTAACAACTGAATTGTTATTCACCTACACATATAACATCATCTTCTCCATTCTTCTTGGCTGTTAAACCTGACAATCCCCAGTCAACCCTACTCTTAGTCCCCGATATCAGTTTGTACACATTAAAAATGAAGTAACTTGACCCTTGGAAGCTGGTTTTAAGCCAATTTGAGTCTGTTTTTAACCATCCAAAGCATTACCCAGTTTGCTACAAAACTCTTTACAATGATTAACCATAGTTCCCCCTTCCCTCTTACTGCTTTTAAAGGTGTTAAAGCATGTAGAGACACCAGCCGTCCCTATGGACCACGCTTGACAGGATTTCCTTATCACCATGTGGTAACAGCTGGATCACTTATGAAAATCTCAAAGGATAATGGCTAACACCTTTCCTCTAAATGGCTTCCACCCTTACAATCCATTAGCTTTAGTACTACATATACTGTCAAACGAAGTAGAGACATTTCTATCTGTCATACTGGAATGTTTTTTCAACAAAGCTACTTGTATAATTCCATACATTATCATACATTATTATCTTATACCTAAGAAAACAAGGCAAATATGTATCCTTTGGGATACTGGGAGCAAGGATGATTCTTTTCTCTAGTATTCTAACTTTTCATCCAATAACCTGGAAATATCAATAGCAAGTCAGCATTATACAAGTGCACAGGCTCTATTCACATCCAGATTGATGTATAGCTTGTTCAATGGTATAAACGATATTTTTGACAGCTCTGAAATAATAAGAAAACCCTAAAGCATATACCGTATTAGAGGTCTATTTAATAAGCACTGTTGTTGTCAACGATCAGTGTTAGACCTCTGACAGATCAGCCTGAATCTGAGTCAAGTCAATGTAAAAACTCTCCTGCAGGGCAAAAAGTAACTGACACAATATACATAATTTGACAACAAACTATAATAAAATATCAAGCTGATCTAATTAAAGAATTAGGTCATGTATTTGTGGTTACTGAGTATACAAGACAAAGCCTACTCAGACTCACTCTCATATCCAGGCCACTGCGCATTGTTCAGCAGACTACAAAACATAAGGATGAATCATGCACAGGCAGCCTTTCAAACTATCTTCAGTCGCCACAATGGTGAACAAATTATTACTTTGTTGTGCTGGATTCAATCCCAGATTGCCAAAAGCTACATTTCCAGCCTTGGCTACAAAACACTTGAGATTTCTGCCCCCAACCACAAAACCATTGTTAAACAAATGGAGAAAACTGCATAAGCAATAAACTTGGTTCAAGGACTAGTATGTAATTTTCCCAATGGGGGGTAATTGAGGGTCTCTGACTTTGGTAGAAAACTCACACATGCACAGATATGCACAACCCCATATCTAATCCACGCTTGTAATCATATGCAAAGTTATCCTGCTTTAGCCAACACTGAACCGGTTGTACAGGGGAATTAACTTAAGTGGGGAGATGAAAGAAAAGGGAGACAGAAGATGGGGGCCCGTCTCAGCAACAACACAGAACACTCACTGTAGTAGTGGCTGAATAAATTCCTCAGAAGATGGTACTTGGTGGTGTAATCCCCAGCCTCGGATAATGGAGCATCGTAATCTGAAAGATAATGCGCTATCAGAACTGCAGGCAGGGATGCCTCTCCCCACAGCAGATGCTTTCACAGCGCTCACATATCATACATCTTGAGACAGCAGCCGACCGAGACATATTTTGGGTTATCTTGACAGAAAATATAGCTTTTTTGAGGCAAAGAGGTAAAAAAGAATTCAGAGTAGTAAAAACAGGTATGCAGACTGCTGAAGGTCAGAGGTGGCCTTCACTACTGCTGAGTACCTTTCAAAATTCCCCTCTTTTCTGAAGAACGAGGTCATTACAATGTTAAGTACCCTAGAGGAGGATATAAAACCCATTGTACCATCTTTAATTTACATTCCCTTGCATTTTATTAGGTAATGAATTCATTAGTGTGCAGTGCATATTCAAATTTCAAGCTGCTGAAGGTCAGATGCTCCTTAGCAGAGTTAGCGCCATCTAAAGATATTTCACATAACCTATCCATGTTTTTATAAACCCTGCAAATTAGCATTTGCACAAAGCAAAAAGAATAAGAGTGTATTTACTGACTATACTTCAATAAAAAAACAGATCAGTAATTCAGGCAGGAATCAAAGTGTATTCTTCATCCTCTATAAACCTTTGGTGCAGAATCTCTATGCAAAAACAACAGAAGTAACAGTATCTGTGAATTTAAGTATTAAAAGGCTACTTTATCCTCAATCTTTGTTGCACTAAACCCAATTTAAACCAAGCAACAGACAACCTCTGTGAAGGAAATGTGTTCAAATGACACAATATGTTAGCTACTAAGGTCACATATAGCTACTTATTGTATGATAAAGACAATAAAACAGAAACATACCATAGCTTGTTACCATGGGCTTAGGTGATGGTATGCCAATGGCGAATGCCCCATTCATGAAACCAAAATTTGTCCCTCCGTGAAACATGTAAAAGTTGATTGACATGCCCAGTTGTAGGATTTCTCTGACAACAGGCAACATGTCTGATAAAAAAAAAAAAAAAAACAAATGCAAGGAAGAAAAGCAAAGAAACACATGCACACAAAAGCCAATTTAATAAAGAAACTGTGACAAAAACTAAAAATAACTCAGTTTTAACAAGCCAGAGCTGTTGTTTCAATAATCCTATTACCCTCAATTAAACTTCAGTTGAAACATGAATGGATCCCAGCCACACATTCTATTAGAGGTTACTATAAATCATTACAGACCAATGCTGCCATGCATAAAAAAAGAGGCCAACCTTCCTACACAAATTAGCTACCTATACTTTGCAGCAAATCTAGTAAAGCCTATAATTAAGGACTCAAACCAGAGTGACTTTAATGATTTGTATCAAGGACATGATTCTTAGTGAATAACAAAGCAGTGAGTGACAAAGCTGGACAGAGTTGTTGTTCAGGGTGGTAGCAGCGGCTGTGAGCAGCTGAATGTGCCGCAGTCTGCAGAGCAATGAACTGTCACCGGCAAGAATCCACTCTGAATATTCTAGTGTTCATTTCATAGCTGTGACACTGTGTATATGGTCAGGGTCTTTTTTTTCTCTTTTTTCCCTTTTCTCACTTACAGAATACATAAGGAAGAGTGCTGGATACTTTCATATTGAGAACATTTTTTTGTTGAAATGTGGATGGCTACTGGGAACGATGAAAGTAAAAAGCAAGCTCAAGGCTGTGCACTGTCTGTTTGAAATGAGATGTGTCTGAGAGCACTCAGGATGATGATACCAGGGTGTAGGGTTGCTATTAATTTTTACAATTGTGAAACAGGTGTTATCATTCAAGTTGTAACTGCGACTGTATTATACAACATAGCAACCCTCAGGCTGTAACATGTGGTCTATTATACGACTTTACGCAGGACATACAGTAAAGAACATATGAGCCACATTAATATTTACTATTAAGTCCATAGGGCATAGATCAAGAAAGATGCCTGTCTTGGTGAAATATAGCTGAAAAAAGAAGCTTATCAAGGGAACAGTTTGACATTTTGCAAAACACACTTTTTTCATCTTTTTTTAATAAGAATTAGATGAGAGGATCCTTCCATGCCAAAAAAAGTTGTAGTGCATTAACAACTTTTACAGTTTCCGCATTGATTGAAAAATAAACTCAAGTATTTCTCGCTATTTGGCGAGTTAACTGGTGACAGATGCATGTGAATATAGAAGAAGAGGAAGAGCGCAAGATGAATACTACAAAATCTAACACCTTCACCTGAGTTCGGTACATTCAGTGAAAAATCTGTGAAGCATATCTGTGAACAATTCCGTACTGAAGTGTTATGGAAATCTGTTACTTTGAAATAGGTGGACCTGAGACAAAGTTAAGAGGATGGTGCACAGACTGTGATACTTGGCTCACATCCTACTATGCATGAAAAGAATATAAATCTCTGAAAAAAAGCCAGAAAACTGGGAAAGAAATGACCATATGCTAAGCTGTGTACGTCCCAGCTGCACTGAGTGGGCTCCTTTTGTTAAGGAACTGTACGGTTACAGAAATTGTCTGGAGAATTTTTCTTTCCCAATCCCCATAGCACTAAGTTTGTCCTTAGCCTGTTTTTACTGAGCACAAAAACTTTTTTTATTTTCAGCTAAAAGGTTTGTCTTAAGCCTTTCTTCCCCTTAGGTCCCTATACTCTGTCTTACCCTCAAGACAGTCTGTTTTACCCTTGGAGATGCTGCTTTGGCTCACAGCACATCTTACCCACATCTCAAATTAGCTCGAATTATCGACCCCCAGCACAGAGAACACTGTTTCACCCCCAACAAAGAATCCATCAGAGGAAATCCAGTCTTACCCTCATCTTAACACTGTTATCGGGGATCCTGTATCCCTCTACAGAAAACCTGTCTACCCCTTTTAAGTGTTTGTTACCTTTGTCAAAAGCCTGTCTTACCCTCAGCTGTATATACATGATGGAGATCACCCCAAAGATCAAACCAGCCTGACCAGTACTCCATCACCATCTTAGGCTTGTGAGGCTAGAAGAGGAGAGAAATGTTTTAGAGTGGCAGTAGTTTCAGACAGTAACACAGCAGAAGTAGTGCTAAATGTTCACCTGGAATAAATTCTATTTATTGAAAAAAGCAACAATACCAAATGATTTACATCCTCACAGACATGACTTGAAGAACAAACAGGTAAAAAAGTGGCAGACAAATAGGACTTACCTGTACTTCATCCAGATATATGATGTCTTTTTTATTCAGCTTCTGAAAATTCAGAGTTTCTAGTGCTTTATACAGAAAAGAATAAATGACAATATGTTAAAAGTCAAAGATAGACTAGAGATCAAACTTAAGATAGACAGAACATTCAGAAAATAATGCTAATTAACAGCTTTTTCTTTTCTTTTTTTTTTCTTCTTTGTGTCTGTCTCTGTAGTTATAGAGGCAGAAAGAGAGAAATTAGATTCATTTTTACACCATTTATTTTTATTGTTGCTATAGATAATTCTATAAAATACTAATGAAGTATTAGGAGACAACTGAAACCTATACACGCTTCACAAACTTCTTTTTGAAGTACTAATACTAACTTGAACTGTTTATCTCATATTATAATTATGAGAATATGATTGTGGCTTTAAAACCAACTGTTTTAACACATTTGTGAATTAGACCAGACAGTTGTTTTGGAAAAAGGTCAACTTCCTGGTCCAACACAGAATCCTCTCTTTAAAATTTTGTACTGAACAGCAGTTGCCTGACACTGAACTGCCCATAGCTTTGACCACGTGTCATTGTGAAAAAACACAACACACTAATCATCATACTGTGTGTGCATGTGTGCGTGTGTGTGACTATGTGACAATACCTCCTTTCACTCCTCCTAGTTTCAGTCCCTTCTTGTTGTCTGAGGTCATTAGCAGCTCTGTTACGCCTCTTGATAATAAGGCCTGGAAAGAACAGAGCTTATGGATTATAGAAGTAACTGAACAAAACAGTAAGAATATATTTTTTTGATAGAAAGTAAAAAAAAGGGAGTCAGTGACAGAAGAGAAAATAAAGTAACTAAGGATGGATGGATGGATGGACGGATGGACGGATGGACGGATGGATGGATGGATGGACTGTTTCTTACCTCCTTGATGAAAGGCATGTATTCTGGATCTTTAGCATAAGAGCCATATTCATTCTCCACTTGAACTGCTATAATTGGGCCACCCTTGGAGTACTGCACATGAATTAAACAACAAAGGAAGAAAAAGAATAAAGAAAGAAGATATACTAGTGTTTATCATCAGTGCTTGACAATTCCTACCTTCCAAATAGCTGACTTAAAAAAATAAGCCACTGTGAAATAAAAATCTGCATATGTGAAATGACATGACAGTGATGAAAAGAAATACAAAATGGTGCAAAAGATAGTAAACTACTGCAAATCCTCACTTATTAGATCATTTAAACTTCACTGAATGATTCCACTGTGTTGTGGATACACACAAAGAAACACAAGAAACATAAAACAAAAACATATTTCAGAAACACACATCAAACACACCAATTCTGGAGATGAGAAGCTTGCTTCGCAGGGCTGGTAGAATGTCCGACTCATTTTACCATGAGAGTTGGACTCTGCCAGGGCTGTCCTTTGTCAAATTCTGTTTAAAGTTCTTATGGACAGAGATTGTAGGCACAGCCAAGGAGTGGAGGATGCCCAGTACAATGGCCTCAGGATCTCATGTCTGTTTTGGGCAGAGGATGTGGTTCTGTTGGATTCATCTAGCTGTGACCTCCAGCTCTCACTGGGGTGGTTTACAGCCAAAAGGGAAGGAGCCAGGATGAAAATTAGCCTCTCCAAGTCTGTTTTTTCACCAGAGTTGAGTGAAATGTCTCCTCTGAGTTAGAGATGAGCTGTACCCCGAGTGGGGGCAGTTAAACTATCATGAATGAGTGAAAGATGGAGCAGCAGAAGGACAGGTGGATTGGTGTGATGTCAACAGTGATGCGGGTGCTGAGCTGAGTTGAACTGAAAGGCAAACCTCTCAATTTACTGGTCAATCTATGTTTGTGCTTTTATCTATCGTCACGAGCAGTGGATAGTGATCCAAAGAACAAACAATGGAAATGGGTTTCTCCTGCTGGATGGGTGGAGTCTCCCTTAGAGACAGGCTGAGGACTTTGATCATTCAGGAAGAGCTGAAAGTACAGCTGTTGCTCCTCCACATAGAGAAGAGTCAGTTGAGGTGGTTTAGAGATGTGGTTAGGATCCCTCCTGGATGGCCACTGTGGTGAGGTGTTTCACTGGAAGGACTGTGTCACTTGGCTGACCTGGAAATACTTCCTCAGAGGAGACAGTCCCTCTGGGCCTCTCTGGTTAGGCTGCAACACCCGTGAGCCCGATAAATGGAAGAATATAAATGGATGGATGGATGGATGGATGGATGGATGGATGGATGGATGGATGGATGGATGGATGGATGGATGGATGGA
>JAPQRP010000006.1:14312063-14324300 GCA_037367295.1 Apogon hyalosoma | reverse complement strand
GATTGATTGATTGATAATAGCTCCTTTTCATATAGGTGTGGCTTGATGTTAATTGCTGACAGTTTGACAGGAGGTTTAGTTGGTCAGTTTTGATGTTTATTTTCCTCACTCTCTTGCTGTGTCACCAGGTACTGTTGGTGTAGCAGCAGTGACTGCTGGTCCAGGCCTAACTAACACTGTGACAGCAATGAAGAATGCTCAGATGGCCGAGTCTCCTCTGCTACTCATTGGTGGAGCTGCTGGTACACTTCTTCAGGTGAGAGTTGATAACAGGTTCACATTTAGTAGTAAAAATGATGGATCTACCTCTGTAGGCTGTGCCTTAGAGTAGTGTCCAGTCTGTAGGTATGGGCTTTGTTCCTATCAGATGTAGTGTGTAATACCTTTATTTATCTCAACCATTCTCAGCTTCAAGGTGTAACCAGTCTGTCAATGGTGTTTGTCACAGGGTAGGGGAGCACTGCAAGATATTGATCAGATGTCTCTCTTCAAGCCACTGTGTAAGTTCTGTGCTTCTATCAGGACAATCAGGGAGATTGTGCCTACAGTCAGAAAAGCCCTGGCAATCGCTCAGTCTGGAACCCCTGGTCCTGTTTTCATTGAGTTTCCTATTGACACGTTATACCCCTTCCACCTGGTGTCCCAGGAGTTTGCTGTTAAGAATCCTCCCAAAGGTCTGGTGGGAAAAATTATCAATTGGTATGTTGTCATTATATTTTACACATACTATAACCAAAATGAAAATAAATAAATAACTTAATATAAGTGATACCAGAAGGTCATGTGATGCCTGAAATCCACCTGCTAATGGACACTTTTCTCTCAATTTAAGCCACATTCAGCCAAAAGGCCTCATTTAATGGTGTGGTTTTCTTGTAAGGTATCTCAATAACCACCTCATGAACCTGTTTGCCGGGGCCTGGGAGACTAGAGATGTGTCTCCACTCCCTGTTGACATCCCACATGCCACAGATGACCAGGTAGGCTGGATTTTTTGTGTCTTTTTTTTTTTTTTTTTCACAATTTAAGCTGGGGTATTATTTTTCACTTCTACCTGATGTCAGTAAGATGCCACCTAATTATATAAAATAATAGTCATTATTATTATTATTATTATTATTATTATTATTATTATCATTATCATTATTATTATTATTATTTTAACATCTATTAATCAGGTCCAAAAATGCATAGAGCTTGTGAGTCGAGCCAAGAAACCTGTTATTTTGCTGGGTAGCCAATCAACACTGCCACCAACTCCAGTTGATGACATAAGGTAAAGGACAATAATGTTGACCACTATTTAATTTTTCCATTGTGTTTTTCTCTTTAGTGCTTCAGTCTTCAGACAAATTGATTAATTTTAGAAGTGGTCATCTGTTAAAAATATTTTGCATTACAGGAAGGCACTGGAAGATCTGGGCATCCCTTGCTTCCTTGGAGGCATGTCCCGCGGCATGCTGGGAAAAGACAATCCCATCCACATCAGACAGAACAGGCGAGAAGCACTGAAGGAGGCTGACTTAGTTCTCTTGGCAGGTCTGACATACAGTCTGATTATAATATTACTGTTTCACAAATTATAATAACAACAAAGGTTTTTAGCAATATTGTTTTGGAATCTGTTGTAAAATTACAGGAGGTACAATGTTAATAACATAGACAAGTGGATGCATTGTTTTTGTTTAATTTCTGATGTAGATATTGTATGTTTTTAAAAAAAAAAAAAAAAACTAAACAAAAAAAGTCATGAGTACTTGACCTAAGACTTCACAGAATGGCAACTGTCCCAATTTGTAGTGCAATGTGTTTGATTACATAGTGGCTGTCCTTGTATGCTTTGTTTGCAGGCACTGTGTGTGATTTCCGGCTGAGCTATGGCAGAGTTCTGAACAGACGCAGTAAAATTATTGCTGTCAACAGAGATAAGAAACAGCTGCTGAAAAACTCAGATATATTCTGGAAACCAACTATAGCTATCCAAGGTATGTAGTACACAACTTGATGACTGAACTTCTTTAAATATACAACAACTGTAATTTTAGTCAGACGCATCCACTATCCTTTCATCAATATCTGTTCATGCAGTTCTCTGTACTAGTTACTAATAACAACCTACATGCAGCTACCTCAACCTTTAAGCCTTTGAACAAAGACTAACCAGGGCATCCATTAGTCCATGAGAATGCTTGTCAATATGAAAACATTTTTTCATGCTGTTCTGAGATATCACATTTTAATACAAAGGGAACTGTAAGATGTACTGACAGACTCACAGAGATCCATTTAAGTATCTAATGCAAGTCCCTCTTTCCTGTGTTTTAGGTGATGTTGGTTCATTCATAGTGCACCTCTCCAAAGGCCTGAAAGGCCATCGGTGTCCAGTAGAATGGCCACAGAGCCTCAAAGCACAAGATGCAGCCAAAGAAAAAGCCAACAGGTAAGAAAACTAGTCTTTTGGTTCCTGTCTTGTTTATAGTAAACATAAGTAATCACTGTCCCTATGATGAATTTGTCTTAACTGAACAAATACGCTCTGTTTGATTATTAAGATTAACAAGGAAAATGAATTGAGTTTTAACTACAAAATTGTTACATTTTCTCCATCTTAGGTCTAAAGCTGATGAGAAGACTGAACACCATTTGAATCCCTTGAAAGTCCTTCACTGTGTAGATGAGCTGATGGCAGAGGACAGCATTATTGTTGCAGATGGGGGTGATTTTGTAGGAAGTGCTGCCTACATTATGAAACCAAGAGGACCCCTGCGCTGGCTAGATCCAGGTGGTGCAAAGAAAAAAACAGCCGGTTATTAATTAAAACAAAGCAGGTTTTGTTGTTTAAATATGAGAAAATAAGCCTAGCATTTTCACATTGAAGTGAAGTGAGAAATATGTATTCTATTAAATTAAAAGGGAGGTAAAGAAGTGCACAGAAGCAGTTGCAGCCCATAACTACAAAATTGTGTCATGCTTATTTTACGTTTATTTTCATATATATAAAAATGTGTGTGTGTATGTATATAATTTTTTTTTTTTTTTGGGGGGGGGGTCACATCGATAAGTTTGTGTCTAATTTTGCTCTTTTTCCAGTCATACTGTATATGACCGTGATCTCACAGTTCTTTTGTTCCTGCAGGAGCCTTTGGGACTTTGGGAGTCGGTGGGGGATTTGCTTTGGGAGCAAAACTGTGCCGGCCTGAATCTGAGGTATGGGAATGCAGGCATCTCTGAATGCACTTTATCATTTAATCAGTTCCATGTGTTTGTCATTAAAAATACTTCTCATGCACTTGCAGGTGTGGATAGTCTACGGAGATGGTTCTTTAGGCTACAGTGTTGCAGAGTTTGACACATACACTAGATTCAAGGTAAAACTCTACCAAACTGTTTATACTACAGTTAACGCTTTTATTCGAAAGGTTTGATGCAGACTTCGGTACATGCAGTGGAATTGGAATTAGAATGTGTATTAATTGTGTGAATTGATCTCTTTTGACTCTTACTGATATTCATCAGGGGCTCTTTCTCCTACCAAGAATAGACTTATTTTTGCTGTACAACATTTAATATCCAGATACATAAAATATTAGCTTTTAGCAGCTGCGATGCTAACCCATAAAGACCCAAATATCCACCACCGACCAAAAGCACCAACTGATTGAAAATGTTTAATACCTGTTGATCCTCTAACCCTATCAGTATGTAAATAATTGGTGTAAAGTGCAGTTTGTCATCTTTTCAAGGCTCTGTAGTGAACGTGGAAACACCGTCAGCTTCTACAACATTGATTCACCAATAAAACCCAAGGAATTTGATACATGACAGTGGATGGAGACACTTGTTTTTGCGTTCAGTTATTGATATCTTTGCTGAAACAGTCACTTTTTCTTGAGTTTCCTCTGTTTTGTGACATAATAACCCTCAACCTTCATCTGAGTTTTTATGAACATCTACATGATCAGTGAATTAAATAAAGGAAAATACCTGATTTTAACTGAAAAAGTGCAAAATACAGAGATTAATGTAATAATAAGTGGTGATAAATCACTTAAATTTGTTGAATGGAGAGAAAAATGTATTTTGGAATTGCCACAAAAGTAGCACTGGGTTTTTATGGGTTAAATGGGTCTGCAGGAGCCAAAGTCGGGGAGAAAACAACAGACTTTGAAAATAAACACCTGATCTCTGCAGGTATTTCCTCTAGGTCCAAATACTTAAATTGTTTCATGCTGTTATGGAAAAGTGAAGCCGCTTTTCCAAGTTTTCACATTGAGACATGGAGTACAGCAGTGGAATTACACCCACTTTGCTTCTGATCAACAGCAATTACAGGTGTCAATCATATATTTAACCCTCCTACCTGTCTGAAAGTACCTGTGATTAGACAGTCTGCATTGTGGGGTAGATTTTCTACATCTCTTGTATCCTCTGAGACCCACTTGAGTTACAGTACAACATCACAAAGGTTATCCTGGATTTTTCCCTCAATGACGATTAATATCGACCGATACAGCTTTAAAGGCTTTGTCAATAGAATAAATATTGCTTCACTTTGTAACACCAATTTAATGCCTATGTTTGCATTTGTTCCAAATTCCACATCTTACTCTTTTCTCCCAGACACCAGTTATTGCTCTGGTGGGAAATGATGCATGTTGGAGTCAGATCGCTAGAGAACAAGTTCCCATGCTTGGTAGCAACGTGGCGTGTGGCCTGGCATTTACAGGTACATTTCATCTGCACATGATGATGTGTGGTTGCTATGAAGCTTCACACATTCTGAATCTGATTGATTTATATTTAAGTATAAGGTATGAAGAGTTCTTAACCATTACATTATATTTCCTCTCTTTTTTTCACAGATTATCATGTAGTGGCAGATGGTTTCGGTGGTAAAGGCTTCCTTATAGGACGTGAGGATGAAGAAAGGATGAGTGACATCATTAAACAGGCACAGAAGGAGGCCCAGCAAGGAAAGGCTACACTTATAAATGTTCTTATAGGGAAGACTAACTTCAGAGATGGCTCTATCTCTGTATAGAACAAACAGTAAAGTGCTCTACCATCCAGTCAGCCTCCTGTGTAAGTTTAGGATGGGTTTCAAAGAAGACGATACCGTTGGATACTGTATAGGGCCCTGCCCTCACCACGTCTTCTGCTTATCTTTTGTGCCCTTAAAGCCATATTTAACCCTGATAAGAGGAAATGAATTTGTAGTGTGTTAATTTACTGCAGGAGGTCATTATCAGTCAGCTGAGAGCCCTTGCTTCTCTTGTCATACATGTAATGAATCTGCAACGCTTGAAGCAAGTAATCAGTTATTGTGAATGGACTACTAAATGGCTAAAATTATTATTGAAAAAAAGAAGGGAAACATGGAGAAGTAAGGAATGTTTTCATTATCAAGATATTCCTATCTGTAAGAGCTAAGTTTCATATATTTTACCTTAAACAGCCTGTTTACCATCCACATAAACCAGTCACTAAATTTGTTTCTGCTTAAGAGCGACCTTTGGCTTGCTAACTGTGACCACTATGCCCTTTCCTCCTTAACCAAGCCAAAAAACAAAATAAATGTTACAGTTTTACTGCTGTAGTATTTACTGTTCATGAATTGGGTTAAAAAAGATGCACAAAAAAATCTTCCTGAATGTTAATAATTAACAAAATGTATGCATTGTAGTGTCTTCAAATGTATTAATATATAGAACTACATGTGTTGACTTTTGTTATTTTGAGATACTAAACACTAAGGTGAACGAAGTGATGTTGGTTGTCAATGAAAACATGACTTGACAAATGAAGTATTGGACTGTAATTAGAATTATTCACTAACTAGATGAACGCAAACATGGATCAGACTTAAGGGAATCTGATCATCAGTTCTCAAACTGTAAAAACAAAAATGATGAGTGGGGTTTTAAATTATCTAAGTGACATCTTTGGGAAGCTTATTTTGTATTTCCTTGATTTTACAGATTTCAGACTGTTTTTAATAACTGACATTAAAATGCTGTAACTACAACTTTAATTACATTCATCATTCTACATCCTGTACACAGAAGCAGCAGTGTACAGATCAGTATATATTTTGGATCTCATTTTAGTTGTACCTATTGTACATTTCATTGTTATAGTGTGTGACTTCATGACTTTACCTCTCCTGTTTTTAGAAACACTGCAAAGCATACATATGAATGCAACCCCACAACTGTACTTGCAGAAGAAGCGTTGTTTTCCTGCAAAACAGTCTGATGAAACAGCAGAAATAAATAATTCAATCAACTGTAAGTTTAAATGAGTATATATGTGCATGTTTGTGTTGGAGTCAGCTTCTCTTACACTGAAAGCAGCTCAGCAAGTCCTCTTTGAGATTGGCGCTGAGTGCTAGGTGAAAGAAGACCCCCCCGCTGTGTGAAGGACGCTCATGGTGGTCTCTGGCTGCACAGTGGCCCCAATAATATAATGACAGCTCATTTTTGGGCAACGAGGTGTTATTGGAGACGTCTCCCAGCACGACTCCTCTCCAGGGAGTTCACATAAGGCTCGTCTGTAGGGACACCAAGAGCTCTGAGCTGTGCTTCATAGCAGAGCAGTAAATCCTTAAGGGCCTGTCACACACACTGTGGTTTCACAGTCTGAATAGATATATCTATAAATACACTGGAAGAATGTATAATGAGGTTCAACATTCTGATTAAGGACTTCCTTTGTAAATTAGCCAAGATTTTGCAAGTCTGTTAATTGTGAAGTATAACTAGTCATTTGTTTAATTGATTCCATGTTTAATTGAAACATCCATTTCTGGTAAGTTGTTTCCTATAAATAAAAATTATCTATAACTATTTATCCCTCAATGGGCAATTCATTTTAACAGTTTCCAGTTTGGTTCAGGAAGTTAATCATATATACAGTGTAAAAACAAGACAGCCATTTCAGACATACATCATGCAGTGGAAGGAGTTTATGAAACAGGTAATAAGTCAATAGACACATTTAAGATATTTAAAACTGACTACCACACTGACTCATTTAGCAGCCTGATGGCAGAGTGAACAAATGAGTTTCAGTGTGTTTTCTTGAGGCACATGATAACGTTACCCTGACAACATTAACGTAAATCTATCTTTAAAAATGTAGTCTGCTTGGCTTCAATAAAAATGGAAGATGGTGGATGTAATACAGTATGTGCATTAATTACTGCTATTTACAAACAGGTGAAAGAGTGTGTGGTGAGGTCAATAACTGTTTTGTCCCATAAACTGTCAAAAGCAAAAGGAGGACATGCAGCCATCCTCACCTTTGTCCACACTATGCACTTTGGTCTACATATAGAGCAGAGCTGTGTTTCAGAACACTTGGTTTCTTTCTTTCTTTCTTTCTTTCTTTCTTTCTTTCTTTCTTTCTTTCTTTCTTTCTTTCTTTCTTTCTTTTTCTTTTTCCTGCAGGCAGAGCCTTTTGTTTGCTTTTGCTGCAGCCTCTTAAAGCTTTGAACAAATATCTGAAGATGTCAGACAAACTTAGATATTGAATATTGGACATTAATAAGAATATGCCAAAATGTGTCCACTGTCATTCATTATTCATTCATTATCTGAACCCGGTTTATCCTCACTAGGGTCACTGGAGCCTATCTCAGCTACATATGGGCAAAGATGGGGTACTCCCTGGACATGCCGCCAGATCATTGCAGTGCCGACATATAGAGACATCCATTGTTTTTATTTTATTTTATTTTAATGCATTAAAACATATATGGGGAACATGAATCAGGCATTTAAGCACCATGACACTGTAAATGTCTTTTCCAGTTATTGCTCCAGTTTTAGATGATGCAGTTTCCTTCCTTTGGAGTTTTTTTTTTTTTTAATAGATTTTCTCTTTCACCACAGAGTATTTCATTTTTGGGGGGTCAAATTTAGATGTTTCCTCTATGAAGAAATGCTTGGCTAAACACCTGTTACCCTCCATCAGGTATCTCAGGTCATTTATGTTTTGTTTCAGCTCCACCCTTTCATTGTAGATCGTTTCTATGAGAGAATAAATAACCCCATCACAACTGATAAAAGCGCTGTTTCAGTGAAAAATATTAGGGTTTCCATCAAACCATTGAATTTAGACACCCTTTTTAAACTGGAATACTACACACTACAAAATGAAATTGATAAAATTTGAAAAATACAGTTTTCAATCAGGTAAGTAAGTGCCTGGAAACCTTAGCCCACTTGCATCAAGGTGTGGTTTTTATTTTGAACACAAGATGGCAGTCTGGTAGTAGTGTATGTTTACTGAAGTGTGCTGACGTGTTCAGTGAGCTATGATACTGAAGAAACTCTGGGTGAGAGTCCATAAATTACAACATCAAAGAGCTTTTCGTGTAATTCCAAACAACAATATTATTTTGTTTTGTTTTTTTTTCCACAATTAAGGTATAAACCCTGCATAAAGCCTATAGTAGCCTCTCAGCAGGTTCTGATAACAATTAAGTTTAATTCATTTATCATATATATTTGTAATAATAGATACCAGTCGAGCAGATTTATCTGTTGTTTTCCCATGTTTTTGGTAAAGTTTTGATAACGCTAAACATGAAGGACATGTTACAAGTAAAAAAAAGTGATGTATAACTGTCTGCAAATTGAATAATAAACACAACAAAATACAACACAATAAAATAAACAAGATAAAAAACTGAATAAATAGTTTGTTTTATTGGCTGCCCCCGCGCTTGTGTGACGTCACATAATCGGAAAGACTGGCTTTTGCTGCTTTCATGACTCTTGGGAAATTTGTAATCTCTAACTCTATCGTGTAACACCGAGGTCACAGGTTTTTTGTTTGTTTTTTTAATAGTAAAGCATTATGGCCTGGAGATCTATTTATAATACTTTTGTGATTTATAAAACACAACAAACAATATGTTAATCATCAGAATGTCAAAATATTCAATTTATTTGACTAATAAAAACATGTGTTTTTTTTTTTTTTTTTTTTTTAGTAAGTGCTATCTTATTGTGCTTAAGAGCTTTTTACTTATGAAGCCATGGTCATAAGAGTCTTTCTTGGCGTGATTTTATAAACTATTAAGACTCTATATGAGGCTAATCTAGCAGATTAAATGTCTAGTGAACTGCAGTTTTTAAACGCACACATTATCCGTGCGGTACCTGAAGGCGTCATAAGACCGGGCACACATCACGGCAGGCGGCGACTTCAACAGCAACGCTAAAGTTCCACGGAGCGGTAATGTTTAGGACAGTCACCGAGGAAGTGGAGCAGGTTTTACAGTTTACCAGCAGTCAGCTATCAGCATTGTCAACTAAGAACTGTCAGGAGGAATATATGCCGCTTTATTTACTCTACCGTCATTATGACAAGTAAAAAACAGACCTCTCCGTAGTGTTAACAACCTTGGACATAGCTAAATTGGCTCAGCAAAAACAAAGTATCGTCTTTCCGCTATTTACGTATTTTGAATCTGTTTACTTGTTATTTATTAGTGATAAAGTGTTGTTTATGTTCGGTTAAGGTTAATTTATCTTTAGGTTAGAGTCAAACAGCTAAAAACTCGCGCTGTTAATTAATTTTCACGTTAAGTACCGACTATATTATAAGATTGAGAACAGACAGATTGGACGGACTCACTCTTATCAAGGTAAGTTATGTCAGTTTACTACTTTTAATAGTTATTTTTTTTCTTATCTATGAGAAAAGTAATGGTGGAATTTAATGTAGACTGGGTCAATTCAATTCACTTATTATCCCAGTCTTGGCAACAATAATTAGTTAAGCTAATAAAACGTTAAATGACTATGAATTAAAGATATCATTCTCAACATCACTAGTATAACCTGAGGAAGTCTGATTTAGACAGATTCACACGGAACCTCCACATTTATGACACAATAGGAGAGATAAACAGGTGATACCAGTCCACTGAGAATAGGACTGAAGTATTGAAGTAATCATTGCAGTCTGACAGGGTTGTTAAGATTTCACTTCATCATGTCTCCTCTGGTGACTAGCATCGGGATCTCAAGAGAGACAGCATCTTTACTAAATAGAAATGTGTTTCCTGGTGGCACAATGAATCATACAAAAAAATACTATCCACGTGATTGCCCTTTTATTGTTTACTAATGTTGCTGTATTTGATCTGGCCTTGCAGAGTTGCATGTGGTTGATCATCTCTCTTTTAAACAGGAGCTGAATGGCCTCTGTTGTGGTAGTGAAAAGTGAGAAGCGACCTGCAGCTGATTCTCAGGATGCAGACTCAAATGCAAAAAAGCCCAGGTAAGTTCAGGAGCTGTCTCCCACTTTACTCCTTGACTTATTCATCAGTTTTGTCAACAGGGCTGATTGAAATCTTTGTTTTCTTGAGTTCTCAATTGTTGCCATTCTTAGATAAAGGTAGGTTTTAGTTTTCACTGCGTGCTAGCATACTTGAAAATGGTTTGTTTAACCTTCATGCTGTCGGAAGGATGTGGGAAGCACCATGCTTGGAACCATCATCACTCAATCTCTGCCTACCCCAAAGGAAACTGCTGCCCAGCTTGAAGACTAAGCGAGCCCCTGAACTTGTCCTAGTGATTGGGACAGGGGTAAGCTCTGCAGTGGCCCCTCAGGTCCCTGCGCTCCGCTCCTGGAAAGGACTCATCCAGGCTTTGCTTGATGCAGCCAATGACTTTGACCTGCTGGAAGAGGAGGAGAGTCGACGTTTCCAGAAGCACATGCAGGAAGATAAGAATTTGGTGCATGTGGCCCATGACCTCATTCAGAAACTTTCCCCGGTAAGACTGCCTGAGCCCTTTTCCTTGCCTTTCCTTTCAGTACCACTCTGTCGCACATGTACTAACACATGGCAAACAGACTGCCAGCTCACTGTCCTCATTTAAGCCAGGGACGTTTTGTTTCAATCAACTTTCCTGGATTTAGATAAGACATCTTAACCTTATCTCATGTAAAAACGTGTAGCTAGTGACACAAGGCTGATTTGTGGAGGTTTTTCTTGGAAATTAATCTTTTTGAGACAGAGACAGAGGTTTTTGTCTATTGATCAAGGATGAGTCATGCAGGCAGTGAGCAGGCTGCATTTGCTTCTCAATTTTTATGAAGACCACTGCTGTTTTCTAGTCGTATAGCACCCAGATGGAGGCAAGCAAGCCAGAAAACAAAGTTTATTCTTTACTCCTCTTTTAGCTTCTGTAAAAAGCTATTTGACACACTGTATGCAGAATAAAAAAACTACACAGAAATGCTTTTCTTTGTAGAAAAGTAGCTCTTGAGCTATTGCCTTAGTTTTTAAAGTTCAAGCTGTGACAAGAACTGATGAGAAAAACAGATCAGTAGTCCATATAAGCAAACTAAAACCTCCCTTGGTATTGTAAATAACCTTCTACAGCAGTGTTTAGTGAAGCGTTAACATTATATAAAATGATGTATTGTCTTCCTTTTTTGGTGTAAATAACAGCTTCAGCAATAGACTTCAGATGAAGAAGTTGTGGGTTTGCTAAGCGGAAATACAAACACATAATAGCAGGGATAGTCTCAGATGCAACCAGCATCATCCACCTTATTGTGTGACCACTGTGTGACTCACTACAGGAAATAAGACTGCAAGGTTAATCATACTAAATTATGTTCAATCAATTCATAGCTCTACTATCTTTTTCTCGTGATTCAGATATACACTGTTCTGTACCAAAATAGGCATTATTTACAAGGGGAGTGTCATTCTCTAAAACTGTAACTTGTGAAATGAAATGTTAAGTAGTTTTTCATTTGGTCTTCGTTTGGACTGGTCTAGTCTGGAGCAGGCTGGCAGATGGGAACCTTAATACCGTTTGCCTCCTGTGTTAGTCATGTCTCATCGCACCTTTGACATTGATAAAACACGCTTTGTTTCAGCCTTCAGTCTGTTGTCACAAAGGGAACAAACAGCACTTTTATGGCTTTATCTATTCCGTTTATTTCAATCCACAGTTGTGCAGTCTTCAGCCTACTGCCGTTGGCTACAGACACAGCAGGCGTTAGCATGCTGGAAAAAAAAACAAATATAGAATAATGTGAACCAGCAGCCTCCCAGCCTCATTTTTCCACTGACACAACTATAGGAACATGCCTCTTAAACACTGGGACTGACTTATTCATTCTTAAGTCAAGATTGGACCACATCAGAGAAGCTCATCAAAAATCTGAACACAAAAAATGTTAAAATATATTATATGATTTTACATA
>JAPQRP010000006.1:14287297-14311963 GCA_037367295.1 Apogon hyalosoma | reverse complement strand
AATACATATTATGTATCTAAATCTCCAGTTCAGTTTGTATTGATCAAAAAGTGTGTTAGTAGCACAAACATGTTCTGGCAGAAAAATGCAGTAAGAAAACTGAAGCACATGACAATCTTCAGACCAGTTAATTCCACTTGAAGTGCTGTGTGAGAGTTTAACCCACTTTTCCAGGACTTGTGTATCAGATGGATTATGGTGGTCTGTATACGGCATCAGGTAATGAGGGTAAAATCTGATGTTAACATTTAAGGAGAAAGCTTTTGTTGTAAATGGGAAAAACAAGGCTAATAGCATCTCTAATGACTAGTTCATCTGCTCAAACAAGGCAAAAAAAAATCTTGATTAATCAATAAGGCCTTTTTGGATGTTAATGAAGACTGAAAATAAGATTTGTTGTATTATGTGTGTGCATGGATGACAAAATGTTCCAAAACTCTTCACTTTTCATCACTGTTGTATTGGCAACTTCCAGTTGTTAGTCACTACCAGTTTGTAATCACATCTAGTGCTATCATAAGTCTGTGACTAAAAAAAAAAAGATTCATTCAAATCATATTTATTATTTCAGAGTGAATATTTAGGAATCTGGGTGGTGTCCTTGCCCTCCATTTGGTTATTACATAAGTTTTGAGACAGCCCATAGACACAGTAATCAGGGCTGGTCCTGTAGACACTAGATGTGGATAATGAGCTGCTTCCTGTGGAAAGGACTCCTGCTGTTGAGCCCATTAGAGCTGTAATCTCTGGAAGTCAGCGGAGCATTTCCCTGTGCTTGGATCACCTTGGTCACTACAGCACTGTCCTAACTGTTGCTATTTTTAGCCACCAGATTCTTCCAACCCATTTTTTCCTCTTTATTTTACAACAGCCCCTGCCAGGTAAGAGGAGATTTATACTGTGTAGTCACAGCCATAATGTCATGACACAAGTTGATGGCACTGTAAGGGAGAAGCCATGCTCAAGGAGGGCAGTGGAGTCTTTATGGATGCAGTGTGTCATCACTGTTCCCCAAAGGTTCTTTAATCTAACCTTGTCACTCAGTTCCTCCTTTTTTTTTAAATTATTCTGATAAACAAACCTTTAGTTACAATATACTTTGAGTCTAGTCTTGAATTCTCTATAGTATCGATTATGATGTAAATGACAATATTCATCTGTTAACTCAATCTCAGATGGAAACAACTGTGCATGTTTATTTTTAAGATACTGAATGCACTCATTGCCAGGTCACATGGCGTGATAAGTAAAACCACGTACTCAGGAGTGCAATCCCATTAAAAGACGGTATATTGTGCACTTGTGCATGTGCTCAACATCACAGTTGGGGCAAAATCAACAACAGATCTTACAGTGCAGCTGTAGAGCAAGTCTGCACATTCTTGTATACTTCATAAGTGACACAACATGTTTCAGTTTCCTATAATCATTTCTTTATTTAACTTCCTCCTGGTATGCTGGTATTTTACTACTTGACTATACTCCCTCTCCAACAGTTGCCAGACTACACACAAGGCTGTTTACAGGTGCCAAGGATTAAAATCGCAGTGTAAAATACTTTGTCTGCAGTTTATCCACACACGTGACTGTATAATTAAAGTGTTCCATCTGTAAAGGTCTTCCTGGAGTAAATATCAGTCTAATCCATATACATGTGTTTGGATGTGAGTGTGTTTTAGGATTTTAAGCCTTTAAACTTGGTTTGGGAAAAATGCAGAAAATGTTAAATGAACTGTTAACCCCCATGCAAATGCATTATTTATTTTCACAGAGAACAGGCAATGTGCGATCCACGTTTTTTAAGGACTGCCTGTATGAGGTGTTTGATGATTTAGAGTGCAAGATGGAGCACGCAGGGAAACATCTACTGCGATCAGTGCTGCAGTTAATGGAGAGTGGTGCACTGGTTCTCACTACTAACTTTGACAACCTGCTGGAGATCTACGCCGCTCACCAAGGCACCAAACTGGAGTCTTTGGACCTGACAGATGAGAAAAAGGTAAAACGTGCTTGTGATTATGGTATAGGATTTATTGATTTTTGTTGCCACAATGGATTGTGTAGACAGTGCAAAAGGTCACAGCAGCCTACATTATAGCTAGCACTTTAATCCAGTCAAACAAGGCTATGATTGTGGGGCTTTTCAAATCCTGACACATTTTCAATATAAGTTGTCACAGATGTCCTGATCTCAATTCACTGACACACTTACACATGTCCTTCAGCCCGCTGGATGGGGGAAACCATATAGGAAAACAGGATTTGTTTACATTGTGGCATTACCCTTAGATGAAGCTTATCTAGATTTGTGAAAAAAGCTTCGCCTTGAAAGAGCCTTTTGTCTGTAGCAGTTGGATAAAGGTTAAAGTTCTATCCATTAGTCAGCTGTTGTCAAATTTCATAGACTGAACAATATCTGCTGTTTGCTGAAGACTGGGCTGAGTAGGAAGCATATGTTTCCCCCTTAAACAATGGTTTGTTTCACTCCTGACTAGTTTCTTCACAAGATAAAAATTTTCCAGTTAATGCTCTCTACATCCCAGTTAACCTAAAGTTTATTATTTGTTAAATACACCACAAATTCTCAAGACTTGTCCAGTTTTCTGAGAGACCAGTTGCTTTGCCTCTCAGTTCTGGTATTTATGCCCTGTCTCCATCAGGGCTAATATCCTCTCACTGGTGTTTTAAGTGATTTCACTTACTGCCCAGCCAGAACAGGATTGAGTGCAGTGGACTGTTAACTTAGTGTGTGTGTGTGTGTGTGTCTCTAGGTGTTGGAGTGGGCTCAGGAGAAACGGAGATTGAGTGTTTTACATATCCACGGCGTTTACACAAACCCTAGTGGAATCGTACTGCACCCTGCTGGTTACCAGAATGTACTAAGGAACACTGAAGTTATGGTGAGAATTTAATGATCCTTATTTGTGAATCTAGGCTTTAGTACATATGTATTGTTACTCTGATAAATAATATACCTCAAACATATTTTGTGAAGGCACAACATTGGATCATTAAAAAAGTATGTATGTGTGACCTCTGTGTCCCTGCTCTTTTGTCCTTTTACAAAGTTAAATAACTTATGTTTCTGCTGGTTTCAACAGCGTGAGATCCAGAAACTGTACGAGACCAAATCATTTGTATTCCTCGGCTGCGGGCGTACAGTTGACGACACTACTTTTCAGGCACTGTTTTTGGAGGCGGTCAAACACAAGTCTGACCTGGAACACTTCATGCTTGTGCGCCGTGAGGACGTGGGGGAGTTCAAGAAGCTGCGTGACAACATGCTGGACAAAGGAATCAAGGTCATCTCCTATGGAGACGAATATGCTGATCTCCCAGAGTACTTTGAGAGGCTCGCCAATGAGATCTGCAACCGAGATGTTTCTTCTAATGGCTGGGGTAAGAAAATCAGACAAATGTAGTTAAAGATAGTGTGTTTGTTTTTGTCTTTCAACTCATCATCATAAATAAGCTTCTGTTCAGTTTGTATAGTTATAGTATGTTTTCATTGGAGGGTGATCCTAGGATACCATTGGTTGATTGCTTCACCTGTTATTTAACAGTAGAATCTGAAGTATCTGAACACCTGCAACACAAAGGCTCAGGATCACTGTAGATCTTCATCCAGTTGTCCAGTGTGTTGAATTTTGAGATAGAGGTCAACTGATATGCGTTTTTCTAAGGCCAATGCCAATTTTAAAAAATCTTGTCAGCCGATGGCCGATATCCACAACCGATTTGTGAGGCCCATATTTAAGGCCGATTCTTTTTTTGATAGCACATTGACAATAAAATACAATTGAAACACTCAGATAATTAAGATTTTTACGCAGCAATATAAATTAAATTATTAATACACGTACACATAGTATTCTTTTAACATGTATTGAACTTCAAGTGCTGCCCACACCTGCCTGATCAAATATCTTATAACTTTTTTACTACTGATCAAATATTGGTGGCTAATATTGAAAAAAATCAATATATCAGTCTACCTCTACTTTGAGCTCCAGCTTAGTTGACGTGAAGTGTTTATAGTGTAACGTCAATTACAGTGTACAACTGGAGACACAACATTTACCTGTAGGAAATGTTCTAGGATCTTTTTATATTATAGTTGTATTAGGAACTTAGAATGGCAGGACTTCATTCTGGTTCTGATGTTGTAACACATATTAAGGCAGAGTTACAGTATTTAAGCCAGCCATGATGAAACATTGACAATTAAAGTAATTCTGATGTAAAGATATAAGACCAGTCCTGTCACGTCATCTGGAAGGCTTTACTTTTTTTTGTCATTTAAGAGATTCAGTTACCTCCCTGTAATATTCCACATCCTCTAAATTGCTTAAATTAATAACAATTTTTGTTTATTTTCATCTACAGGGTCCCCTTCACAAAATGGGGAGGAGCAGCAGAATGGCTTTAACACGCAAAAAAGCCTGCTGCAAGGTTAGGACTGAATGCTTCTGTTTGACATGAGGCTGTGGCTGCTTGGAGGAGACATTTGCAGAATAACACACTATGTCCTGCCCTAGGTTGTATTCTTACTGCATGCTGGTAGTGTTTCACAGTATCCAAATACCTGCTGCTATTCCCTTATGCACAGATACAACTGGCTTTGCAGTATTGCATGCTTGACAGTGAGTGGCAACGTTTGATTGCGCTTTGTTACTCAAGTATTCACTCGAGTCCTTCCTTCTCTTTTTGCCACAGACTATCACTCTTGACAGGCACACAGTGGGAAACACTGTCAATCATTTTCTCCCCACAGCTCCAATTGAGATCAGTTTCCACTACTGGGGAGTTGTATTTGGGGCCGATTTCATTCACTGGATTTGGGAATCCAGCAATATTATGGGCCTCTGGAGACCTGAATGCTCTTGCCAGAATTTTACAGATGTCCTTTTTATCCCTTTATTAGGTCTTGTTTAAAAGGGAAAGCAACGGTCATCGTCACTACCGGCCTCTGCTTTACTGTTATTAGTGGTGTCTGAAAATAAGCCTCAGACACAGCTGTTACACACTGAGGTATGCAGAGATTTCTCCTGATGTTTGGAAACCAGAATAAAATAAGTTGTTAGTAAAGATAGAATAGTGTGTTTTCACTTGAATTTATCATCCATGACTTTATCCACCGATTGCTGTTGACTGTTATGATTCATTACTGGGACTTGAACGTTAACAAGCAGAAGCACCTGCATACTTGTCTTCTATTATTCCCCTTTGAAAGATGCATTATGTTATACACGTTACATGTTTTTAACAGAAAATAGTCTTATGGTTATACAGTATGTGAAGTTTCTGTTTGTCACACTGAACCCTTAAACCAGGAAATTGTTATTTGCACACTACTGGGTGAGTCATGGGGATGGATGATTTGTCTACAAAACACTCAATAATTGTTATTTTATCTTCAAATGTTAAGTTAAAAATGTCTTTGTCAGTAGCCACTCCTGTGCTAAAAAAAATAATTTCTTTTTGTATTTTTAATACTTTACATGGTATTTAAGTAATATTTTCAAAATAAAACTACTTATGTTTTCCTATTTGTCCTGTTGTTTGTATGCCTTCTGTTCCTGTGCAACATCAACAGAAAAAGTTTCACTGTACAGGCCGTCTTAGCATATAGCAGCTTTATTTAGAAATGTTTACATTCTCATAAATTAACTCAAACCTTCTGTAAAATTAAGTCTCGTATATTGCACTACCACAAATTAAAAAGGGGGCAAAGATGTTAAAGACTTATTATTTCATCTTCTCAATTCAGAAGAAATCACTGATTGCTTCTTCAAATCAGAGGGGAGAACATATATTAAACGATGGTACACAGAAAGTGTAGCCTTCAATCTGCAGACGAACTTGAAAAAAAAAAAAAATGTACAAAATATCTTAACTTTTCACCAACCGTAAATTCAGGGATAAGGGGTCTCCAGTTTTTCATGTAGTGATAGATATTGTGTTACTTGTGAATCAGGACTAGCGTACCACAGCTTTAGTGAGTTCAGGTGTTGTCAATGTACTGTCCCAGTTTACAGCTTTGCTTGAGTTTATTTTTTTCTCCCCATAATGTGTCCAGGTTCTTAACAGGGGAATGTGACACTAAATTCATAAATGCTGGTATTCACACCCACTCTATGGCTGACTAAAAGTATTACATCTTGTCAAGACTGGAGGGGGGCGCTTCTAACCTGACCTACTGTGGTAACACTTGAGTAAACACTCCGTGGTTACCCAAGAAAAAAAAAAAAAAAGAGACAGATAGGCACTATGGTCACTTTGCTTTCCTCAGGCACAGGCCACTGCTGAAATGTCACATCCAGCGAGCCTGACCTCAGACAAAAAGGGGATAAGTGACTGACAAAATGCCAGGTTGAGAATTTTTAGAAGTCTTTACTGTGTAAACCAGTACACTGACAATTTGAGCCTGGGTCCATTAGTCTGTTAAAATCATATGAATGTAATCTGATGTACCTTTAAAAATGATGCAAAGGGAGGCTCCTCTGGTGTGGTTTCTATTTGTTCTGATTTCATAAAGTACAGTTGCTCTCTAATCAGGTCTCAAGAGGACAGAATAAAAGTCCTGTGCAGAATTAGTTTTTCATTTGATGCAAAGTAGAGAGGGCAGAACAGGACGATGACGGAGTGGCAGGCGAGCAGGGCTGGAACATCTCACGGCAGCACAGAGAAGGTTTTGTTGGCTTTGTTGCAATGATCAATAAACAGCAAAACATGCAGCCACTTAAGCCTTCATCAGGGCACCGACAACAGCGCGGGCGTTCAGGCTGCGCAGGTCGTTGTAGGTCTGCCCTGTACCCACAAACACGATGGGCTGACCTGTGATATACGTCATTGAGATGGCAGCACCGACCTGTGAATGGGGACAACATGAGTGCAACAGTAAATTATTAATATTTTATCATCATAACACAGTTTTGACAGTTAAAGTACGTAAATGCATGTTAAATATACCTTGTCGTCAATGGTGTCAAACTTTGTGAGAACAATTCCATCAATGAGGCGAGGTTTGTCAGACATGGAGTGGTCTGCCAGAGCCTGATTGAACTTTACCTGAGAACAGATGGAGGACAAAGCTGATTCATTTAAGGGAAAACTACAGATGTGGCACAGTTTAATATGTATAGCGGCATCTTTCCATCTGTTACGGAAGTGTGGAGGAGGAGGTGAGGACATCTGTAAAACATGACTCATATCTGGTGCAACAGTGACACCTGCTGGAATTTCACTATAACAGCACTATGATCAGCCATGACAGCCAATCAACATGTGAGCTTCACGTTTTAGTGTCGTTTTGCCTTGAAGCATAAGACAACAAAAACCATAAATTGGCTTCAGTCACCAAAGCATACGTGAATTATTGATAACCTCTCGATCTCAGCTGTGATACTTGTAATAAAACATTAAATCCAATTAAGAGGAAGTGGTAATTTGCTTTTTCATTAAGTCTTCCACAGCTAGATGTTGTGACGGCATTAATAGTGAAACTCGATTTACGTCAAATTCACTGATGAATTGACCATCAATGAATTTATGTGCATAATATGTATAGATTTGTTTGTAGTCTTACCAACTGATCCACAGCCTCATTGCCCACAAGTGCCTCTCCAACAAACAACACAAGGTCAGGCATGTTGACAGCAATAAGTTTGGCCAGTGCTGTCATTAAGGGGGCGTTGTCCTGCATACGCCCAGCAGTATCCACCAAAACCACGTCAAAGGCCTGGTTGCGGGCTGCAGACATGAACCACAGTAGATATTAGCATGACCCTACAAGGGATACGTTATACATCATTAATGGAAATGACTTATATGTAGTGAAGAATTTACCATAGGCAATGGCCTCCATAGCAATTCCAGCAGCATCCTTCCCGTAGCCCTTCTCATAGAGCTGGACTACTGGCCGTCCTCCGTGCTGCTCTGGAGGATGTAAAGAGTTCAGGCGACGTTGATGAGTACGAAGCTGCTCTACTGCTCCAGCACGAAATGTGTCACAGGCTGCGATGAGCACTGTAAAACCATTCTCAATAAGCCAGAAGGAGATCTAGACCAGGACACAAAGGGGTTTGGCTTAACACAAATGAACATGAGATGAACTCCGTGCAGACATACTGTATTGTGAGGAAAAAGGGTTTTACATCACATTCAGGAGACCAACAACTGGCATTCATTTTTAGATATTGTGTATTAATTTGCAGACCTCACGTAATATGAAGAAATACATTTTAATATGTACATGTAATTTAAAGGATTCCACAATTAAAAATGTCTCAACAGTAGCACAGCTCACCTTAGCTAGGTTGGTGGACTTTCCAACTCCATTGACACCACAAAATGTGATGACAAAAGGCCTTCGCTGACTCTGCGCCTCCATGACATCTCGTAGAATATCCACCCTACGCTTGGGCTGCAAGATCTGCACCAGTGAGTCTTGCAGGGCCTGCTTTACTGTTGAGGCCACAGCTAAACACAAGCACAAAATAAAAGATGCTTTGTGAAGTTTTCTCAGCATCACTTATTCCTTAGACATAATTGGCACACCAGACACAAACAGTTTGACATTTTATTATGGTTAAAAAATTTTACCATTGAAGAGCTTCAGAAAAGGGCTGTATATGTACAAGTAAATGCTAACGATACCTTTATTATCAATTAATATTTACAAGATCAACAATGATGACAAGATATACTATAGTTATGCTAAATAACAATTTCATTAAAATGGTCAGTATTATTAAAATGACAATTTTACTACATTGCTGAAGCTGAAACAAACATTTCCGTTCTACAGAGGTGTTCACTCTTGTACCAAATAACACATTAAAAAAAAACAAAAACCCTCAGATGATTGGCTTTCACTCTAGCTGAAGCAAAGGCTACTTACTGGTGAATGTGCCCATGACTTTGCCCTCCAGTTTTTTGGCTACAGAGTCACAGAGCTGGGAGGCAATGTCGGCTGCTACATTCTTTGCTAATGGATGATAAATAAGAACAATGAATAATGACAGTCCACTTACAAATGCTGCAGAAAAACAAGATATTGGGTGAGAGAGATGTGATGTCATACCAATGAGGTGGTCCCTCATCTTCTCGAGGACTGGCTCCATGTCTTCCCAAGTCAGGCTCTTAGAGCCCACCAGACCTTTCAGCATCCCAAACATGCCACCAAAACCACTACCTTTTTTGGAGCTGAGAAGATTTAACATTATCAAACAACAAAGCAACAAAGACTATATTGTAGGTTAAACAAGTAACACAAAAACAAAACACTTTCCTACCTTATTTTGCTTGTTTCATTGACAACAACTTTCTCATCTTCCTCTTCGATATCTTCTTCCTCACTGGACTCATAATCAACAGACTGCAGATCTCCCTTCATGGGGCTCAACTGCATCCCCTACACAAATAATGAATGACTTGCCTTTAGAATTTTTCTTTTCCTGCCTTTTTTCAACAGCAGAGTAGTACAGAGAAAATAGGAAACAAGGCCAGACAGACCAAAAGTATATGCATCAAATGTCACCCTGATGGTAATATCACAGTATACATACGATGTCAATTTGTCCTTCCTGGATCGGGTCACTGCCATTGGTGGCATTATCTCCATTTCTTTCACTGTAGTCCAAATTCTTGGTACTGCTACCACCCATATCCCAAACACGCATTTGCTTCTCCTTAGGTTTCTGAGGCTTCGGAGACTTGCTGTGAGAGAGATGATGAAATGAAGGTTTCAGGTAATAGTTACATAATTATCACTGCATAAGAACTTTACAATATATTCAGCAAATGTAGTTTAATTTAATAATTGTACACTAGTTTTGTGAGTCAAGGATAAATCTAAATAAAACTGCATTTTAGGTGCCCATCACGGACAGTGCTAGGTCAAATCAGTAATAAAAGCACAGACTTCTCATAATGTTCCCAAATGATATTCAACATTATGGACAAGCCAGACAGTGGTGGTGCTTTTTATTACACGTATGCATCTTTTCTCTTACGTGGGTTTTTCAGCAGGTGCTGCCATGCGCTTGCGAAAGAACTCCTCTCTCTTCTTCTGCATGATCTCCTCTTTAGTCAGTCCCTGGTCACCATTCTCAGTTGTCTTCTGGTTAGTGGATGGTGCCTTGCCTTGATCCCCTTTGGCTGGCTCAGCTGCAGGAGCTGATGAAGGATGAGATGAACAAAAATCAAGACAATTCAAACAAATATCATTTGTCAAACAGCATTTTCTATGAAACACGAGAAGTGTTCAATTAAAACTGAAATGTTACTTAAGTTGTTGCACATGTTTAACATCACTACCTCCATTACTCACCCTCCTTTTTGGTATTTTTATTCTTCTTTCCACCTTGTTCCTTGCCTTTATCTCCACCCTTTATCTCAATCATTGACTTCACAGTTTTTTGGGATTTTCCTGACTCTTTGAAGGTCCTCATGAGGGCGGGGCTTCGAACTTTGCTGCTCTCCTCCGCCTCTCTATTGGTATGAGTCAGCATAATAAAGACATTAATTACATTATATTAATAAGGATTTTTTTTTTTTTAACAGTCACTTGACACAGCTTTCTTGGTCTGTACAGAACTATTCTGATATATTATTTCTCACTGCAGCTGAGGTAGCAAGCTGCATATTTCACTTATTGCAGACACTGAAAAAAATCTCCACCCCTTAAATAATTCATTTATTTTAGTCCATATTTTACTTTTTTCTTTTCTTAAGCTGATGGACATTGGATTTCTCCCTGAGGTTTAATAATGTTAATCTGTATATATATATATATATATCACTGCTTAAGTTATAAACTATAAAAGTAAGTCACAGTGAAACAAATGAATGAATGAAAGTCATTAATTTACCTCAGAAGAATTTGGAAATCACCGTCAAATTCAAAGTTGTTGGTGAGCATCTTCAACGCTCCCTTTTGCTCCAGTTCATTCTTATAACGATCCCTAAAATGGAGCTGAACATCATCTATGAACTTGTCCACATATGTCAGCGTCAGGATCTTTTGAAAACCCACCTAAACGGTAACAGAGAAAAAAGGAAAAACACATCCTGAGATTAACATTAGCCAACAGGTTTTTAATTAGAGTTAATTTAGTCAGAACAGGGGAGACTTACCACAAAAATCAACTCAAACTCATTGTCCAGCTTGTATTTAAGACTCAGGGCTTCATGAGTAAATGAATTATTCCCGCTACGTTCCTGTAACATCACACACGTTTGACATGTCAACATGAGCCGGACAGCCATCTGGTTACAGCAAGTGTTAGCCTTCTGCTTTCTTTGTATGATAAAGATTAGCTCAAACTACAAAACAAACACAACTCAGCTCGTCATTCTTAAAAACAATTTCTTTAGACAGTAACTCCTCAGACACAGAGTATTTAGCCTACCGTTACGCAATATGCTAGCGTTTGCTACATATTAGCCTTAGCATTAACTGTCAAAAAGCTATGGCTAAATTAGTCAAGAAAATCTTATTGTGGCTTACCTGAAGGATCACGGAGCGGATAAGGGCGTTTACAGGCCCAGTAAATGATTCAGTAACTCCAGCTCCCTGAAAACACCACAACACTATCCCCCCTTTGCTGAAGATGGTGAAGAAATCTAGCATCTTGTCTCCACGAATCTAACTACGAGAGAATTACAAGCAAAGAAAGAGAAAACAGGATGACACGGATGTCCTCTTATCCAGGGTTCAGCAAGAGAGTTGAAAGTTATAATGGCTACTTTACAAACAGCTGTATCTTACCAGAAAATACCTGAACAGATTAATCCCCCACAAGACAGGTACAATCCACCACCAGTGCAAAACAGTTTTAGACACGTCAGATGCAGGACCGGAAAGCGCCGTTCTCTTCCGGTGTTTTAATTTTTTTCCCCCTTCTGGATTTTGCGCATGCGCGCTCTAAAAAGTATGCGGCCATGCTGGATACGACCATGTGGCAGATGTGTGGGTTTTAAAAATAAATGCATAGTCATCCGTGGTGAGAAACAGGAGAATAGATGCAGCAATAGCTTGCTTCGTAACTCCTCGAGTTCAAGTATATTTGCAGAATGTTGAATATTCATCAACATATTAACTATTATTTTGTTATTTACACACATATATGTTACACGTGAGAATTCAGTTAAAAACACATCAGGATGGAGGAGAAATTTGTCGCCTCTAGCAGTTCTGTATATTATTCTTATTTTTTAATTTTATTATTATTTTATTTATTTATTTTTACCATAAGTACTCAATATGTTTTAGTAGTATAGCCTTTATCTGAGCCCGAATTGTGTAGGCAGAACCTTCTAACACACATGCATATAAACCCATTTGTCTGCATCACAGTTTTCACTCAAAATATTTGACCACTGACTACTAAAAAAAATTATGGCAAAAGAAGTGACACTTAGTTTAATTCAAAAGATTAGATACATTTAAATATAACTATTAAACAAAAGTAATACAATCATTGGTTGAAATATTTTGGATTTACAAGTAATAAATTTATTTATTTTTTGTTTTATCCTATAGACCCATTTTTTGGCTTGAATGAAGGAATGAATGAATATGGCAAACACGGAGTAAATCCCAATCAGTTTTACAGGGAAAACTGAAACAGGTGCTTCCAAGCCATTGAATAAAATTGCCACACAAGGTTTGCTGTTTTAGCAAAGTTATTATGCCCACACATCCATTTACCGGTCCCTGTGCGATATATAGGAAATATGTGGAGCATTAACAAAAGTCTCCCCAAAAAACAAACAAAAAAACTATAGACTACAGTGGAAAGTATTTAGTGATTTAATGTGACCTTTGATTTTGCACTTAATGTGTCTTTTGTTCAGACAATATGAGATTTATTACATTAATCTGGTGTTTCAACATGTCAGACATTTCTTATGGTTCGGGCTACTTTCTGTCAGAAACAGATGTCACATTAAATAATGTAATCTCTAGAAGCCGTTTAATTATGAATTGTCTGCTGTGCACATATTTTATGGATTTTTTTTGTCATGTGGAGAGACTGACAAATAAATGATATGCTTATTTCAACCCTGCAATAACAACAAAGCTTAAGGTGACTTTTGTGCAGTACTGTAGCCTACATGACTTACTCACTCTATTGTAGACATACACTGCATTGAATATACCGTTAACTGAAAGGGAGAAGTGGTTGAGAAGTAACTGTACTACAGAAGCATTTCATATCAGAGCTCACCCCCTGCTTCCGGGTATCTGGGAACAGTAGGCTGTTAAAGTTAATTCTAGGAAATAGACCTATATATAACCTTAAAAAAAATTTAATGAGACAGACCCATTATTTGCTATAATTATTTGCTGACAGTGATCTGAATGAATGTAGACTATAAATAATTGGGAATAGTGCAGCTTTATGGTTAACTACTTTCAATTCTAATAACAGTAATAGTAAAAATAATAATGAAAACAGTTATCGAAGACAATGGTTCTCAACTGGTCTTCTGTGGGACCTCAATTTTTTTTAAATTTTAATGTTAGGATACACACACAATTCTAATGATAAACAAAGTAAGCATCACCACTGCACAATTGAATTTACCCATAAATAAGACTTACAAGACAATTTACAAAAAAATTGGTAAATCCATATGTAACACTTGGGTATATATCTGTACCACATTTTGCACATAAAAATCATTTGGTCAAATATTTGCTGCGCAATGGTAACAAGAACTTATTGCAGAATTTGACCCACTGTCAAAAAAAGGCTGATACCACATTGCATTTAAAGCAATAAAAAGCAACCCACACTTCACACTTTTTTAACCATACACTTCACGACCCTCTTGCAACAAGTCTGAGTCTAAGATAATGAAACATGCTCACAAGGGGTTAAATGTTTGCTCAGTGAAGTTTTTGCATTATACATTTGACTTTAAAAGTGAGGCTTCTCTTTCAGCAGTCAGCAACTTCCTCTTTATTCCACTAATGTAAGTAACACTTGACAAAGACTTCACTTTGTTAGAGTCATTGAGATTTGATAGTCCTATGTAACAATAATCCTCAGTGATACACGGACAGGGCTGGAGACAAGTGAGGCATGAGATCACAGGACGTTTACTGACTGGACTGGAGGTGAACAGACATGATAACAATGTTAACACCATGCATGGTGAGTTGAGGTTCTGGTCTTTTCATTTTACGCATGTGTCTATTTTGTATTTTCACTTTGATAGTTTTTAAAATACTTCATTGTTTTTCTTCATGAATTGTAAGGATATTTCAGAAAATTAAATAACTGATTTTGAAGTGTAATTTATTATTATTATTATTATTATTATATAAGGACAATTCAATTTGATTGCATATTATGCAACACACACACACACAAAAAAATCACATTTTGTTGATACAAATTGCATCTTTTATTCCACGTTTAGTTCTTAAAAGTTTATTCACCAGCCTTTGATGCTGGTGACATTTAGTGTTCAATAATCTCTAGCAAACATAATTTGTGTTTTAATCATATAGTGAATCTATGAGTGTGAAAGAGCCAGGTCATTCTATACTGCCTCCACCTACAACCTTCCAAGCTGCATGTCATGATTTTATTGAAAAAAAAAAAAAAAAAGTTCTATCAGCTTGATCAGAAATAAAAAATCCCTACTTCTCTACTCCAAATACTAGGACAAAATAGGAGATAATCGGGAAAGTTGGGTATTTAATATAAAATAAAAACAAATGCAACACAATTAGAAATAAACCTAAAACTTTAACACTTCACTTAAACATGTCTTTTAATTACTAATAATATAAAATCACTAATAATCACTAATAATATAAAAAGTATGTTTTTTACATAGAACTGAGTACTACATGCTACAGTCAGTTATCGACCATTATTGTACAATGCTCAGCTGTCATAACACAAAATGAGGTAGTGTGATATTTTAAATTAGTCAATGGCAAACAATAAATAATTGCATCTCTTTAAAGTGCAGCAGTGTGTTAAGCAGTTCTGTAGTCCCTATTAATTAAATAGGTGGAAAAAAAATTGTAAAAATGTGAAAAAGACATGTCTGAAAATGATAACTTGTCCTTTATTCCAAAACCAGCTGAAACAACAACCACAGAATAGTATAAAAGGAAATATATATATATATATATATATATATATAGAGAGAGAGAGAGAGAGAGAGAGAGAGAAAGAAATAAGTTTACAGTATAAATGTATATATGAAAATATATAGATATATAGAAATAACAACAATGACATACAATTCTTAATAAATCATCTTTCTCTATAAACAAAAACAAAGTCTAATGACATCTACAAACAATATGTGCACTGCAGTCTTCAACACATTTGTATCCAAACTTGCTAACATCCTAATATGTACCTAACATACAACTTTGTGTTGATCCTGGTGTCATATGTGTCACGATAAGTGTCTGTATGAAACACAACAGCAGAGCCAATGTTAAACAGCAGAGAAATTAAGGAAATGAAGCTTCAATTCAGAAAAACTGTGATCAAATATTTGTTTTTTAATCGAGACAATTAATCATTTCAGCTCTAATTTGCTTATACGTTTGAATGTCAGGGTGAATGACTGTTTGTAAATATCAGCCCTGCAATGAACTGGTGACACATCCAGGGCATACTCCACCTTGCTCCTTGGTAGGTGGGATGAGAACCAGCACCAATTAAGCCAGAAACAAAAATCATGTGACATCACTAGCAGCAAAAAGATTGGAAAAAACACAAAAAGTAGAATGACAGAATAAAGCACTGGTGTGATGACAAACATATACCTCTGGGGTCGGTCCTAGTCGGTGGGATGAGGGCTACAGTAAACTTGTTCAGATATCTGTATAACTGGGTTCCTTTTGTTACAGGCTGGTTCCATAAATTTTTTAAACGAAGAGCGTCTTTATCAACACATGAGGAAGAGGCAAAAGGGACGGCTGTCAACTGTGTACCATCATCAACCTCATTTACATCATCACCTCCAAGAAAGACCCCCACTGAGCCGCACACCATTTTGAACTCACCGCAGCGATGGACAAGGAAATATGATGTGTTGGTGTGTCACAGCCATGTGGACAGTGACACCGAAGAGGCTACACATCTGGTCTCCTTCCTGGAAAACTCCCCTTGTAACCTCAGGTGCTTTTTATGGCACAGGGATACATGTCCAGGAGGAGCAGTTTCCACAGAACTATGCCAGGCTGTGCAGGACAGCCACATCAGGGTGCTCCTCATCACTCCTCACTTCTTAGAAGACGAATGGTGCAAGTATATGATGCACCAAATTCTGGCAGCAGGGCCGATGTCCAATCAAATGATTCCCCTGCTTCAGGGCTTGTTGTTCTCTCAGTACCCTAAGGAAATAAAATTTTTCTACTATATTGACCTGAGCTGTAACCGAGACCGAGGTTATAATCTTGTCAATAAAATTGTGTTTGAGTGTAAGTAATAGTTAATTTCCTCAGTCACATGCAAATATAAAACAGAAAAAAGTCTGCTGAAATCTGATTTAATTTAACCCATAAACACCCAAACAGCAATTGGCGACTAAAATCTTCTTCTGATCTAAACTGTTTAATACCTGTTGATCCACTAATCCTAAAACTACATGTTAATAATTGGTGTAAAATGCAGTTTGTCATCTTTTCATGGTCATCAGATATGACCCATGTGGATGTTCAAGAGGCACCATAGTGAACGTGGAAACACCGTCATCTTCTACAATATTGATTCACCAGTAAAACCAATAGAGTTGGATCAATGACAGTGGATGGACACATTTATTTTTATGTTCAGTTATTGATATCTTTGCTGAAAATGTCACTTTTTCTTCAGTTTTCTTTGTTTCTGATAGAATAACCTTCAACTTTAATCTGAGCTTTTTATGAACATCCACGTGATCAATAAATCAAATATGGGAAAATGTGTGATTTGCACAGAGAAAATGCAAAATAAGGAGGAATAATTTGTCAATCAATGGTGAAAAATCACTTAAGAAATGTTAAATATAGAGAAAAATTCATATGGGGACCACCACAAAAGCAGCAGTGGGTGTTTATGGGTTAACACATCACAACAGATCTATACTATAACTGTCTTTTTATTTTCACATAAATGTCAATTAAAGTTTTAATTATTGTTTCGCAAGTTAAATCCTTGTTAATATGAATAATAAGAATATGTTTCTTCTCCAGATCTAAAAAACCTAGTAAACAATGGGACGACACTTGACTGTGACAGTGACAGCTCCAATGGATTATGTGGGGAATGCAGCAAACAAGAAGGCAGTTGAACCTCCAAAATACAAGACTTTGAGACAAGTGGAGGTGACAGAACCGAGTGGGTCATCTTTAACAGGAACTATAAAAACAAGTACTGAAATTAAGGAAACTGAAAAATACATCAATCTTTGTAACTCTGGCTTTTTCTAAATGTCGTAAGAATGGTGGACACTTAGCACTGGGTGAAGGAAGGATGTTCTCAAAATGAACTGAATATTTTTGACTCCAAGAAGTGCTGAGGCATATTTCCTGTTTCAGATCTGCAGAAGTGTTTGTTCAGCTAGTTCAACTGCAGTTCCACTAAACGCCATTAATGAGGATTTGTATGTACAGTCTAATGTTTACATCCCATAATTCAGTTAAAATGCAGTTTACAACTCATTACTGTGGGAGTACAGATCTTCGCCGAGGGCAATAACCCAATGTTCTTCTTCCACAATATTATCAAACCACATATTATGATCTACATTTTCCTCTTTTTTTATCCATTGGTGTAACTGTTACTGTCATAACAACAGTCATAGTTTTATTTACTTTCATTGCATTTTACAGCTGTCCAGTGTTAAAGAAAGTAAAAACATTTCCAGTCACTGCCCTTTGTATTGATCTGCTCCAAATTTAAGAGGTTTACACTTTTCCTACCCTTCCACCAAGTTTAATGAAAATCTGTGCAGTTTTTAAAAAAAAAAATCCTGCTGTCAAACATGTCGATGGGCAGATTATTATGGGTAAAGTAATGTCTAAAGATCACCCACCCTCCTTACAAAACAACCTGCACCAGGCACAACAAACCCTGCCCCTCACACATATTTCCATTATAAGTGAATGGGAAGATTAAAAAAAAAAAAATCATAAAAAAATTGGAACTTTGACCTCCCTTTCCTAAAATGTAAAGACATCTATTCTGGGTCACTGGCAATCTATAAACCCAATCTAGTATGAACTGAACCAATAGTTTTGCTTTTAAAGTGTTAACAAAGAAACCGAAACAAAAGCAATACCCCTTGCCTCCCCTTCGGGGTAATAATCAAGAATATCATGAAGCTGTATACCTAGAATCTCCTCTTCAGAACAGCAGAGAACAGCAGTAAAAAAAGTGACACTATCTACCACCAGGTGGTGTGTTTCTCAATGGTGTCTGAGCATCTATCTACAACTAGTAGGTAGGAGATGCAAGTCATTACAGTCTGATGATCTCATATTAGTGTGTATATTCAAGCATAAAGAACACACTGATGACAGTAATCGCTTGCATGCCTGCGTGTTAGTTTCAGTGAGTCTATGTGTGAAAAGGAAAGCTTACAAATTACAAATTGGGGAAAGGCATGCATGTGATGATACTGGCTCAGGCTGGCTCAGGTTTAGCTCAGGCTAAACAAAGTCCCATCTTCTTTCTCTGACCATGAGCAGGTTTAGTGAAGCTGTTTGGAACACGGTCTGGACACACTGATGAACTGGAAGGAACACCTCCTCCGTCCAAGGAGAAAAAAATGTTTAGCTTGCTGATAACTAAGATTAAATGTCCTTGGCAACACCTTTCCTTGTTAATCAAAGATAATGGCAGTGCTTCTTTGCAGATCGTTCCCATTTGTTGCATGTCAGGTACTCGCTGAACTGAATCATTTGTGATCTTTTATTGTTAGTTTGTTTATGACAGCAACATATGTTTTCAGTTTCATGAGGAAACATCTGCCTCCAGGAAGTGTTACATATTCTCTCTATTTTTCTTTTTGTTATTAATGCTACATCAGTCTTCCACTTTCCCCTCCCCTTAAACAACAACAGACATTTAGGACCACAATAAAAGACCCCCAGATAATCGTCTCTTTTGCGGCAAGCCAGCATAGTAACATAAAAATTTAGACTAATCTCTGAACGGCACAGATGTTCTATGAGGATTTTGTCGTTACTAAAACAAATCCTCCTCCAGATGACACGTATACACAGAGTGAGATACAGTATCTAAACACCAGATCACCTCAGAAAAAGGCAGCCTCTCTCTTTCTGTTACAAAACCCTTGAAATATCAACATGAATTAAATGATAACGCTTGATGAAAACAAACGGACAGAATTCAGAGTTGGAAGACCTCTATATGCTAAGTTTCTGCATCCCCATACTGGTACAAGATGGTGTGCTTTGGAGGACCACCAACTCTCAGCTGGTAGACACCATGGTGGTCTCCTCTGGGTGCGGGGAAATGACCTTTGCATTTATCTGTGATGAATTAATGAAGCTTGTCGTGTTACAGTGACGCACCAGCTGCTTAAATTAAAGGATGGTGGGAGATCCAAACATTTTATTGGGTTTCTAGAGAAAAGCAGCCAATGAGACATGACGAGACTGGAAGTATTCAAGACAGTGGTTTGAAAATTTGTGTCAAACAATGTCTAACAACTGCTGCAACATTTATTTCATAAATGCTTTCACAGATACTTAGGATCCATTACAACAATGCAGTTTCATGTAACTGAACTGGTTTGGTTTCTATTCTTAACCCATAAAGACTGAAACGTCCACCAGAGACCAAAACCATCTACTGATGTAAAATGTTTAATAACTGTTGATCCACTAATCTTATTAATACGTGTAAATAATTGAGGTAAAATGCAGTTTCTCAGCTTTAAATCATCATTAGATATGACTCACTTGGGCATTCAGAGGCTCACTGTCATCTTCTGCGACATTAATTCACCAGTAAAATCCAACAGTGCTGTGATGGCGAGGTGTGGCTTTGGGGGCAGCAACAAGGGCATTAACATTAATGACATTATATTTAAACAAACTGTCCTTTTCATCTCATTTGGTTATTATCGTTTATTTATTTATTTACTTATTTTTTATTACCCCCCATTTTGCTCCTTTTTTCCTCTCTCTCTTTTCCGTTTATCTTCGTCTTACTTATTTTCAGTTAATTAATGATTATCTTTTGTTTTAACCCTGACTTTTTAAAAAGCCCACATCACAACATTCACACCACACATAAAACATTTACACAACCAAGACAGGACTATGATCTGTACTACCTGGTCAGTCATACATTTTGTGTCTTTTGTATATTACATGCTATAGCCTATATCCTAATCCCCAACCCTCTCCCTCCCTCCCTCCACATTATGATGACTTAATGTAAATATGGTATATTATTGTACATATGTCTCCTTCTGACTTGGTGTTGCTTAAATAAAGGTTATAAATGTAGTCTGATAAATGACAGTGGATGGAGACACTTGGTTCATGCTCTGATATTGATATTTTTGTTGAAAAAGTCACTTTTTATTCAGTTTTCTCCTTTTCTGATTTAATAAACCTCAACTTTGATCTGAGCTTTTATGAACATCTACATCAGCAAATTAAATAAAGGAACATACCTGAGTTTCACTGAATAAATGCAAAATACAGAGGACAATATTTAAAAAAAAGGTGATAAATCACTTAGGAAGGGTTACATAGAGAGAAAAAATGATTTGGGGACTGCCACCAAAGTAGAGCTGGGTCTTTATGGGTTAATCTTGTTTGTTTTAATTTTTTGCTGCTCCATCAAACTACAAGACTGAAACTTGCAGAGACATGCATAAGATTTGTTGCGCATTGCATCAAAGTCAGTATTATGCACCGAGCAAACAAAACCATGCGTTTCCCTGTGCATCTCCTCATTACTGCTGATTTCTTCTGTCTCTGTCAGTCTTAAAAAAAGATCTCTTCCATTGTTTTCTGCAGTTGGTGCAGACAGAATGTCAAGTACCCGCTGTTTCCTGAGTCAGAGATGAATTATTGACACAACTTCATAATGACATGCTGTATAGGAACCGGCAGATTTGATGTATCATCCATGCCTTCTCAGATTACAGAGCTGTGGTCCAGAGCCAGTAAACAGTTGTTCAACATATAATCACAAGGTTTACATTTGCGCATAGCGATTATGTTGCCAGCAGATACATTAGAAAAGGTATTTATACAGCCTTCATTCTCAACCTAATTTCTATTCTTATAACAACGTTCATTTAAGGATACATAACAGGGCAACAGGTGTGCTTATTTTTTGATAAGGATCTGAAAAGAAACCTGATTTACAGCCAAGAGCTTTTACACACAGACACAGACATATTTAGCCTTAATTAAGGTTACCCTCAAATACATCTGACTGGTATTTGGATGAGTCTGTATCTGTTTTGAACATCTCTGGAGGCAAGATATAAAATTTGTTTATAGCTCACATTACTACTTCTTCAAGGGTAATAAAACTTTGCGTTTTGCATGTTCCAAAAAATATTATGTACCATAAAATGCTCCTCAAACACCCACAATTGCAATGTTTCTCTTATGCTAAAGGCCTGAACACACCCCTATTTTTTAAGCTTTATCAGAGACATTTCGTCAGGTTAACATGGTGTCTGCATCTGTTATTTGGTACAAAATATTAAGTCCACCTCAAAAATAAACATATTTCATGCAACTTTTACCTTTTAACCATTGTAACACATTTAACAATATTATTTTCTACCATTTTTTGTGCTAATTTACCATTATTTAAATGCTATCCTGGGTTTGTGCGCTAGTTGTCATACACTTTAAAATGTGTAAGTTAAAGAAAACACACTCATGAGTTACAGTCAGTTGTTACTTTTATGTTGTAGGCTCAAAAACTGTTTGTTTCCTCCTTTATTCAGACTCAGCATGCAGCTCAATTGTTTGGGGATGGTGCCGCCCAGGATTTCCTGTCCTGCCCTTTTCTTTTTTTTTTTTTTTTTTTGTGGTGTTTGTGATGTCTGGCCGATATCACTGGTAAATGGATTCAGCATATTCATTCAGTTGGAAAGAGGGGTACTCCATTCCCTTGTATTAATGTTGAAGCACAAATCAAACTGATTTGGTAGTAGTAGTAAAGATATATAGCTGACTTAGAGACATCTGAGACACTGTGCTGTCAAAAACATGTTGGTTTTTTGCTTTGATTTACTATAAGTTCATTCAGAGAGATATTTTTTTCTATTTCACACATGAGATGTAGACATACTGCCCACCTTATACCATACCACACACAGCTGCTTTACATAGACAGGCCATAACTGCTTATCATGAGATAAAGGTGATATTTTTTTTTAAACATGCTTATTTTTTATTTTCAACACCATATTGAATGTCAAGTTTACTTGTTTTATTACATGTTGATTCAAGTATATTCTGTATTTTATTCTATTTTTTCTGTTTCATTGTGCTTTATGTGTTTTATTTATTATGTTTTAGGTATTTTATGGCTTTTAGGTATTTTATAATGTTTTTTTTTATTTTACTGTACAGCACTTTGGGCCTCTGTGGTTGTTTTAAAGTGCTCTATAAATAAAGTTAGGTTGGATTAGAAATGGAATATGAACAAAAGGTTAACATTAGAGTCATATATCTCGGGTGAGACATCATAAAGCATTAAATGATATGTGCACAAAGCTGGATCTAAACCAGGGGTGCCCAATCCTGGTCCTCCAGTGCTACTATCCTGCATGTTTTAGATGTTTCCTTCTTCCAACACACCTGATGGTCATTATCAGGCTTCTGCAGAGCTTGATGATTGGCTTATCATTTAAATCAGGTGTGTTGGAAGAGGGATACATCTAAAACATACAGGGTAGTAGCTCTCGAGGACCAGGATTGGGCACCCCTGATCTAAACAGACCCCTATCCTCTCTGTTAAAGCTTTGAACCACAAAATCACACCACTCCAGATGTTGTTTCCTGGAGATAAAAGTCCAGTTTGAGGCGGATTGAGAGGGAATAAGTCATTTGATCACAATTGCCTACAAATCACACGGAGCCAGCTCTTTCTACTTCAACACCACAGACATCAAGTTTCGACTTGTTCACTTCTGCAGCCATGGTATTTGGCTCCTTCCTCCAGCGGCCAATGCGCGCACCCACCACCTGCGCATGCGTCCCTGTGTGAAGTGAAAAGAGAACGCGCTGTATCAGAGAGAAAGGGTCCAAGTTAACCGCTATATCCGCCCGAGGATTCATGTCATCAGACCGACAGTACACAGCCCTGCTGCCGCTTATGTGTTTTTTCTTCACGCTCTTTTCTTCAGAGGGATGCGTCTCCATGTTCACATCACATCACTGCTTTGACGCGTGTGAATGCGCCTCAGGCAGACGCGGTTCCTCGTTTTCTCACGTAGTGAATATCACCAAAACCAATCTGAACTTGGTTGCAACATCACTGTACAGTCCATCAGGCTCGCTCCGCGGATTAAACCTCATTTGTCGGACAGGATACTGGTGGTAAGTCAAACTGTTAAACCCCTTTCCGTGCCAAAAGCTGTCCATATGTGCGCGTACGTGTGTCCAGGGAAGAAAAAGAGCTCAAACTGTCCATATGAGTCCATGTCCTTTGAGCTAAGATTTAATTCAGATGGTACTTTTTCCTTTCAGTGTGAAAAGTTTAATCGTTTTAATTGACAAGAGTGTGGCGGGAGACAGTTGGCATATGTTAAAGATGTTAGTAAAGATGAATAAATAAATAAATAAATAAATAAAATCCCATATTTTGAGAAAGAAATCAAGGCACATTTTATTACTGGGAGTTACATTTTTCAGTTCTTGCAGTTTGTGTAGTTTAGAAATACTAACTAAATAATTGCCACACAGACTACCATTCCAGAATAAAGTGCCACATCATTAAATAGTAATCACGAAATATCCAGTACCACTATTTAATTTCACAGTTATAGTAAACAATTATTTATTTTTGACATGTTTACCACATATATGGATCTCCATGCTCTATAGTTGGCAACTTCAGACAAACTGTCAGACCATTGCCCTTTCTAGAAGTGAGTCTGCTGTGTGCTCGTCCTTCAGTGAGTCAGTTGTAATCAATCTGGGTTTAAGAAACACACTTTGGTAGTGGAGACTGAAACACCTGCCCTCTGAGAATGCTCCAGCAATCCATGTTCTTGCAGTCACAAATAAAGATAAAAGCATCTTATGTGGAAGTAGGTTCCAGTGAAGTGGAATGGATAAAGATAAATCACCAAACCAGTGTGTCATAAATTATAATAAACATGGTGTCCAAATACATAGTCTGGTTCTTATCTGGTATCCCCTTTATAAAAGTACTTGTTATAATTCCCTTTGATTATTATTATTAGTTGGATATGGTCAAAGTTCACATGATACAATACATAACAAGTGGTGCCAGGCACAACAAACCCCACCCCTTGCAAACATTTTAGCTTTTAATGGACATCTCCCTCTCAAAATGTGAGACTATGGGTTTGACCTTTCAGGGTCGCTCAAGCTCAAAGGTCATGATGCCATTTTGGAGCCTACATGTAGTTTCCTATCTGTCAACAATAGTAACTGAGTAC
>JAPQRP010000006.1:14269249-14283743 GCA_037367295.1 Apogon hyalosoma | reverse complement strand
GCCCTCCCCTCCTCTTCCCTTGGTGCCACAACACAATCATCCATTGTGATGCTTTTTTCTTTTAGCCTGCGGTGTCTATGAGGAGGTTCTGTGCCTCCTGTGTGGGACCCTCAGTGTATCCAGCTGTTGAAGTTCCCTCAGTTATGATCAGGATGGATGACATCTCGGATCTTGTACAGGATGTTGATTAGAGGGCTGTATGCTATAAAAAAGACTGAAACTATCCCGTATCAGGACTACATGTACTGATAGCTCCGCTGCATCCGTCTCGGAGCTCTAATTACATATTACATTTCCATTATGAAATTATGTTGGTCTTGCATGTTTAAAGTTTCCACTTTCGGAGTCACTTTCCTTTCAAAGCTGCATTTTTTTCCTGTTACTACAGGGAGGAGCACTGACTAATTACATCTGAACCTCAAGGACAAATTCGCTGAAAATGAAAGAAGGAAAAGGTAAGATTTTTCGTGTGGTTTTTGACATGTACTCTGTGGCTGCTGAGTTCTCTAAGATTACTATAGGGACATTTAGACTGCAATTACCATAATGAGATAATAATAATTACCCATATCCATCCATTATTTACATGATTGCAACATCATTCTGTTCTGGCAATAAGAGAAAAAAATAGCCAACAAGATCTTCCTGAGCCCAAGGTAATACCTTTCAGTATTTGTATTTTATCTGTCCATTCATTCAAAACCAAACAATTTTAATGTGCCATGATATATACTATAGGAAAGAAAAGCAGAATACAATGAAAGATTTTGAAGTGGTATCAGTGGTTGTTTTATCGTTTTACTTAAAAGTCCAGCATTTAAGATTTATGGTGATTTTAGAGGGCTATAATTGAAGAAATTGAATATAATAGTCATTACCGTGTTAACTGTATTGTATAGTGACACAAATGAGAGGTGTTGTGTTTTAGTTGCCTTATATTGAGTTGCTTGTATTTGCAGAGTGAGTGGACATTTATGTTGACTACCTGTAAAGTGCAGGTAATCAAAATTACCTGAATATAGGTCAATTGGATGCTCTGATTCTTGTTTATACTTTTAGTCAATGCTAATAATACAAAACAAAATAAAAAAAGATGTTTGCTTAAAAAAAAAAAAAAAAAAGACGGTACCTTTCAAATTATCTTCCGTCCAGATTCTTTGGTGATTTCATAATTTCCAAAACAATAACTCAGGAAATAAACTGGGCTGCTTCATATCCGGTCAAGAGGAAAACACACCCAACCTATTATAAGACAAAAGAGACCTTCCCCTGGTCCAGGAGGCAGCGCGTTCATATCATATCCTTTCTTTTATGAAATGCCACTATTTTTTTACTTAGAGGGGCTTGAGTGTCCACATATTCTGCAGTCAAATCCACAGAGCATCCCTGTGGTTGCGTGAATCGATCATGTGGTTTCCAATCTTTCGCTGTCTCCACATTTTGGCAGCATGGTTTACTCATAGATTTACAGCAGTATTACATTACTGTTGTTGCAATGTAGCAAGTACATGAGCACACATGCACATCTTAAAATAGACCCTCAGCTGTGCGCACCTCAATTCCCTCTAGATTTCCAGTGATGTGTTGCTTCTCACACTGTGTCAGCAATATTCACTGTAACAATTTGGGTTTCAAAGGCTCAGGGCACTGCAAAAAAAATTGTGGGTAAGTGCACTGTGCATTGAATTGTTATTTGTGTATAGGTTTAAAAGGTTTTTAATCTGGTTTAAGCCGTAATCTGAACCTAACCGCTTTTAAAGCACAGCAGAGCCCAGAACACAGTGCTGAAGGTGATGCGATGGTGCAGGATTGCAAACGTCCTTCACATCGAGGCCCAAGTCTGTATCATTCCCGTATGATCCTCTTAAACTTATCAGCCGTCATCTCCCTAACATCCTCCCTTTCTCTTTTTGTTTCCCTCCACTTTCTCCCCCTTTTTATACGTTACTCTTTGTCCTCTACGTGATCGTAAAGTTTGGTTTTACTCAACCACTCCTATTTCCTCAAACTGATTCTGAGGTTAAGGACTGGGTTGTGTTTGTGAGAAAGAGTGTTGCTCACTATGACTCAATAACCACAATGATTTTAATATTTTGTTCCCCTTTTAGCTCATCTTCTAGAACTTAGGGACACTATAAAGAAGGTGCTAAAACAGTGTCATTTCTCTTTTCTTTACCCATCCCCAGGATAACATCATGTGATGTGTGGACATGACATAACCAAGGAGCATGTGAAGATGTCCCAGAAGGCAACTAAAAGTAAGCTTTTTTTATTAGTGGTAAGATTTTCTTTATCAGCTGGTGTTATTGTGCTGGCGATTTATTGTAAATATACAGGAGATTACTTACAACTGACATTTTTGTCTTTGTTATTAAGCAAATCACCACTCTTGTATGTAATTGAACAAAAAATTAAGAATCATGATGCATTTTTTTTAGATAGATAGGAGGGCCCGATCAAGCGAAAGTGAACATAAACATGAAGAGTAAATTTGCACACATCATTTTTTCAAGTGGGCTCATTTTTTAGCTAAAGGGCTCTATTTTATTGAACTGTTCTTTTTAAAATACCACTTGTAGAAAAAAGTTACAACTGATTTTATCGATTGTACTTTTTACACCACTGAATTTGATGCTAAAATTTATATCTAAAAAATGTGAAAATGTATTTAATCTGTTGATTATATAGATGATTAAGTTCCAAGTATTAGATTTTCATTATTTTGTGAATATTATTGATATTTATGAGTTTGAAAATTTGAGTTGCTTATTAGGCCCCGTCCACGTGTAACCACAAAAATACCAATTTTTAATTTTCACGTTACTTTCAATTCAGATATTTGAGTGAAATTTTCAGAAAGTAATGATCTTTTGATACATTTTAGGTGATGCCTACATTAGTAAAGAGTCGTCCACATGTTACTCTGGCAGCCTGTCCGCATGTTACCACATTCTCATGTCAATAAAACAGAGACTTTTCAATATTTTACTTCAAAATTTATTTTGAGCACAGTTGAGCATAATATCTAAAAGGTTTTGTCCTACTTGATATCAGTTTTTGTTGAGAACCGCATGTTTTAAATGTTTGCGTAAAGCTTAAAAAATTGATGTCTGTTTCAAGTCCACATGTTACCGAGCAGAGATTTGACATTTTTCACCTAAAAATTTTATCTCCCCAAATTTAGTTATACATAATGTTAAACTGCTTATACATACATACTCAAATATGTCTAATGCATGCTTATAAGTTACTCTGCTTACATGACAGAGACAGTTGAACATGAAATGTGTCCACGTATTTCTGCTTGATCAGACCCATAAGCAGTATAAAAGTATAAAAATATAAAAGCAGTATAAAAACAGTTAAAAGACAATAGCAGGTTTATACAGCTGTCTAACATTATGGCCATCATAATTTATTTTGAGCCATTTCAAGCGCTACCTAGTAAATGCACAACTTTTGCAAAGATAGTTTTATTCAGTGTTATGCTTCTGGCTACACAAGAGGATTCTGTTTACTTTAGATACTTGCGAAATTTTGTGTAAAAAGTCAGAGCTCGGTGATGTGTTTTATATCAGTTATGGACAATTTTGACCCAGCAGTAGTTCACTAGGCTTTACCACAAATGTTCCTCTGTTTCTGGACGACTCTTCGCTGTTTCCATCCTCCACAGTCGAACAAACAAATAATTTCATAAAGATATAATTCATTTCCTGACCACAGAACTATAGAATTAATTATTTCAGCACATAGAATTATAATTTCAGCATAATCAAACCATAGCACATAGGTTTTTTTTTCTAATTATGTGAACTATGAGCTGTTGTAAGTCTGTCCTATAGCCGTAAATGTCTGCTACTGAAGGATGAGATAAAAGAATAAGTCAAATTAATGTGTTTAATCTTGGTTTTGCTCTCTGAAAATGGTGAAAATGCCAAAGTTGCAAAATTGATGTAATACTACTACTGCTGCTGCTAGTACTACTACTATAATAATAATCTTTATTTATACAGTACTTTGAAAAACAGCCATTTACAAAGTTACCAGTAGCAAAGAATCAGCATCAACACACAATCCCAATAAAAGTGCAATAAAAGAATTAAGGAAAAAGAGAAGACATCACATGAATACAAAAAAAGTGGCAATGCAGCTACTGCATTAAAAGGAGAAAGGGTGGTACAAAGAGTAAGACCGAAGTAGCTCATGTAAAGAAACTCCTCTGAACTCTTTTACTTGCAACCTGTTTACTTCTTGTAATATTTTATTTGTGAATGTGTTTCTCCAGTCATATACGGCACATACTTTTAGTAAAGAAATAATCTGTTTGAGCTAAACTTTGTGTTCAGTTTATGTGCCCGTAACATTGGAAAAAAACAGGATTACATTTTTTGTCCATATTACTCAGTTCTTAGATAGACCATAATGTAACTGTGACCAGGGTGTGTTGCAGTGTTTCCTGTAAACCTGTACATTTGCCTGTATTCATATTAATTTCATTTTCATGTTTCAGTATTGATATTACACCTGTTTTAAACTAAAAAAAAAAATCACATTTTGTGTATTTCTTAAAAATGTTTTTGTCAGTTGATGTCACACTTCTTTTCAGAGTGTGACTGTTATTGAGATTGTTTGTGCATTTTGTATGAAACTGAAATTGGATGTTGACATTTTTAGATCATGTTGTGTTGTAGGTAAAAGGTAATACCTGTTTCTTATTGTTGTGTTTTGCCTGTTTTTGTCTTCTGTGTTTGCAGCATGGTGGCTTAGGCTTCTCCCGGTTCTCCTATTCTTCATCTCCTTCATCACATACTACTGTTCCTATGCCTTACTTCAGAGGTAATTACACACATGCTAACATAACCATTTCCACTGCTTTGGTAGTGAGGTCACACAACTGCAGAAATGCCCATATCTGGCAGAAAAGTCAGCTCATGAGGTCTGTGCTGGGCTCTGCTGAGTCACTAAAAGTGAAGTAGTCTGAGCTGTTGGTCACTTTAGACCTTCTCAATATGCCCCTTATTGCACTTTTTGACTGGTCTGGATACAGTTACTGGCACACTCGGTTTTTATGTATTCCACAGTAGTTTTCATGCCAGTTGTGGTGATTGTCAGTGTGTCTGTCTTGCAGCTATGGAGGCACCAGCAAGTCTCTGAACAGTAGCAAGTCGCTGTGTGGTGGCTGGCTAACCCAGAAGAAGTGGGAGAGCCTTAACTTTAAGTGAGTAATGGCATGTCTTTTTTTCTTTTTTTCAAACTGCAGGGAGTGGACGGCTTATTAAGGGAGGATGAGATGCCAACATTTTTATGTGAATTTAAGGTGCCAGGTTCCCTGGGACTCTTCTGGCCTGGTCTTTACCAGGCAAAAAGAAAAAGTATGTTTTAGTGAGAAAGAGCAGGACTGATTGAAAGAAAAAAAAAAAAACGTTTTCCATTTAAATCATGATTACAGTTAGCTTTAGTAATTCAACTGGAAAGTCTTGATGAAATAGTTGAGAGGGAGGGCTGATAAAAAAGCCACTGCTGGCTATAAAGAGCTCTTGATAAAGTAGCATTTTTGGAGGTAGACAATAGCTTGTTTGTCCTCCTCAGGTTCTGCCTTGTTAAGTAGTCATTGTTCCACATCCACGAACCACTTCTCAGCTGTTTGCCTCTGCACTTATGTTACTGCTAGTCCTTTTGTGTGTTCCATTATAAAATAGTGTTTTGATCTCCAGCTGCGGTTTGTGCCATCCTTCAGTCACTGTTTATTAATTCATCTCAGTAGACCCGTCAGAGCCACATCTGACCTTTAAAACAGTCAAGATCATAATACTTTAGTTTATCCCTGAAACAGAGGGTGATTTGCATTCTTAAATCACTTCACTGGTTGGTCTTTTTGGACTTAGGGACCCCCTCCAGGCAATCACAGTGACATTTCTTTAAATAGAGACCTCTCCTGAGCTTTATCCTGATCTCCTGCAGAGAGCTAGTTGGCACACGAGACTAATAAATGTCTCTGGGACTCCTTGTCAGTGACATTAGACCATAAAGAGGTGGAGTCTACAGCCAGCAAATGCAAAAATCAACCGTTTCACATATTACAACCTGCCACATTCGTCTCACTCCGTAGACTCTGTGAATGTTATTGTTTTCTTTTGCCTTTCCCAAGCGATGAAATGCCAGCAGAGGACTTTAATAAGGGAAATTGCTATTGAATGACATCATGTAAATGGCTGGTTTGCTTATAATGAGTCTGGTTTACCTGCCTAATAGATACCAGAACATTTGGGAACATTAAGGCCTCAGTCAAGCTGTTTTCCATGTGCTCCTATGAACATGGTACTCATTGGCAGTGCAGATGGTATTGTCTATTGTGTGGTTCGAAAAGCCCTGAAACAGTCAAAGTTTTCTCCTTCCTCGCTGTCTCGTCATTTGTATTCTGCCTCCTCTCGAAGCCACAAAACCTCCTGTAATATAATTCATCTATGCAGCGAAACCCTGTGCACAGTAATATGTTGTAATAATTTCTGTTCTGATGTTTCCCATGCAGCATTAGTAGGCAGAAGCAGCTCTTTCTGAAACTGGAGGATTTCTTCTGGCGAGAGCATCTGTCAAAGCTAGTATTACCATATGGCATTAAGGGCAGTGGTATGTTGACATTATCCTCTATTCTTTGTGTTTGGTTTTGGTCAGCAAATATCTAACAGCCTGATGCTAGCTCTTTGAATGGTTTTAATTTAATCACATTGTTTGACTGCACTTTATGCCTAGACACTGCCATCAAAAATTAACTGATGGGGGAAAAAAGAAAAATACTAACCTCTATAAACGGGCACTTACTGTTATCATGCATGCTATTTGGTGCTTCAAACCAGAATAGAATTGTAAAGGTCTTTTAGGTGTTTTTAGTGTGCTTCATTCAGTTTGCAAAACCTTGTAAAACTGTTTTTTTTTTTTTTTTTGTTTTTCACTCTTTCACTGCCCAGAGCTGCTGCTACTGAAAGTTCTTGCTGTAACTGCAAATTATCAGGTGCCAGCCAGTATTGAAAAGTAAGTATGAGCACATCCCAGCCAGATGGTACAGAACACTGTGTCCAAAATCACCCATTACTCACTGCATAGAAAACCATATAATGAAGCTGGTGTGTTATAGAGCTACCCACATGTATAGTGAAAATGTTTGTTCCCTTTTTAGTTGATCCAAAATATCCGTGCTTGCGTCTTTTGGCCAGCAACCCCACAATGCAACATGTCACGTTTTACAGATCTTGCAAATTAGAGTTAATTCACATGTTGAAATCCCAGTTTATTGCTCGCTGAGTGAATTACTTAGTGTTTATGGAAGGAGTTGTGAATAATGGCGTGAATTCAGACACAGCCTCACTTTTTTTCTTCTTTTGGAAACATTTTAAAAGAATTTCTGCACACTTCGATATGTGACAGGTGCTTTAGAGAAAGGCAAACTCTGGAAGCAACAAGAAAACATCTGCACACTGTTTCACTTTAATGCGTTGTTTTCATCCTTTATTGGGTTTGAAGGTCTAAAGGACTGAAACGTCATGTTACAGTTAACCCTGAAAGACCTAGAGCCATTTCTGAGGTGACTTCCAAATTAATTGTTTTCTGCATTTAACATGTCCTTAGTGATTTATCACCGTTTATTATAATATTATCCCCTGCATTTTACATTTTTCGGTGAAAATCAGGTACTTTTCTGTAATTTAATTTACTGATCATGTAGCTTTTCACAAAAGTTAAATATCATTATATCAAAACAGAGAAAAATATATTAATGATATATCTTCAGCACAATTTATCATTAAATGAACATAAACACAAATATCTAGAACTAGTGCCATTTGTCAGACTACATGATTTGTACGGTTAAATCAGTGTTCCGAACATGGGTTATAGCTAATGCTGCTGAAAAGAGAAGAAACTGCATTGGATCTTATTTTAATATATTGATAAGATTAGTTGTTTTTAAAGGGTTAAAAAGTTTTGGATCTGGACATTATCATAATTTTTTGTCTTTTATAACTTACTACAGAACATACTGCAGTTAAGTAATTATAAAATATTGCACTTCCATTTTTGATGGCATTGCTTACTTGATGATACAGCAGTCACTGATGCCACTTTATTTACTGATAAACTTTGAGGATGTTCAAAACCACGTGTGAAACCTGTGTACACATCTGCTCTCACAAGAAGTCGACACTGTGAAGATGCAATTTAAATACTAATCGAAGGCCTGTTCTTTACTGTGTTGTCAAACCTGAACAGCAAGATAAACAATGGATAGATAACCTTAACCACACTTGATTACAACATGTATGTGTGTGGTATTTATGTCTCCACAGCCTTGAATGCAGAACATGTGCAGTCATAGGCAACGGATTTGCCATTAAAAACAGCTCCTTGGGAAGTATCATCAACAAATATGACGTAGTTATTCGGTAAGAACACAAAATAAGTAATTATTGTTTTTCATGAAATGCAGTGAAAATGTACTCAAAATTCTGTATTATTTTAATGCTTTAATGAATTTAATTTAGGTCTTCTCTCATTATATTAACCCATAAAGACCAAGTGCTACTTTTGTGTCAGTTCCCAAATGAATTTTTCTCTGTATTTAAACTTTATTAAGTGATTTATCACCATTTATTATAATACTATCCTCTGTATTTTGTGTTTTTTTTAAAGTGTATATTAGGTATTTTCCTGTATTTAATTCACTGATCATGTAGATATTCATCAAAACACAGATTCAAGTTGAAGATTATTATACCATAAACAGAAAACTGAGCAAAAAGAGTTTTTTTTTTTTCAGCAAAGATATAAATAACTGAATATAAAACCAAACCTCTCCACCTACTGTCATTGATCCAACTCCATGGGTTTTACTGGTGAATCAATGTTGTAGAAGATGACGGTGTTTCCACGTTCACCATGGAGCCTCTGAACATCCAAATGGGTCATATCTGAGGACCATGAAAAGATGACAAACTGCATTTTAGACCAATTATTTACATGGATTGATAGAATTAATTGAACAACAGTTATTAAACATTTTAGATCAGTAGATGGTTTGGGTCACCAGTGGCTGTTTGGGTTTTTATGGGTCAAAAAATAAAGGTTGAATGAATGAATGCTACAAATTGACTTCTATTGTTCTTGAAAACTCCTTGGACAGAAATTAGAAACAGACAGATTCTATGGCTGTAAAAACCAGTGCGTTGATTTTCCCAGTACTAATGTAGGGCAGTATCTGACAGTGACCCCGACAGAGACCCAAACAGTCCAGCCAAGTGTAGTTCTGTAGTGGAGAAATGAAAGTATTTAGCTTGCTCAGGGACAAAGGCACTCTGCAAATCTGACTTTAGAGCCTTGGAATGAACACATGCATTCTGAGTTTTTATAAGCCTCTTTGAAACAGCCAGAATTTGGCCTGGCCACAATGCATTTTTCTCCCCATCAGCCCCTCCTCGCTTACACCCCCCCCCCCACACCCCACCCCACCCTCCCGTTCTCAGAAGCTAATCATTCCCGGCCAAGCAGAGTAAGGTTATTGACATTCAGAGTTCAATGCATGCCTGAGACTTTGACGTCATCGAAACATGGCAAGATTCTGTTTAAGCATGTCCAGACTTATGTTCCCCAAGTGCTGACTAATCTTATACCCAAATAAAACTGTAGTCTGTGGCACGGTCACAACTAATCTATCAGGGAGTAAATAACAACGTGGACTCGACAGGTTGTAGTAAGGGGAAGTGATCCATTCATGTACAAGTCAGTGTTACTGTAAATGAAATGGAAAACAACATCAAAGTGTTTTAGAAATCCAAGGTGCGTACACTAGGGCAGCGATTCTCAACAGGAGGGGTGCGGCCCACTAGGGGTCCTCAGAGAGGGGGGTCTTTGAGATAACTGAATGTTCTAAGAAAAATATACTAATGACAAAATAACAAAAGAAACAACTATCTGCCTAAACAAATAGTCAAAATAACTGCCTAATTCAATAATAACAAATAAATGAATGAATCAAAATGCAGTGTGGGGCCGTAGCATGGACACCATTGAAGTCCATGTTGTCCGGACTTCAGTATTTTTCCCTAATACACATATAAATAAAAGGAATAAACCAATTAGAATGAGTTAACGCCGGTGCAGCAAAGACTTTAACATCAAGATCAGAGGTGTTTTCCCACAGTGCTCAAATGAGTTTACGCCTACATTAATGTTACTACATTACGACGCTGCTCTGTGATACTGGTGTTGACAGGAAGGACATAGTTTCACTCAACTCTCACCGGGTTTCAGTGTCTTAGCCACTGTTAGTGTGCATTTTCATACAAATGTCATGCTATGTGTTTTAAACAATCACGTCAATGAATGTTAATGTGAAAGAAAGTGCTTTTGTCATCTTTATAGTAAAACAGACAGGAGGAAAAAGCCTCTGTTGTATTTACAGTGGAAAAAAAATCCAAATCTTACCAAGTGTATTTTTCTCATTTCTTGTCAAAATATCTCATCACACTTAAAATAAGACGTAATCACCTAAAGAGTAACTTTTCAGTGAGATATAAGAACTTAATTTTAGACAGTAGATCTGGAAAATCTTACTTCAAGAAAACTTACCAAGATAATTTTCACTTGTTCCATTGGCAGATTTTTTTTACTTGAATTAAGCAAAAAAAAATCTGCCATATATAAACACACTGTGAGCCATAAAGTTGGAATCGTTTAGTTTTCAGACACATTCCTCTTTTTATTCCTGTTTATACACATCAGTAATCACTTTTGACAATGTGCAATGATTACATACTGAGTCCCAGTTACATTTTATTTATCAAGAATAAATCAAATAGTCGCAAGCATTATATGAGAAGAGGTAAATCTGTTTAATTCCAACTTTATTGACAACAGTGTATAAGTCTGCAAGTAAAATCTGTCACCTAATCATAGCTATTTCTCCTTAAGCATGATGGATTATAGAGCCAAAATGAAATGAGAGCATCCACATGTCTGTGACAAGTCAAAATAAATGTAAGGTTTATCTGATTCTTAGATGCACATCAATTCATCATCATATACAGTAATTTGTATAGTTCTGCATTCATTATCAGCCGAAACAAACCTGACAAGTATTGCTCCTGAATGCTCTTGCATCTGTTGCGGTCTCAGATTGAATGATGCACCAGTGAAGGGCTATGAGACAGACGTGGGAAACAAGACCACCATGAGGTTCTTCTACCCTGAGTCGGCCTCCCACAACCCGGCTCAGCACAATGAACCCGGGACACTTATGGTCCTGGTGCCTTTCAAGCAGCAAGATCTACGGTGGCTTAAAGAGATCCTCTATAATGAGAAGAGGGTACAGGATATGTGTGAGAAAACACTCTCTCACACAAACACACACATACCATCTCACTCTGTCTCCCATTCTCTCTCTGAATATAAACATACTCCTTTTAGCCTGTTTTCCACTTCTTACCAGTCATCCATATCAGCAGCAAATACTTAATGATGCCACTGGTCGTCAGGGTCATATGTACTTTCCATAGCCGAATGCTTCCCTCTGTTGCTCCTGGCACCTCCGGCCTCCTACTGCTAATAGTTGCAGGGTCATTACCCTCTAATTTGCACATTGATTTAGTTGCCTCCAGACATGAGGGAGTTGAGGTTGATTTTTTTTTTCTTCCATTTGTTTGTGTGAAAGAACAGTGTGTTATTGTCTCCTGGTCTGTTCTGTTTCCTTATTAGTAATTTGTCTATATTTATTGATATTTTTCAGGTCAGAAAAGGCTTTTGGAAGCCTCCTCCCCAAATCTGGTTGGGTGACGTTAGTAAAATCAGAGTGCTGGACCCTCACTTTTTGCATCAGACAGCAGAACGGCTGCTAAAGATCCCGCTGTACCCTAAGAATAAGCAGGTGAGTGATCACTTCCTCCAATCAGTTAATATCTCTGCAGTGATCAGCTGAAAGTTGTATTGCTGATGCCTCTCTTCTGTTAGGAGTCATTAATATTGACCATTTCAGGCATCCCCAGCTGTAATTTTCCATCTATAATCTTCTTTGTTGTTTGTTCCGTTTTCCCATACCTCCCTTTTCTCCTTTTTGCCCTTCACTGCCTCCCACATGAATGTTAAGAAGGCTGGATAGAGCATCCACTGATTAGACACAGCTCTTAAAGTGATATGCCTTGAACGCTGTGATAAACAGTTTACTGGAAGAAGTATTTCTCTTGCAATGTAGCTGGGTCACTGGTAATTTTGTGGATCCATTTACTGCAAAACATGATGAAGATTAGCTTCTGCTTGGCATTCTGGCATCTCATTACAAGATAAGCTCCTAGTGTCTTCTCTGCTGCACAGTGCATCTCTGGGAAATAATTGGCCTTTGAGGGAAAGCCAAAACATTGTATAAACTTTAACCAGATGCTATTCTTTAAAAAAAAAAGGACAGTTTCCAGTGTTCTTTCCCTGCAAAGCTGGTTGTTGCTGTTTTCACAGACCAAGCCCAGATTCAGTGTCCTTCAACATTTTGTCGTGATTTCAAGGTTTTATTGGTCCTTGTTCAATAAATGTGGAACCTTTTAACCAGGAAAAACAAATTAAAGCACAGTGGTAACTGTAAACAAACTTAGGAAACTTTTAACTTAATTTTGCTCTAATAAATCATGATATATAACATGTTTTTGTTTTGCGCTATTGAGCTGTTTTCATCACACAAATGGAACCCTGACTCTGTGTTTGGCTGTGGAACTTGGATTTTGAAACAGCCTGAATTCTGACTTGCACTATTACTCATGAAGAGTGAGGTTTTTATTGGCCCTTTGCATCCCATCTGCCAAGTGGGCTTGTTATGTGTTTGGTGAGGATTGTCTCCGGGCTGATCGTGGGCCCAAGCCAAGTTTTGTTTTGGTTCTGCTTGTTCCCCTCTCCTGAGTCTTTTTAGTCAAAGAATGACAGGGTGTTACCCTTTTGGACTACAGTACAAACACAACTGGCTGGTGCATGAGAAGAGTGAGCAGTGGGAAGGCAGAGATCCTACAGGCGATCAGCGGGCTCACCCGACAGGAGCTCCGCACCATCTGCACAGACTGTATGGAAAGGGTGAGGGGGAGAGGATGGTGGGCAGGAGGAGGAGAAACACAGAGGGATAGTGTTAGAAGAAGTGGGGCCTGCAGCTACAGAAATATTTCGGTGTAAAATAGTTAGAACTCTGAAGTGGTCCTAAGCATACATTCTTATCAAACATTTGTGATATAGTTTTATGACAGTATCAGGAGAATCCACATTTCTGTCACTGTGCTCATACTATCTCATCATCAGTTTTCTTTAGGAGACGTCCTCTTTGCAGATACTCCCTCCATACTCTAATGACCCTGCCAGATGGGCACAGACCTGCTCTACACACAGACAAACCCATTCTCATATACAATACACATAAACTCTATGTTGCTCCCTATTCCTTCTCTGTTTTTTGACATTGCATGCACACATGTACACATTCACAGTGCTGTTATGTTCACACCCCTCTCCCCAAACACAGGACTCTTGTAGGTCTGGCTAAAACTGGTGACAACATGCAACCCCCCCTCACCCCGCTCACCAAGGCTCCACGGGCCCGAGTCCAAACTATGCGCTGGGCCGCTCCAGAGCTTTGGTGTTCACTTGTGTGTTTGCGACCACATGAGGCTAATACACACAGAATGTCAGCTGTGCATGTCAGGGTGCTCTTTTTGAATTAAAAATGGAAAAACAGCAGCTCTAGTCTTTGTAATAGCGATCTGATTTTGGTGGAATGTGTTTTAGGGGAATGGCCTCTCAGGTTTTGTTATCGAAGCTATTGTAGTAGTTGAATAACTTTTATCTGAAGTAGAGCCTGGAGATAGTAGATCAACACTATTTTTGGTGAATGTAACAGCAAGTGTAGCCCAGCAACATGCACACAGGAAGGCACACACTTCAGTGTAGCATGCCTGCAGTCATACTCTTCCTTTCATGCTTTCTCATCTAGGAAACTAGACCACTACCTCAGCTCAAAGTCCTTTGTGACCTGCTGGAAAAGCAGAAATATATTTTTGTACAAGTAGATCCAAGATCTATGATTATATCCCTTAAGCCAAATGGTTGGATGAAGGACTTGTATGCTGGATGCTTGGGTTAATAATGGTGCATCTGATATTGTGAGGTTTTTTTGGTATTTTTTTTATCAAGTTCAGTGGCTCTTAACGTTGCTCCAGACAAAAAAAATACATGTTTGTGGGGATTTCATGGCAAAAAAGCAAATGCAGACAGTCATGCTCATAAGTTTACATACCCTGACTGAATCTGCATGGGACAGTCTTGAATGTTCCAACATGACAGTGACCCAAAAGATAAGGCCAATTTGACCTGTCATTGGCTACAGCAGAAAAAAGTGAAGGTGTAGGAGTGTCCATCTCAGTCTGCTGACCTCAGTATCATTGAGCCACTTTGGGGAGGTGTCAAACATGCAGTTCATGCA
>JAPQRP010000006.1:14256340-14268973 GCA_037367295.1 Apogon hyalosoma | reverse complement strand
TAATAAATGGCTTCACCAAACCACTAACCACGAGTGAAAGAAAAGTTTTTGTATTATCATTCATATTCTCTGAAAAAATGGCCAAAGAATCACACATTCTGCTAGGGTATGTAAACTTATGAGCACAACTGTATATATCAGATACATGATTATTTTGATCAACATTGATCCTTTCACTAAGTTATCATTAAATTATTTTTTTGCCCAAACTAGAATCCCTTCTCAACCATGCTTTCTACTTTTTTGCAGCTCCATTTATAAGAACTAATGGTTTCAGTATGGCTTTAAACAAAGCAACATAGTGTTACATTGAATCTGTTGACAGTTGTTGTTTTAGGAAAAAAAAAAAAAAAATCAATGTTTTGGGTAATCAGTAAGCTCTGGTGAGTGGAATAGTGGGAAGAGAGCCATTACAAACAGTGCTGTGTTCACTGGTGGGATACTGGACAATAGGAATGTCATTGCAAACTGGGCTCAAGCAGAGAAAACTTGATAACGCAGAAAGCAGCAGAAGAGAGTGATCAAAAAAGGCTGTTGGGAGGGTGAAAGTTTCTTCCCTCTTAAGGTCATGTGGAAGTGATTCTTCAGCCTGTCCTTGGAGGACATGGGTAATCACTGGCAGCCACATGGAAAGTAGGGAGCAACACAGGCAATCTCTGTGCACAGCAAGAGCCCACCAGGGACAACACAACAAACATGCCTCAACTCATTAAATCTCACATTAGTTTTACTTCTTGTTTTTCCACAAACAAGCAAAAAGATGTCAGGAAGGTCAGTTAATGTCCTTTTGTTTTTCAGTGTGCAGCAAGGGCGGATTGCACGTGACAAACAAGTGAAAGTGCAGTGGCTCTGAGACAAATACAGTATGAAACAGAGGATGGGGATGGCATGCAGCAAAGAGCTGAGTAACAAATTGCATTTTCATCGTCACTGCAAAATAAGCATGCATGATAAACATACAGCAAAACACTGCCTGAACAGCACTGAATAAGAAATAACTTCTTATCCACATGTATCATGTGCCATAATCAGCATGTAACTGTTGAGTGTATCAGATGAAGCCCTGGGTACAAGGATCATTCACAGAAAGTCCCAGCTAAGCATAAGCTAATCTCATATTATTTGGTGTCAAATTGGTGGTTGCTACGAGGTGGGTTTGTTTGTTTAGTCATATTGTCACTGCAGTATTGAACAGTTAGTTCATGTAGATTTTTCTCATATTGTTCAGACTTTGAGTTATTTATAATCTCAGAGAAGTGTCCAAGATTTTTTTTTTTTGTTGTTCTTTATGATGTCTTCTCCAGTTAAACCAGTAGGACGATGGTAGATTTGAGTTGTTGAAAAGCCGTTTTGTGACATTATTCCAGAGTGAGCTGAAGTGTATGTAAATATGTAACTAATTTATGATGGTGAATGAATACATAAAGATCTTTGTAAAAGTCATAATATTCAAATGTACTCGGGACATAGCAGAGCATGGAGGTGAACACATACAACTTCTACTGGGATGTTATTGTTAAGTGCTTTTTATATATTTAATGTGAAAAGCATTCTGGTGCCAGAACGTTAAAGTAACTATGCATGACAAAAATTGGGAAGGATTATAATCCAGATAAGTGTGGAGGAGTTCTGTATTTGCCATTAACAGTGTTTTAAATTTGTATTAACAGTATTGTATTTGTATTAAACTGTTAAACTTTCCTGCCTCTCAGTTCTTTTAAGATATGAGTTGCATCTTTGATGATGCAATCAATGCGTGCTATTTATTGGAATCTTTCTCAAAAAGTATTAAAGGGAAATTGGCATCAAGTTGTTACTTGTTGGAATCAAGAATGCTTTTCTTCAGAAGAGGCCGTACTGAGGTAGTTAGTAAGCTGCTGGAAAACAAAGTCTGCAGGGAGGGACCAATGATGTGCTGTAACCCCTCTGGCAAGCAAATAAGACCTTTAGAGCGCATGAAAAATCAAGTCAACCAATGAGGGAAGGAGGAGTTTCATATTGTCTGTGTTGTGTTTTGACAGAGTATCTGATCTACAGATGCTGGGATCATGACATTATAAATGGATGAGGGTTCAGTAACCAGCTACAGAGATTGGACAGGGTCATAACTTCCACTAGATGTTTTTGCATTACATATAATACATTTTGTTTTGGTTTACAAGAGCTGCATGCCATGTATGTACATGTATGTGTTCAAGTTCATATGAAGTCATGCTGGTTAAAGGAGATGGAGGTGGATAAAGCCTCATGTATCTGCAGTAGAAGCCCATAGCAGTTTCTGCTGGTCTGTATTGCCCTCTAGTGGTGAAATGAAGGCTGCAGCATAGTCACACGTCCAATAGAGTGTCTTTGAAAAGATAAAGATACACAAATGATGTATAACAAGCATATATTTTAGACAAAAATGGTGTAAATATACACGATATTCATATTTTAAAGCCACCAATAATGTATTTTAATTTGTTCTCATTGTATAAATACATATTTCTGACAATCCCATTGAATATTTATTGATCCGGTATTTTCAACTCAATTATTATGAAAGTCACCACTAGGGGTCGTCAGACTTCAATAAACGCTAGTCCTTGATGCTTAGGAAGGTGGACTGAGTGAAGTGAGCCTGAAGTATTACTGTCAGCCATGATAAGAGCTGTCCAACTTCTTTAAATGCAAAGGAAAGAGTCTTCAGTGCTTCCTTTAGTGTCTCCTTTATCCTGTACAGAAGGAAAGGACAGACTCCTTTCACATGATTCACTGCAGTGGCAGCATCGTGCGACCCAGCTATTCATGAAAACAAACGATCAACATGGCAAACCTCATCTTATACCACAACTGTCTGATAATGTTTATGTTTTGAACTTTGAACAGTTACGAGTGTAAAATGTGAAGTTAATTCAGCAGAACCTGTGCTTAGTTTGGATGAGTTAGACCTTCACATCCTATAGTTCATATTATTGATTCGTTTTTGGCTCCGTCAGTGAAAGATTCCTTAATAAAATGTAAACTGCAAGGAAGAGAAATGCAGTCAAATCAGTCTGGAGGAAGTGCATTTGTGGGTTAAAATGTTATTATAAATGTCAGCAGATGATGTTTAATTCATAGGTAAGATTAAGAATGATCACCTGACGACAACAACTGAATTCCTTGGATTTATATAGTTGGTGAATGAAGCTGATTCTGATGTAGGCTAATAGACTTGCAGACAGAACTTTTATCTTCATGTTTATTTTGCATAAATTTAATATTTGATGCTGACTCAGGATCCATATTGACAAATAGGAATGGACAGGATGAGTGTGACTCTGTTACTGAAGGTTTATCTTTATCTGTCTTTTATTTAGGCCGATTTCTGTTCCAACGTTAGTAATAAAGTAAAATTATTACTGCAGTGGCCATGTTCATATCCTGCATAAGCCCTAAAACAAATTTTTTTGGCAATTTTCAGATGATGCATTTGTTTGTGCATTTGATTTCTCACCATTTTGTATTTTTAAGTGAAAAGCAGGTGTTTTCCTCTATTTAATTCACTGATTGTGTAGATGTTAAGCTCAGAGTACATCCAAATGGTATCATATAAAAACACAGAAAACTGAGGAAAAAGTGACATTTAAAAAAAAAAATGTCATCAACTGAAGTTTTAAACAAGTGTCTACAACCACTGTCTTTTGTCAAAATAGTGTCACATTCCACATTCAATACAGGGCCTCTGAACATCCAAACAACATACATGATGCTGCTGAAAGGCTCAGAAAGTACATTCAATCTGAACTGTTTCACTGTATTGATAGTTTCAGTGGTTGTAATGTTGTTAAACTTTTAAAATCAGTAGATGCTTTCAGTCACTGGTGGCTGAACCCTTTAAGACCTAAGTCTTAAAGGGTTAAACAACATGGTAAGAACTATCCAAGATGCATTTTTTTCTTCAGAACATTGTCGTTTTTTCTTCGTCAACCCATGAAACATCCAACCAGTGGAAGAACAACCCGATTCTCTTTTCCTAAGTCCTTATGAATTTTCCTTACCCACACCAAGGTACTGGAACAGTGATAAGGAGACATACTGTAGATAGCAAGAATTTTTGAACCCATGAAGACCCAAACATCCACTGGTGATCAATATAATTTACAGATATAAAAAGTGAAATATCTTTTCATCCACTAATTCTATCAATACATGTAAATAATCGATGTAAAATACAGTTGATTCACCAGTAAAACCCATGGAGTTGGATGAATGACAGTGGATGGAGATAAGTGTTTTTACATTCAGTTATTAATATCTTTGCAGAAAAAGTCACTTCTTCCTCAGTTTTCTCAGTTTATGATATAATAATCTTCAACTTTAATCTGAGCTTTAATGAACATCTACATGATTAGTGAATTTAATACAGGAAAATAACTGATTTTAATTAAAAAATGCAAAAGCACAGAGCATAATACTGGAATAAATGGTGATAAATCACTTAAGAAAGGTTAAATATAAAGAATAATTTGAGAACTGCCTGAAAATTAGCTCTGGGTTTTTAACCCCGTAAAGGCTGAACCATTAAATCACTGACAGAAAATTCAATTTATTTGAAACTGGAACCTTTATTGGTCCTTCTGAGCAACCAAAAAAAACCAAACATTTTTTCAAATATCAATTTCCAGGTATAAGTTTCAATTTTGTACCATATTTGATCCATCAGGTCTCAGTGCTCAAATATTATTATTTTTGAACAAACAAAGCATGTCGAACAAATTGGTAATTCCTTTTCAAAACTGACAAAGTTCTTTCTCATTAATGACAATCTTGTAGCGTCACTGGAAAGGCCTTTGGTGAATCAATTCCTCCCCCTGGTGGATTATCTGTGTATTGCATTTATCTAATTGTGTACATCACATTTTTCAAGAAACAACAAATTTTGCCAGGCACAACAAACCCCGCCCCTCTCAAACATTTTAGCTCTTAATGGACATCTCCCTCTCAAAACGTGAGACTATAGGTTTGACCTTTCAAGGTCGCTCAAGGTCAAAGGTCATGATGCCATTTTGGAGTCTACATGTAGTTTCCTATCTGTCAACAATAGTAACTGAGTACTTATCACCACTCTTTTTGGAGTTACGACCATTTAAAATCCTGTGACCTTGATTTTGACCTTTCAAGGTCACTCACAGTCAAAGGTCATGACGCCATTTTGAAGCCCATGCCAGGTTTCCTATCTGTCAATAATAGTAACTAAGTCTATCTTCACTTGTTTTTCAGTTATAGTCCATTTTAGTTTTATAGGTATTGACCGAGTGACCCTTGACCTCTTCGGTCAATAATAGGTCAAAATCTATACACACAAAATGCAGAATTTTAAGACAAGCATTTTGGTGCTCACTGGAAGTCTCTAAGATGAAGTTATATAGATAAAGTTATATCCAAAATTCAATTTTGACCTTTATTGTGACCTTGACCTTTGACCTAGTCTTCATATTTGGCCTTCAAGGTTCTGATGTTCTCATGTCAATACAATGCAAAAAGAAGCTGTATGTAAAATTGAGTATACAGGAATGAAAAGGAAATTCCCAATTTGCCCTATCTCTTATCATTGTGAAAACACATTTTTTGTGACCTTGACCTTTGACCTACATTCACCAAAATTTAATGGGATCTATTCTGGACCACCTCGCACCTTTCTTGAAAATTTCATGGAAATTGGTCCAGTGGTTTTTGCGTAAAGTTGCTGACAAACACACAAACAAACAAAAAAAAAAACTAACCAAAAACAATACCCCTTGCCTCCCCTTCAGGGGGGGCGGGGTGCAAATCACACTGATCATGTAGAAGGCTTCAAAACTCATGTATCAAATATGATACGTTTGGCATTATAGGTTTAAAGGTTAATGGACTTTTCGGACACACCTTTTTTAAAAGAGTTGTCATTGCAATAAACTGTCATTATGTTTGTTTGTTTCAGGTTCCAGTGCATCCCACCACGGGTATCCTCGCTGTGTTTGTTGCTTTAAACTACTGTGATGTTGTCCACGTTGCTGGTTTTGGATATCCTAATTCAAAGAACCAAAAAATCCCTATACATTACTATGGAATTGACACCATGAAATCTATGAAGGTGGGAAGCAGTAGTTCACTACATTCACACTGTGTCTAATGTGTGTGTTGGAGGAGTTGTTTGCTTATTTGCTAAGCGTTCAGTTTTATGAATACTGATGCCCTTTTTTTATCCTCTTGCAGAATTCTTATCATGACCTCAATCATGAAGCTGAAGCCTTAAAAAGACTGGAGGACGCAGGGGCAATCTTGTATCTTCATCCACATTTATGATACACACACACACACACACACACATTCACAAACACATTTGTTGTTGATCCAGTTGACTTCATCCAAAAATGGTTTAAAGTGTTGAATATTCTATGAACTGGGTTCGGGTCATAAGGTCTGAACCTGAACTAGCTGTGCCTTTTGCAGTAGAATGGATGACGTCAATCTCTCTGGCACCTTATACGTCTTCTGTTCTGCCCAAAATACAAAGAACTGCTGTTTTATATTACATTCTTCTAATTCACAAAGCAGGATGACATTTGGTAGCATGGCTCTGATAATCTGCTTTGTAACTGTTTTTTACAACAGTAAGTTAATTCCTGGACACCAGCTCTTGTTGCCATGACGCTGATGATCTTTCTCTGATGCTTGGGGGTTGTTTTACAAGTTACCGCTGAGATAAATGGACATATGGGTCACCGTGTAATTTTACATGCTTAAATATAGCTTTTTGGATAGTATGGGGGTGATAACTGCCACATTTCAGATATACAGCATACACAGAGGTATTATGTCCAGAGATTGTATGAATATCACTGAGCTGTGAAGTTAATGAATGGAGTCAGAAGAACCAGTCTGGACTCTTTCTGTATACCTATTTGTTTGTTTGTTTGTTTGTTTTTTCCAAGTGTTATATTTTCTTTTAAACTGAGTTGATTTTCTTTAATAAAATTATGAGTAATTAAAATGTCAAAAGAAATGTATATCATTTACATTTTAGTAAAAGGAATTTGATCACAAGCCTGATTTGCACAGTTATCACGTTGTCACATTGATTGACTTTTCGATTTCTTGGACTAGGAATACTACTAGTGTATTGTGCTAGGTTTTTAATTTATTCAATCTTTTTTTTTTCATAACTGGTAAATGATACCACTGGATATTTTTTATTGTACAGAATGAAATGCATTTTTAATTAAAGTTAATTCAAAATCACATTGTATTTACTGGTCAAATTTAATCATTCAACAAATCATCCACAAACTGTTTTACCCTCTCTGTGTCTCATTTATCAAGTTGTCGATAGTCACGTGAAATATCAAACATCGTTAAATAGAGCATCTAACATTTATTAAACCATCACCTTATGTAAGGTTTAGGTCACACCTGCACTAAATAAATAACATTGATATTTACCAAATTCATTTTTTATGTTTCTTTAATGGTTATACACTGGTATGTAAACACTCTTGAACTGAAATGATAGAATTATTATTGTAATTAATGTCAAATTTACTATTTTGAAAAAAAAAATTGAAAAAATAGGTTAAGCACATTATTATTTCTTCATTAAGATGCCAAATTATAGTTGTTTGCGTCCCTGAACAGAAAACTTGGTTTTAGGGCTGAATGTTATAAGTGACTAATTTGTGACTTCTCAGAGAAGCCCGATGAAAGAATTCAAATTTGGTAATGAAAAGGTCAATTCAGTACCTTGTTCTTGATCAAAATGTAAAAAAAAAAAAATCAAGAGCTTACTGTAAATGAAAATTAGTCCACATTAAAGCACTTCATGGTGTTGGATGGTCTGGAGACAAATAGGGTAAGGTGGTCAAATACATTTATTACGTACTGTATATCTTATATTGAAATCATATATTTGGACAATTGTGCTGTACATGAACTGATGGTCCAAAAGGAAAAACTATGCTGAGCTGCTGCTTTTTGGCCCTTGTTAATACCAATGTTCACCATTAGATGGCAGAGAGCATCTGGTGCATGCACAAAATACAGGACTTTACTGCACTGCACATGGTGCAGTCATGCAGCAGCCTTGCTGAAAGTGCCGGGGGTAATGGTAACAGCAAAACTAGCACAAGCTCATGTGCTAAACAACACATGTACAGTACGAACATCTGGAAGAGCAGAAAACTGCACAATGCTAAAACGACTAACATACATTTGCTGCTAGCGACAGATGATGGTTTCTACACTCTGCACACACAGCCTTCTATTAGTGTTGACATAAATGGAGTTCTGCCCTTGGCACCCATTAACCAGTCTTACTCATATGTTACAGCATCAGCTGGGATAGTTTTCACTTCTATAGCAAAGATCAGAGTGACAATGAACATTTTTTATGATTTCAATCAAAAACATGCATAATATATGCTGCACTACAGCTATAGCTTCACCTTATATAATAAAATTATAATAATAAGAGATAACTTAGTTCACAATAGTGTCAGTATACTGCTGTGAGTGTGTAGTCTTCTGAATGTAGGAAGTGATGTGCACTTCAGTGTGCTTTCAGATGGTTTGAATAATGATGCAGACCTTTCGCTCAAGGTCAGTCTGTGAGACAGATTCCATTGTCCTGAAAGTATGATGGAGTGAACGTCCGCTGTTTTACTGGCTGAACTTACTGCATGCATATGAAAGAATGAATCGATTACTACTAAAAAAACTCCATCTTTGTGCACTGCCTCAGCTGTGCTCTGTGTTTTGCCTAAATCCATGGGTTTTCACTGCATACTGCCAATACAGGGATTCAGTGCAGTTTGCAGCAGAGTAAACACTCCAGTTGTTTTCTACCCTCATTCCAGTTTTAATGGAGTTGTCAGTTGTTGTAGCTAACAGATGTTTTTGCACCTGACAACCTCTGACATCACACAAAACACCCTTTTCAGCCCTTTTAGAGCCCATGATTCTAGTGCTGATAATCCTCCTTTATGTAGAGATAATTGTTTGTTAATGTAAAACCAACCCTTTCACCCCTCCCCATGCATTGAAAGAAGTTCAAAAGCAGACAAGTAGCACATATATTCATATTACACACCTGCAATATAATCACATGGGCTGCACATACACATATGATACTCTGTGTGACCTCTGTGAACATAAAGAAAATGTACAACCGTCTGAAGATGCATTTCACGTCTTTTCAACATATGTGACATTATAGAAAAAGACAATGGACACTTGATATGCATTTATTTTCATGGCAAAACAGGGAAGTGTTAAAGAACGAACCCTGTCACATTACGCTTCATGGGCTGTGTTCACTTCCCTTACACAACAGGGAGTTACATAATTGAACAGGATTTGTGTGAATCTGCGGGCTGTTTATATGAAAACTGAAAATCAGGTCAAGCTTTTGAGGAGAATGTGTTGTACTGTAAGCACACCTTTGAACCATCAAGTCCAGGATGTGCTTCAGTATGCAACAAAATGATCAGTTCTGTACAGTGCTGAATAAAGCATCATCCGCTACAGTGAGTGAATATATTTTTAGCCTAGGTCGCCTCTTGTGAATAAAACCTCTGACCCCGACACCGATGTTGCATCAAATAAGCCATATAAACCCATTTCTGCATGTCCTGATGACCAAATGAGCCAAAAGCTGCAACAAACAATGTAATTCATTTGAAATGCATAGGTTTGAACCTTCACGCAAACCCTTTGGACACTATGACCCTAAATGCATCGGTTTTGATTTTACGAAGTAGCAGTTTCATAGAAAAATATATGGTCCATAATGATTACTGTGCCACTTTGTGTGGATGTGTGGTCTCATGCAGGCAGAAGCTCTGACAGTGTGATTGTTATTACAGTATATCTCATTACACCATCTGCTCTCTGCACTGTGCTCCCAGGCTGCCAGTGCAACATCTTACTTCACAGCAATTGTTCTCGACTTAAGAGACTAGATCAAAAACCTTTCTTGCCTATTTTTCACAGCAACATGGTGAGAAAAATACTAAATATTAGCATAAATGTGGAAAACACCAACATGATTTGGAGGTGAAGCCCTTTACTAAAGAAAAATTACCTCCCTTAAGTTATTGACCTGATGAGATACACAAAATCTATTACCCAAGGCCTTCTGTTATGCAGCATTAAAAAATAAAGACACACTGTGGTGTATATAAGGAGACCAGTTTGTGTGGGAAGATGTAGAAGAGGTACATGGAGCCGGCTACCTAGAGAGAGGGCATCTGGCCTGGCTCACTTATAACTCCCCCACAGCCTGAAGAGCTGCCATGAGTCAGGTGCTCATGCAAACATAACACTACCATGGAAGCGGGAGAATAAGTAGGAAATAAGAGGAGTGTGTGAAAAAAAAAAGCATAAGCTGCTTTTCTCCACTGAGTTTTGCTAGTTCTGCTTTTTCTCCATAAAGCCCCTTTCCTGACTCTCATGTGGGCACTGCCTCCGTGTGACGTCAGGTTTCTACCGATTCCTACCCACTGAGAGGCTTTGGGCTGAAAGAAAAAAAAAGCACATCTAACATGTGGTGTGTATTGCACAGTATTCATCTGGAGCTGAAAGGGAATACTGTAAAAAAATAGTAACAGATGATAAAAAAAGAAAAGAAAAGAAAAGAAAGACTAATTTGCAACAGTTTATGCTAAGCGGTTCCATGTATCTGTTGCACAGCTCAAAAGGTCAGCCAACTCAGCTGATTTAAAAGGCTAACACAGCATCATTGTTTCCTCACAGGCAGCCAAAGGGAGCATTTTATGATAGCTCAGTTATTTATATTTGTTGAGAACTCATTAAAAACACTCCAATTAATGCCAGCATAAACTGATTGCAAAGATATAGGTTACATGTTTTACCTTCTGATTTCTTCTCATTTTTGTAAAAAATAGTTTTTAATAAATTCTTAAAGTTGTTGAGTAAACAGTGACAGATGTAAAGCCAAGCTAGAAATATTCTGTTGTATGTTCACACACATTTCCACATGCATGACCAGTTCTGTAAAAATAAACCTGTCAACCAGGCCCACACTGGATAAGCATGGTTGTAGAATAGTGAGGTAAACCATCAGTGTATGATGTGTTCTGCCTTGGACTGAACCAAGCTCTCATCTAACTGAATTTCTTTTGATTGTTTTTTATTGGTTTATTTAACCCATAAAGACCCAGTGCTAGTTTTGTCACAATTCCCAAATCAATTTTTTCTCTATTTTTAACCTTTCTTAAGTGATTAATCAGCATTTACTGTCATATTATGTGTTATATTTATATTATTAAATAAAAATCTGGTATTTTCCTATATATTTAGTCTATTGATCATGTGGATGTTCATAAAAGCTCAAATTAAAGTTGAGGTTTATTATATTAAAAACGGAGAAAATGGAATTAAAAAAAATTACTTTTTCAACAAAATATATCATTAACTAAACATGAAACAAGTGTCTCCATCCACTGTCATTTATCAAACTCCATGGGTTTTACTGGTGAATCAATGTTGTAGAAGATGATGGTGTTTCCATGTTCACTATGGAGCCTCTGAACATCCACATGGGTCATATCTGATGACCATGAAAAAATGACAAACTGTTAATTATACCAATTATTTACATGTATTGATAGGATTAATGGATCAACAGGGATTTAACTTTTTATATCAGTAAATGATTTTGTTTGCTCGTGGATGTTTGGGTCTTTATGGGTTAACAGGGACACTGTACATTACTCAGATGTAGTTATCAAGTTCATCTTTCATGAATAAATTAACTGGAATCTCAGTAAATTTATTCTTGAGAGAAAAGCTTACTCATCAAATACCATGTATTCACAACAATCTGTCAGAAGTGGGGTTGTAGATCTGTAAAAAGGGATTGGATTCCAATTTGTTTGAAATTTCATACACTTTGGTGAACATCAGCAACATTAACTGATTCCATGTAGAGACACCGACGTGATTTGGAATTCTGAGCCATACAGTGTGGGAGTAATGCATTACAAAAGTAATGCAATACAGTAACAGATTTATTTTTGCTGTAATACAGTAGTGTAAGGCATTACTAATTCATTTTCAGTAATATTTTACTCAGTACATGTTCAATAGCGCTTGTGTTACAACACACTTTTCACCCATAATTTAATTGCTCAAATAATAAAAAAAAACAAAGTTCTATTTCCTATTGGTGATCAGCCAATGTATGAAGATGGCAGAAGACAGTACACTGGCCTCATGGACGGATGCTCATTACTAACCCTAACCTTACTTTAAGAAGTTAGTTAGCATGATCCCTGTGATCAGTAATGACAAGGTAAGCTAACGTTTGACTAGTTAGAATTCTTTATCAATTGCATATTTATCTACCAGCGTCTTCAGCATTCCGCTTGAACATATAAACTGGTGAAAAAAATGCAAGCATTCCTGCTGGGATTCGAATATCGTAGACCAGTGTTTTTCAACCTTGGGGTCGGGACCCCACGTGGGGTCGCCTGAAACTTTTAGTAATTGATAAAAAAAAACCCCAACAACTTACTAATAAAAATATATGGTGACTTGAGAGAGACAATCACAATCTATAAAAGACATGACAAACTGTGAAGCTGAAACTGAAGCACTGCGGTACTGTTTATC
>JAPQRP010000006.1:14231720-14246341 GCA_037367295.1 Apogon hyalosoma | reverse complement strand
AATGATACTGAGGTCAGCAGACTCAGATGGACACTCCTTCACCTTCACTTTTTTTCTGCTGTAGCCAATGACAGGTCAACTTGCCCTTATGTTTTGGGTCATTGTCAAGTTGGAACATTCAAGACCGCCCCATGCACATTCAGTCAGGGTGTGTAAACTTACGAACACACCTGTACCAGTATCCTCAGGGTTGTTTTCTCAATAAGATTCTGACATCAAATTGAGTGGTCTGTGTGAACCTGCAATTGTCACTTTCAACACCCGTTTAGCCTTTTCTTTCCTCTCTTCTTCATCACCTCTACCCTCGTGGCCTTTCTCTTTACCTCTGAAACCCTCGCTCACTTGTACTCAGTGGTGTGCATGGCTGTGTGCGTGTGCATGCATTGTACATGTGAGTGTATTGGTCTCAGAGGAGTGAGTTAACCCAGGGGTACACAGGAGGGGAGGAGCAGCTGGAGAGCCACTCTCCCTTGGTTCCTGTCCCAGTTAATTAGCATGGACATCGACGTATGCACACAAACACACATATGCGCACAGAAACACACATAGGATAATTCCAGTTGCTTGAGATAAGTGTCAGCCATTTAGACAAGCATGTCACTCAGCAGCAATTTCATTAAGACCAGTGTTCTGCCCAAATTATCTGGGCTGCACTTTTCTTAATTTAAAAGGGTTATTTGTAGTAGTCATATTACAATCTTTCAACAGCAGGGGGAAGTTACATACCAGAACACTTAAAACTACCTAATCCACGAGCAAATCAATGCTACTGTATGTGTCCACAGACTGTATCATTCACTGAATAAAGTACAAAGTTCATTGTTTACACACATCGTCAAGTTTTCTTCTTCAAACTAAAACTCAAAGTTTGTTCGTTTAATGGTCAGTCAAAATAACACTGTCTTACAATCTTCATTTGTTGTGTTAGCAATATTTTACATTACAGCTCTTTTTTAAACAGAAAATAGCCTCAGTAAAACCACAAATCACCATCATCCTCTGTATGGTTTGTGTTATTAATAATTGGAATAAAGATGTGTTTTGCCCCTTTGACTGTCACGACTAAGCAGTTCAGAAAATGGATGGATGTAAGATTTGTTTGGAATTGTCCAAACAAGGTCAGACTGTTGTAGTCTAGTCAAACTACGAATCAACCAATAGCAAACATATCAGAGATAATAACTGCCCCAAATAAATGTATACCTTCATACACCTCTTAATCAAACTCACCTGTGTAGAAGAAACACTGTGATTTCATCATCAAACTCCATTTGTTTCATTTAGAGCCGTGTCCAGTGGAGACAGACTAATCTCATGAAATCACGTTGTATGTCACGCCAGTTCTTCCGGCATTTGGTGTGCTATACGTATGCATTTTCATCCTTTCGCGTGTTTTTCAACGCCATTTGGTCGCGTGTCAATTTACACCAAGATCTCCGGTTTACATATCCGTAACCGCTAACCCTAAACCTAAACCTAACCCTAACCGCTAATCAAATAGTATTTGATGCGGCGTGAACATACACATGGAAATCTTATGATGCATACAGACAACATGCCAATTAAAAGTGGTGTGTATATTTACGCAATTTATGATATGATGTTGGGAGAAAACAACAACAACAACAACAGCGCTTCTAACTTTTATCACTTTGTCACTTTGACTCTAAAAGTTGTTTCTTCTTTCATTCCATTTCACCACTTTCTAATAGTTTATCCAAAGGCCTAGTGGTTACATTAATCTGGAGCGTGAATATATTCAGTGCATATACAATCCTGCACGTTGGCATCTTTTGCACAATTTCAGAACTTTTTTATTTTACACCCTTATAATATTTTCAGGTCATTTGTTAATATCTGAGAGTGGAAATACTACATAACCCCCTTTGAGATATCTTCTCTTAATTTTATAAGAATGAAATCATTTTATCTCATGTATTCAGGCATGGTGACAGGATGCTTAATGTGTATTGCCCTATGATATAGCCTGCTATTACCGGGTACTGATTTATTTTATCATGGTTTTTACTGTTTAAAAATTGATTACCTCAATGACAAAACTAGGTCTGGTGGTCCCAAGCTACATATGCCAGGCTCATAATACCTTTGAGGCATAAAAGGACAGATCCCACCCTGAAGCTAAAAGAAAGCAAATCTGTCCCCTGTATTACACATTAATGTATACATAATAATGTAATCCTCTAAATGGTATGGACTTGTCAGCTCTAGAGGCAAAAAAAAAAAAAAAATCCCACAAATCCTAGAAGGTGGGAGAATTAGAAGGGTTTTGGAGTAAAATAAGGCTGTGCTAAGAAGTATGTGGCAGTGCAGATCTGCTACATGAAAAAAATCCAGTTCCATCGTGTAGTTGAATGCTCTGTATTAAAGAATATGTATAGTAAAAATAGTATGAGATCCATAGTCATTAAGCGAGAAATGCTTGAAGTAATGACCATGTCGACCTCTGTTATTTGCATCAAATAAGCATATATTCCTTTTTCGCTGTCATTGATTTCATTCTATTGCCCATTGCTCTTCCACTTGGCAGCAGCCTCAGGTGTCTGACAGTCTGTGTTGCTCTACTGTTCTTAGCTTTTTTTTTTTTACCTGCCAGCAAGAAGTGATTAAGGCCACATGGATACAGCCACATATTTTTACAGAAGAGGATTAGGGCCACTGGAAAAATAAAAAAATTAAGGTCCAATAAATATATTTTTTATTATTATTCTGAGAAAAAAGTCAGAATTCTGAGAGAAAAGAATTCTAAGATTAAAGACAATCTCAGAATTCTGACTTTTTTCTCATAATAATAATAATAATAATAATAATAATAATAATAATAATAAAAAAATATATTGGACCTTATTATTATTTTTTCCCCCAGTGGCCCTAATCTTCTTCTCTATGTTTTTCATACTGTAAATGTGTGTGGGGTTTTTTTTTTTTTTAAATATAATTTATTTTTATGACAGCATCTTTTGTGCGTGTGCAGTAAATAGCTGTATTAGGTAAGTGTTATAATTATTTTAGGCTGTTGCATAATATTTGTATTGAACACATTTGTAATTACCCTTGAAATGAAGTGTTGTTTCTGCATTGTCTTTTCATTGTGTCATTCAATCAGCCGGACCCGTAATCACCCTTCGATTGCAGGGTTAGCCAACTGCAACCGATGGAAAGTATTGGCATTGAAGCACAATTTCAGATGTTCAGTATCGCTGTTTGTGCTGAAAATAAACTGCCATCTGTCTGCAGGTGATCGACAGCTGTCGGAGTCAGTACAAATGCAAATGAGCAGATTGAAAGAGAGAAAGAGAGTGTGGACTTAACAGAAAAGACCAAACAACAAATGAGGTGTGTGAGATTAGGATGGAAAGGAAGGAGGAGGATGAAATCAGGGTTATTATAGACATGCTCCCTGCAGCGATGGCAGGGCCAGAGGAGCCCCTTAACCCCAGTTCAGCTCACTATATGAAAACATTAGCTAATAAAAACTCAGCCGGAGGGGTGTATTACATTCTGAGCGCCTTACTTCAAAGCGCCGCTGTCAATTGTAGCTGGTTTTATCCATTAATTAGAGCAAGAATGGGAGGACCACTACTGATTTTCTTTGGCCAATTGACTTTGTTAAAGCGATGCTGCTGTCAAAAAAATCACTAAGTCTGAAATGTGGACAAATTGAAGCACTTAGTTGGTGGTCTGATAATCATATTGTCATGCTAGGTTAGTATTTTCAGTGCAACAGTCCAACTCAATAGAAACCTACTGTAGCAGGATGGATGAGAGCTTGCACTCATATCTTTTTATAGGAACATAGCACATTCATGAAGGGGACATGCTGGATATTATACAGTTTTATATTACTTTGGAAAATAGTTAGAGTAATCATTAAAATCCATTTTTTTGACAATATACCCAAACACAGCTGCCAAGCAAGCACAAAGGAAAGAAAGACAGACAATAAATGGGTTGTCAGTGCATCATTGTGCACAGTGAACATGAGATTATGATTGTCAGCATACACTTTACCTTCTGAAATATTGCCCCCCCCTTCCCTTTCCAAATCCTCTTTGTAATTTCCTTAAAAGAGAAGGAGTACAAAGTTCACCCTCCCTTTGAAAAAGCAGCCCCATTTTCTCATAAACAAATCATTTCTGTGCCTTTCTATTCATTGACGTGTGACATAAATCGTCTGCTGAACAATGCTTATGATAAATATGAAGCGTTTAACCCCCAGGCAGAATAGTGCTAGCCCCACTTTCTGCCCTATCAGTTCAGCTCTCTGTATTTGTCACTCAACTTGATAAGAAGTTGATCTTGAAGTGGAATCTGGGTTGAGGCTAAAGCAGGTTTGTACTCTGTTGCAACAGATGGTGAAAAAGCAGACTGCAGTAGCTGAGTGAGCAACACTATGGAGAGAAAACAGTCTCAGAATGATCAGAAATGTTCATCACATAATCTGCAAATGCAAAGTAAGATTAACATGTAAAACAATTTATGTGTTATTTGATGTCAAATTTGGACACATGTAAAAGCATTTAATGCCCATATTAAAAGCTAAATAAACATTTAAATGCATTCATTCATTCATCTTCTGAACCCACTTTATCCTCACTAGCGTCGCTGGAGCCTATCCTAGCTACTTATGGGCAAAGGCGGGGTACACCCTGGACATGTCGCCGTTCATTGAAGGGCTGACATATGGGAACAAACAACCAATCACTCACATTCACTAGGGGCAATTTAGACTAACTGATCAGCGCATGTTTTTGGATGGTGGTGGTGGTGTTTTTTTTTTGTTTTTTTTTTTGGGGGGGCATCAGCTGGTGTTGGAATGGAACCCAGGACCTTCTTGCTGAGGCACTGGTGCTATCCACTGCACCATCGTGTCGCCCCATTTAAATACACATTTTAAAATTCTACCACACATGTTTGATGACTGTCTTTCCAAAAGAATTTCTATGAAAATGTTTATTTGCATTCTTTTGCTGCAATGGTATACCATGAATTGCATAAATATACACGCCAGGTTTAATTGGCGTGTTATCTGTACACATTATAAGCTTTCCGCGTGTATGTTCACACTGCATCAAATACCATGCAATTAGTGGTTAGGGTTATGGTTACGGATACGTAAACCAGAGATCTTGGCGTAAATTGACAGGTGATCAAATGGCATTGAATAACACATGAAAAGATGAAAATGTGCACGTATAACACGCCAAATGGCATAACAACTGGTGTGACATACAATGCGATTTCATGAGATCAGTCTGTTTGCTGTTATCTGCAGACTATAAAATAGTGATCACCTGATACACACAAATCAGGTTAAATGTTTGGTCTCCACACATATACACAAATGCATGCTGCATTGAAGGAACACACAGACACGTGGTCTTTTAGTGGATCCATGTGTAAATGGTAAAGATGTTTTATAGACTACCGACTCTAGAAATGTTAAAGTAAGACTTAGCCTGGAGCTGCATGTAGATGTAATCACACACAGCCTTCAACCTTAGTAATAGTAATATTTCCAGTAGAACATTTTCTGACCATCTGTCAGAGGTTTGTGCATTTTTGTGTTCAGCTAGATGACTGTCTAAATATATTGGTTGAGTTCCTTGGGACAGAAGTACTTGCTGCACACATCATACCCGTCCAATAAGTGGGCATGAATTACAAGCATTTACAGCTGGCACATTGAGCGAGCAGACTATGCTGATGGAGAGTACAACCTTTTCGACGGGAAGAAGCAGACAGAGTTATTTGATGATTCTGTCTGTACCAGCAGGAAAGTGACCGGTCTGCTCTCTTAACATGGGAGAATTTAACAATCATTTGTGCATCAAGCAACATCAAATATCTTTTAACCCACAGAGACCCAAACAGCCACTGGCGATGTAAATGTTGAATACTCGTTGATCCACAAATCCTATCAATACATGTAAATAATTGGTCTAAAGTGCAGTTTTTCATCTTTTCACGGTCATCAGATGTGACCCATTTGGATGTTCAGAGGCTCCATAGTGAACGTGGAAACACCGTCATCTTCTACAACACTGATTCACCAGTAAAACCCATGGAATCTGATCAGTGACAGTGGTTGCAGATGCTTGGTTTAAGCTTATTTATTGATATATTTGCTGAAAACATGGCTCTTTTTTTTCAGTTTTCTCTGTTTCTAATATAATAACCCTCACCTTTAATCAGATTTTTTATGAACATCTAAATAATCAGTGAACTAAATAGCAGAAAATACCTGATTTTCACTGAAGAAATGGAACATACAGAGGATAAGATTATAATAAATGGCAGTAAATCACTTCAGAAAAGTTAAATATACAGAAAAATTCATTTGGGAACTGACACAAAAGTACCATTGGGTCTTTGTGGGTTAAGGAAACAGCAATGACACGCAATAGCTGCAACATTCACCAGCACTGAACTAGTGTAAATGAATGGATTACAGAACAAAGTAGCCATATCCTTAACTAATCTGGCCAATGTCCAATAATGTAGTTTGGTATTAAACTCCTTTTTAAGTCCAGCCAATCAACTGTCATGAAAAGACAGTGTCATGTTGTCACCAAGGTCTAACATGATATCATCAAGTCACATGACATTTTCCTGATGTCTTTGTCATACTGTGAATGGCTGACAGTGCCCTCACGTATACCCAGGGGGGACAAGTGCGGATTAGAATGACATTCTACAGGAGCCATCAGAAGGCATTTGTCTGATGGAGCATTAGTGTTTTGTAAATTGCAAAATCATTTGAAACCATTGTTACTTTGTCATCATTCTGAATGCCACCTTGATAAAGCATTGAGGCTAAAGCAATTAACTATAAGACATTGTCTCTGATTGGAGATTAATAAGAAGTTCTAGTTGAGCGTCCACAAGATAGTCCCAGATGCACAAAATACAACAACTGAAGAAAATATGAGGCCTTTGCTCTTTGATGAATAAACAGAATGCTTGAATAAATCTTAGTGAAAAGCAGTTCTCTATTTCTAATTTAGGAGGGCTGGTCCCATAGGAGGTCTGCCAGGGTAATAGCTGAGAATATCCCGAATACAAGGAGCCATCCAATCCTAATTAAAGACCTTTTACAGCTGAGTCCTCGCATAAATACATGCAGAGACTCACATATGCAAACAGCCATGCTGAGACAAGCATAAACACAGACAAGGCCAGGGTTGGCTGTCATAGGTGGCAAACTTCTACAAAGGTAAAAAAAAAAAAAAAAGCAAACAAAATAAATTAAAAAACCTAAAACATACTCATTTGGGGAAATCATATGACAGCAAATCAGAATGCTTTTTGTGTAGTTCCTTAACATGATTTTAGCATTTTCTTCATTTTCCTTCTATTTTATTTTCCTTGCTTGTTTGCAATCACCTCATTTGATTTGTTATTTCACTTTTTGGTTGTTGACTTTATGTTCACAGAGGGTGGTTATGAGGCTACATTTTTAAATGGATCAGCTCAAAACCAGTTAAAACAACAGCTACAAAAAGCTGAATTTACAGCCTGTCAAAATTTCAGCAGAATGCTATTAAACAGCACCTCAGTGGACTCAAGGATTCAACAAACATTATTCATCATCTCCAAAGAGCCATCATGAGACCATTATCATGGGGTTTTTGCTTGATTAGGTGGTGTGGAGTGCAGGGACAGGAGATATGAGGGATGAGGTGTCATTATACAACAAATGTGAAAGGTTGGCCTGCATGACTTGATGAGCCCACATATCCTTTCATTTGCTGAGCCATCAGGAAGTGGCCCTTGTTTTTTTTTTTTTTTTTTTAAAGGACTATTTAACATAATTTTTCATTCATTTCATTTAGTTTCAGTTCACATCTCTGTTTAACACTTTTCTTGGCAAAGCGTTTCAGAGAAATAATTAGAAAACAAAGAAAATGATACAAAGATCATAACAAGAAGGGAATGCAAGGATTAGAAGAAATCTATTTAATATACAACCTGGCAAATAGGAGTGCAAGATAAGAGCTTCAAGTAATAATGTTAATAATAAAACAAGTGGTGCCAGGCAAAACAAACCCCGCCCCTCGCACATATTGTAGCTTTTTTTTGGCATTGATCCAGCTGATGTCATCACGTCTATGCGTGTGCTGATGTCAGCATATCAATTGCCTATATATGTACCAAGTTTAAAGTAAACTGAAACAAAATTGATGTTTTTATAGACATGTGAAATCTCGCCCCTTATAAGTAAATGGGAGAAAAAAAAGATGTAAAAAATTCATACAACATTTGAATTTTGACCTACTGCTCCCAAAATGTAATCAGATCTATTCTGGGTCACTTGCAATCTATAAACCCCATTTGGTTTGATTCAAACAATTGTTTTGCTGCTATAGACATTTTAAATTTTGCCCATTATATGTAAATGGGAAAAAAAAAAAAAAAAGATTTGAAAAATTCATAACATTTTTAACTTTGATCTACTGTTCCCAAAATGTAATGAGATCTGTTCTGTGTCACTGGCAATCTATAAACCAAATTTGGTATGAATTCAACCAATAGTTTTGCTGCAAGAGCATTAATAAAAACAAACAAAGAAACAAATTGAACCAAAAACAATACCCCTTGCCTCCTGTTTTGGGGGTGGGGTAATGATATTTTAAGATGGCAAATCTGATGCAGAAGCCTATTCCACAGTTGAAATGCTCTGAAAGCAAATTGTCAGTCATTTTTGGTCACAAGATGAAGATTTACCAGCAGATCCCCATCTACCAGCCTAACTGAATGCCCAGGCCCATAAGGGTTTAATGAGTCCTTGATTAAATACAGAGCAACGCCACTTAATGTCTTGAAAATGATAAGTAGAATTTATTTAAAATCAATGCAGCATGTAACAGGCAGCCAGTATAATTTGGCAAGTGCCGGGGCAATATGTTCATATCTCTTAGAGCCAGTTGAATTTCGGGAGGCATCATTCTGCACCATTTGGAGCTGGTGAAGGGGTATCTGACAGACGCTGGTTTAAAGTGCACTGCCTTACTCAAGACAGGAGTAAGATAGGACGAAACAAATGCATGTGTGACCTGTAAATCCATCAGATTTTTTACAATTTTTTTTTTTTTTCAGCTGGAAAAGCTACAATTGGATAACAGTTTTCACTTGAGTACCAAAGTAGAGAGTTTTGTTTTGGTCTGGGAGCCCGGCAGAGTGGGTGGACAAATATCTATGACCTCAGACAATCATTAAAGGTTAAATATCTAACTTCTGTTGTTTGTTCTCATAAAAAGATGGCTCCAACTTTGCCCTTCCTCTTTATTCAGATAGAAAGTGGTCAAGCAAGTTGGAGACTCAGGAGAGGCTATAGGGTCAGAGAAAAAAAAAAAGCCAGGAAAATAGATAAATAAAAAAATCTATTCTCTAGTTGTTGCACAGAGGTAATGTTATAAAGCACAAAACACACCCACATCATCTAAGTCAATAAGAGGAGGAAAATAAAAAAATAAAGGCAGATGTCGGGAGTGATACCTGAGTTGGAATGTTATTCTATGGGTCTATATATTACTGTCAGTGTATACTGTGATATAGTTTGCCTTCAGGTTTTCAAATGTGTTGGGAGAGCCAACACTTAACATCAACAAAGCAGCTAATGATGATGATAATGCTAGTAATATTAAATGCGGGCCCATGAGGATGTGGATTTGCATAGCAGGATGGGAAACCTCTAGGCTGAAAACATCAGTGGGCCAAGAATACAGTCTTGAGGAACACAACAATTAAAATGATTAAAATGGACAATTAAGAAAAGGTAAGAGGATGCAGATGTAGATACAGAGCAGTTTATTTCAGAGCAGGCTAATAGATTACAGGGTAACATAGGTAACAGGTTAATAGATATGCAGAAGATTGTAATAAGTAATAAGTAAAGAGCTGAAGGCAGCCTCAGTTCTTAAAACACCAGGACTGTGCAGGCCCCTCTATCAGCTGATTGAAGTACATCATTAGAAACCTTAAAGAGGACTATCTGTTAGTTGGGATAAAATGTACAATATCTAGTGGTGAGATTTTACAGGTCTGAAATTTGGAAACTGAAGCAATGTCATTGTTAAAGGAGGGTTTTTATGAATAAATGAAATCTGAGCCTGTATGTCATCTCAGCAAGAAGACAGATTTCTTTGCCCAGTCGTTTTATTTTAGAATTCATTTGTGCAGAATATGTTGTTGCAGATGAGTGAGATTGTAGAGGCAGAAGGAGCAGTGGGGGCAGTGAAGGAGAGGTCAGAATCGAACGGTCCACATTGCAGATGGACCTGGATCATTTATAATTCAAGAGGAGTTCACAAATCCAAACTACTATATAAAAAGTGTCAGACAAAGGGGAATTAGGGGATTGTATTCAATTAGTAGACAGTCCTGGCTCCATACGAGCAATGGTTAAAAAAAAAAAATCAAGAAGAATGTGGACTGGTGCAAGGACACTGGAGATGTTAATATCAGTGGAACACCATCATTATTACTACACAGAATTAACTGAAGATAGAACACTGAGAACAAAATGTGCCACATTCAATACGATTATTAGATTCTGATGTTTTTTTTGAAATTTTCTGACGCAAAATCTTGATCTTTTGTCAAACTAAACGTATCCACATGCCACATTTGAATATTACTTTCTTATAAGATAATAAAGTATTAGATTTATGCATTTAAATAATCACTTATGTCATTTTCAAATGTTTCTTGCAACAGTAACTACAAAAAAGATGTTGACGAGTCAATTTTTGATGTTCAATACTTTCTCTTCCTTAGATTCCCTTTTTTCAACTAATCCAGACGCTTTCAGAGAATCAATGTCAGAGGTTTAAAAGCTTCCGACTGAGAATAATCCATTGATTTTTTATTACTGAGCTCCTCTTAATTATAAGTAGTGGACAGCTATTCCTTTCTTCCTTCAACTTACACCTCATTATTTTGTGTTCATAGAACTGATTTCAGTGATGATGATGATTTTATTCACGATGATTGTAATCACTCGTTTGCAGTTCTTTTAGCCCAAATACCAAGTAGCAACTCTCTCGTGGACAACTGCTCTGAAAATAAGGTTAATTATTTTTAGATAAAACAAGAAAACTGCTGTGATGAAGCTGGCACTCTGCATGAAGAGTAGGACTTTATATCCACTTATGATGATAACACTGAAGAAACTAGACTTCACAGCCTGATCCGGACCATGAAAGCAGCACAAAGAGGTGTGTGAGCATGATTGCATTTCACTGAAATATAGGTGGCACATTTTTGTCTCTATCTGAAAATACATTTTTATAAGTTTCGTCTCCCTGGGGGTTAGTGAAGTGTCAAATGAAGATGCCCTAGCCAACTATGAAACTTCATAGAAGGCCTTTACACTTCACACCCATATCCATGTGAGCCAACCATATGTTATGCAACTACATAAGCATTTTAACAATGGGATCGCAGTAGAGTAAAGGGAAAAAAAACAGAAGCTGAGAAAAAAAGGGATTTGGGGTAAAGATTATGGACTTGGCAGAGCAAGTGGTGGAGGCTGTCAGATATGCCTTCCAGAGGCTAGGTGCTCATTAGCATACTTCATTCGTCTAAATATAGTCCTAATCCCAGGCTGAAGGGCAAACAAACAAATCACAGTGTGTGGGGGCATATTACTGATTCTTCACCCTTGAAATATTTCATCGAGGCAAACAACATGCACAATCTGTATAAAAATCATCAAATGCCTGCCTCTGATGCTTGACATACAGTTTATGACCCTTTTGGAAACGTTTACTATGCTGGTTGTGACAGAGCACACTGAAAATGACTGCAGGCTGCGGCAATGCCAAGGGAATCTGTTAAAAGGTCACAGGCAAAACAACTAGCTTGGCTGGAGGGAGGACATGCAGTGACAAGGAAGCACGTGTTGAAGATGCATAAAGCTTATGGGACTTCAAGAGTCTTTGAGACTCATCGGCTTAGTTTGCATAAAGGAACTAAAACGCAGAGAGCTTTCGCTTCAGCAGCGCACACTGACGAACCTGCTGTGAATGCATGTGAAACAGTGCAGTGTATGTGTAGTACTGTATGCCTGATGTGATTAAAGTGTGACTCATACAGGAAGACTGCCTTATGCATGAAGAGCTATACTAAAAAGCAATTCACAGATGCATGTAAATGCCAGAACCCAAAGGAGACAATAGGGCTGTTGAAAATGCTTCTACTCAGTACAGCATACTTTAGTCACATCTCTAAATATGACCGTGGATATTTCACTAAAAATCTAAACAGCCCACAGAAGTTGAAGTGAGACTGTGCTCATACTGTACAAGTGATATGATTTGGCTGTATGAGTAATAATGGAGCAAGTCTTTTAAGAGGCAAGGATTTGGCTGGCAGTACACTCACTCTGTCAGCTGTTAAAGTCCTGTATTTTGTAACACACACTTTAAGCAAAAGCATTAGCTAGGTGCTATTTTGGAGCTTGCAGACAAAGTGAATAGTTTTTTGCAATTTCCCTTATGGTCAGAAGTGTCAGAGAACAATTGTGCAGCAATTTTAGCTATATGACAAAGCAGAAAATCTGCTAGTAGCTTGTATTTGATATTGGTAATATTTATTCTTGTCGACAGGGTGACAGTCTCTGTCATGATTCACTTCAAGTGTGTCGGTTTTAGTGGTGCTGGTGCATGTCCTCAAGTTACATCTGTGTGTACTGTGGTGAATTATTTGCTCAAAAAACATGTCAGTCATCTACAGGTAAGTAAGAACAGGACAGTAGTTTTTTTCTGTTCTAGTATTGTTTTGGTGTGTGGGAGGAAGAGGAGTCACAAGGGTAGTACTCAATGAGAAAAAGAGATGGATGGAAAGTAAGGGGGAGGGTGGGAGAGGAAAAGAACAGAGTAATAGAGTTGAAACTCGTCTTCTGCAGAAGGTCATTTGAGGAGATTTTACTTCTATTGTTTGTTTTCTTTGGTCAGATTCAGTTGATGAGGTTTTAAATATGGCACATTTTTCCCACATTTTCACACTGAGGACAATACAAAGGGACCAAAATGTGTTACTTAAAAACCATGTGCGAACATTGAATCCTTGTAATTGTCTAGTGTTTGTGGAACAGGTGAACGAAAATCAAATATAGAAGAAGTGTCCTTTTTTTGTTAGACAAACATTGCACATTGACAGAGTTGGCATTTACTCTTAACCATTGTAATTATCTGCGTATAAAAACGATACTAGCATTGACCACAATTCATTAGCCACTTTTACACAGAGATCCTGGAAAAAAGGCAAGATGGTGATCCCGCTTTTTTTCCACCACTGGCCAGTTTACACAGCCAAAGGAGTAACAGAGGTGAGACACGCTGGACTTTTACACAGTGGACCTGCATTCTGGAATCAAAGGGGCAGTGATCAGAGGCAATTTCTCTAAGACTGCAAGGGAAGCTCACCTTCCCCCAAAATGTCAAAAATTAAATGGTCAAATATGTACGGTTGTGTTAACATTTCATTGACTACAAATGTGTCAGAACAAGTTCATCTCGAAGACGAGTTCATTCAGAATCAGCTGCTTATCACAAATCGACTGAGTCGATGTTGTAACTTCTCATACATTCCCATAGGCCAGTTTTCTTATACGGTCCATGGTCAATGCACTTGCCCGTAGAAGCTGAGCGTCCATGCACTTCAATGGGACTGCATGGAACCGTTTTTTTTCATTGCCTCGAAACTCGACAATCACTCGATAAATGCCACGATTTTGTCCCGCCCCCGGACGCTCAGTGTCTCTGGGGGTGAACGGAGTGTGGGCGGGCCTTGGCTGGCCTGGACGCTGAGTTTCCACATGATGATTGGAGGATCAGTCGAAAGGCTTAATCCCGTTTTGATTGACGGGTATTTTGAGATATACACCGTCACTTGACACCTCAGCTCTGTCCCATCATGGATTTTGCAAGCGAAGTTGAAAGACAAACTGCAACCCATTTGTTGGTATTTGCTCGGTGAAATTACTTGTTCATTTCTTAAACTGTAAAGGGTCACAAACCATTTTCTTGAAAAGGAACGGAGGGCAGAATTTACATATATATAAACTAACAAATTTTATGATGTAAATCGACAATGAGCTTCCCCTCTTTGAAAGACCAGCAGCCGCCACTGGTGGTGATGTAGCGTATAGTGTGACAAATAACTTGAGTGTTGGAAATACTCCAAGCATAGTGGTGTTGCTAACCTCTCCAGAGTCTTTCACTGTTCCACAAATGTTAGCATGGATAGAGTCCTCCACCCCAAGTGACATCAGCTCACAGATCTGGGCATCTCCGTAGTTCGACATCTTTCTGTTCGTGTTGATATGTTTGCTTACTGTACACGACCCTGGCTCATTTTTAAATCCCCCCGGCACGGGGGTTGCACACACAGTGTGTCATCAAAACGTCACACCTTGGTTGCAGAACACCTCTGTTCCTTTTACATAGCGTTCATCATGTTTCCACTTTTATCACGGCTCTGTTACTACCTCCAGAGGTGTTACAGATAAAGGTGGGACCAAAGTGTTTGCTCCTGGAGGATTCTGTTGGGTTTCTGTTAATTAGAGTCTGGTTCCGACTGGCTCTATATGTAAAGTG
>JAPQRP010000006.1:14215771-14231620 GCA_037367295.1 Apogon hyalosoma | reverse complement strand
TATGTAAAGTGTCATGAGATAACTTCTGTTATGATTTGGCGCTATATAAATAAAATTTGATTTGATTTGATTTGAAATGATCCCACCATTTCGTTTACACAGACGTCATTCCGGAATAAAGGTGAAATAGTCCCATAACAGAAGTGCTGTATAAAAGGGGCTACTGAAACAGCTTGAAAATACTACACTGTAGTTTGCATGCTTTTCTATGTCCTTGACTGCAAAGACATTGCGCTACATGTTAGTTCAGACTTGTGGAATACACCTGGTTGTTGGGTCACATTGAAGTCTGATCATGTTCCCATGAAAAAACAATCAGACTGGAGCAAAACCACACTGTCCCTGTGGTGTGGATGGAGGTATTTTGTATTGTAACTTGGATTACCTGCCCAAAATGAATCAGCTCCTACCCCACAGTCACTTTTTTACAGAATATGTAGAAAATTGTTCAGTTGAAGATTACATCTAATTTTTTGGTTCTGCTGTTGTTATTTTTGGAAACATCTCTAATACATTCAGCTTGTTTTTCTGCAACCACATAAGCAGTGATGAAAGCATAACTGTAATTCAATTTGCACTGATTTTTCCCTGAGAAAGGAGAGTGCTTTATTGACCTATAGCTAGAAATGTTTTTATTTAGAGGTAGTTTTTCACAGTTTTTCTATCTGCTGAATCAGCACTTAAACAATCAGAGCATTTCTGTGCTGTAATGTCTACTTTTTCAATCTGCTCAGTATAAGAAAAGTTGCTTCTGTACTGAAAGGCAGACATTTAAATAAGGCTTTCTGACAGTATGCAGAGGATGTCTAGCGGAGGCTTAAAACCCTGTTTGAACAAAGTGATACTGGGTAACAGGGAGCTCCCAGACAAAGCAAACCAATGCCTTCATTTGGAGCCACTGTGTGGAATTATTGATTTATCTCTATCATTGATGTGGGATCTTTCACATCTCACAGATTTCTTTTGTTTTCTCCTACACATTCGAAGGTTCTCAAGTGGTTCTCAAGTGGGCTAAAATCCACTATGAGTTCAAAGCTTGGCATCAGCTCCAGTCTATTTTCACCACCATTCAAATAATGTTGAATACTATAAGTAGCTGCACTGTATAATATTTCAAGGTAGTGTAAAAAGTTGGTGTGGTGTAAGCGCTTAATGTTTACAAAGAGAGTTTTTTGGTGAGTCACATTTCTCTACTACTGTAAGAGACTTGAACAGAGAAACAGAACATTAAAAATAATATGGAAACGGTTAGGGTTTATAAAATATTCAAATTGTTTTTAATTCTCTTGATCATGGTCTTGCTACTTAATATGTCAAATCTATAATGGAGTAAATCCTCCACTAATTCGCCATCTGGATGTCTCTTTCCACGTCCTCTGCCTGCTTTTACACGGCACCTACACATCCGCATTGTATCTCTAATGAACTAAAAGAAAAGCAAAGAAAAAGTAAACAAACCTCCCTCTACATTAACTTAATCTCCTTGCTTTTCACAAATCCTGAGTATTCCAACACTCAGTGTTTGCTGCATTGCACTGTGCTGTGATGATGAGTCAGTAAGCTTCTAAAGTGGATATGGATTACAAACTCCCCTCTCCACCTCGCCCAGAAACTCTAAATTCAGCTCATGTTTCACAGCAGTATAAAAATATGTATTATCTGAGAATGATGCATAAAGGTCAGTCTTAATTAAATGAAGCCTGTATTATGCTCTGTTGGCTTGAACGGGCTCACATTTGCAGATGTTTCTGACGCTAAATGAAGTCAATCATTTTATTTGGTTCATGGTTGTTTTTCAAAGTTTTTTTTTTTACGTGGAAGGCTCTGACAGCACCTTTGAATATTGTAGTGTCCATATTGCTGTTTGTTGCCTGGTTCTATGTCTCGGCACGAGAGACTCAGTCATCTCAATATGAAGCCACAGCCTCTCAGGAACCATAGAAATCGTCATCAAAGGGTGCCATCGTCCAAACACATCAAAGGGCAGACCTCAGTCTCCTGTCTGGGAAAAAGCAAAGGATTCTCTGTTTGTGTCTCTCTGTTTATCCCTTTCAGATCTTTGGAATGAGATCCTTTATCAAGCTTTTTTCTCAAATTAAATCCTGCAGATCTCTCCTGAAATGCGTTAGCTCTACTCTTTTGTTTCTCACCACGAACTGCAAAATCCCAAAATGCCAGTGGTGGGACATCAGCGCCTAGAAAACTTCCTCTGCTTGCCAAAAGAATCAGTCACAGACCTACATTTACACTAGGGGGGTGTGATATGATGATATTAGATTGTGAGGGATTAGAACATATCGACGATCCAACAAAGCACAGAGATCGTGGAATCAGGGGGGTTTATATGGGGGTGTGTTCCATGCTGCATGTACCCCATAATGAGTACGCACAGCGAAAGTGAAACTTAAAATGGCAGGCCAAGACTATCATAACTGAAGACTTGGCCTCCATAGAGTTGGGTGTACTTGACTTGTCCGTGCACATCAACCTGTTTTTGAATGTGAAATTGGTATGCTTGACTATGAAACCTCAAACGTCCGCGGACAGTGCGTGGAGTCTGTGCCGTTCACAGTACGTACACAGTATGCCTGACTGTGGGAGCCTTTAGAGGACCTCCACATACAAGTGACGTTATACCTGTTACGTTATACAGTATGAGAGTCAAACTGAACTAGAAGACCAGCCACACCGCAGCCAGAGGCAACAGGTCGAATTAAACAAAAGCAAACAACTTCAATGCAAGCATTTAGTAAAGGCACTCTGTGAAAAGAGTAGCAAGTACATTCCACACTGATCCTTTTTTGGAGTGCCTGGATTATTCTTCTTCTCATTTTGGACTTCTTCCTCCATCCAAGAGCATCCAATACACTGATTAGTTACCAGTTGAAAAAACAGAACTACCAGCCACCTGTTCTGTAAGCCTGGGGGATTATTTGAAATGGGCATTTCTTCATTAACATTTTGTTCTGTATTTATTATTATTATTATTATTATTTACTTTTGATGTTTATTGAAAGGTACCTCAAAAACCAAGTGCAGTTTAGTTTTTATGTTCAAGAGTGCACTTTATCAGAGTGTTGTTGTTTACACTTTTGTATGTTTATGTTCTTGGCACATGTTGGCACAATTGCACAAACTAATTTAAAAATGTTCTGGAAGGTTCTTTGGGCTAATTTTTTTTTTTTTTTGGGATATGTTTTACATAGGGAAATTGTTTGGTTGCACAGTTCAGAAACTTGCAAATTAGCCTCAAAGATCAGTGTAAGGAATCGTGATAAACATCGAGATTGTGATTTTATTTTTTAAAAATCATGATATGCCAACCCCTTATTTACACCATATGTTTTTATATTTATTCCATGTATTTAATGATGTAATCAATTATTCCCAAAAGTCTGTTGTCTTTATTTTGTAGCATTTCTCTTGGTCACTGCCAGAGCGGTAGAGAAAACAGAGTGGCAACACTTCCATAGACTCCCATTATACAAAAATGGTGGATGAAATATGGACCTACCTCCAGGTTATGGAGGTGCTGATAGTTCCAAACATTGGGTATAACTGCATCGGAACATATTCATATCTAATGCCTCTGATCTAGCAACTTAATAAGATATCGTAATCTTTCAAATTATCAAGTGTATTTCCTGTATTAGTGGACATTTATGTTGTAAATTCGGTTTTCTTTGGTATGTGTTAGCATTTGTATACATTTATATCTATTTATGTTCAATTTTCAGGTGTAGCCCAATAATTAGCTAGCTTGACTTCGCCAGCCGTTGAGATTTAACCACTATAACTACATATTACAGAATTTGTAAGGCAAGGCAAAGTTATTAAAAATGTAGTTATCAGCAAGTTTTGTTGTAGTTGTTTTGCTGAACCTGGTGGTATTTGGTTAAGTTTGTCAGCTGAGGTAATGTGCTAATTAATGTCATTTTCTGTGAGTAGAAATATGGGTCCACTTTGCCCGTTATTGTATTCTATTTATTAACTTTTCATAATGATGTGTTGCCTGTAAGTAGTTTTATTTGCCCTGTGCTCCTTTCGTAAACCTACTTGCGGTAGTTATGAAGCTAGATGGCTAACTCTATGTCAAGACGCAGTAAGCTTGTGATCAGGGCATGTCACAAACAAGGGAGGTATCATTTTCAATTGCAAGTAGCTCAGTGTTCGTTTAATGCAGTACTTTCAGTGATCGACCCCACTACTACAAACATACATACAGAAGTGCAACAACAGTTGAAAATATACTTGTGGTTTATTTTTGATATTTTTCATGCAATAATGCACTTGCTGCTGTCTGCCCCATAGAAGAACATGACAGCATGCGGTTTGTTTGAAACTATTGAGGCTTACATGAACCACGTGATCACCGTAGCGGCGGCAACAAAGCATGTCGCAACTCTATCTCTATGGCTCTGGTCACTGCTTCCAGTAGTGTATAAGTATGTCAGAGGGTTTGTCCAATCACATTTCACCATCATGTGTTTCCAGATAAAATAAATCTGACATGAGGCCTTCAGAATCAACAGTCTAGCCTCTGGAGCTTCAACTAAATGAATGGACCTGTTGCGTTAACCAATCAGATTTCATGTTGGCCACACGGGGGCTATCTAGCAGGCGTATAATAACGGCTGCATTTTCACATCATTTCATTAGATGGTCAAAGAGCAACTAGTCAGAGCATACTTAGCAAGGACGCCACATCTGTAGTGACTTGCACAAGCTGAAGTAGATTGGCTTAGATTTAATTGCTGTTTTCCCAAACTTCAATTTCTGACAGTGGAGAAGAAATGGATTTGGTCACAGACATACTAAAAAATAAGCAGTAGGTTTTAGATGTTTTTGTCATTTTCAGTAAATATTAATGACTGTGCTTGAGATGATGTATGTGGGGCAGCTGTGGCTGTAGTAAAAGGAGACCTGCAGAGTGGTGCTAATTGGGTTTCTTGCTTTAGTAATGGCAGTCATTCTCACTACAAGAAATACACTATATGGACAAAAGTATTCGGATGCATTGAATTCAGATATTTTTTTTACTAAAAGGGGTCTGGGCTACAGAACAGTAATGACAAATGTCAGAATGAATAAGTAAGCAAGTCAGTAAATCAATAAAAAAATAAATAAAATCAGCATGAACAGGAGATCTTACAAGCTGTAGCCATGATGCGTCCCAGTATTTTTGTCCAGGGGTGGAATATTTAAAATCTTAGTCATGGATAAAAAGAAAACAAAATCAATGAGAGAAATTAAGTAAAAACCATCTCTGGGGCATTTTGGAAGCAAAGAATAAAATTTAAATAACACTAACCAAGGCAATGCAATGATATTTATCACAATATAAAACTATATTATGACATTTGTCCTTATTGTTTTTTATCCGAGAGCCCCTGTTAGAAAAGAAACACCTGAATTCAACACGTCCCAATACTTTTGTCCATATCGAATATCTGTCTCTTATGCAATGCCCTGTTATATTGTGTTTTTTGTATTGTATTGGTATTAAAAGGTGGAATAAGTCAGGTCACTGACGGCACATTGCCTGTCACTGGTGTATGCAATGCTTATAATTTAGCTGTATGCAACTGTGGTTATATGCAGTCTGTATTCTCTTCTCACCATTATAAAGGCAGCCTCACTTTTTACTGTGAACAACCAACAGACTCAGACACGTCACTTCAGACCTTGCTTGTGGTTGGTTCATTTGGGTCTGTGAAGCTGCATTACATAAGGTTTTTGTTACATGTTCACTGCTGGACTGCTGGAACTTACAGTCTCCACTCTAGCGGAAATTTCCAGAAAAACCACCAGGTCTTCAAGTGTGTGACACAGAGCTACAAATGAATATGCATCCGAAAATGGAGCTGTGTGCCAGTACATTACAAAGGCAGGATGATAGTTAAATTACCAGCTTCATAACTGCAAAAGAAAGAAATGACAAGGATAAATAAAGTCAAGCTGTAGGGGAATAGAGGAAAAAAGTGAATGGGCGCAGTTACACCATGTAAGAGGAGATTTGAATACTTAATAAGATATAATTGCAGCAGGGAGTCACAGTTGCTAAAGGGGAGACAATGGGGCTTAGGATTTTGTGTTCTGTCTTTGGGGATTATTTTAGATTGTGGGAATGTTTTCTGGGTATTAAAGCATCACTAGGAAATCCATGGAAAAATGTAAAAAGTAGTAATGTTGCACTGTAGAATAATAATGGTCTGTGGTACGTGCCTGCTTTTTCGTCATAAGCATGCATTATTTAAAGGAAAGGGAGCAATATTAGCAAGTCAGGCCAGAACAATAGCTAGTTGGTGTGGTGTCATTTATCAGCTTTAGCAATGTCATCTTTCTTTGTTCTTCTCCTTCCATCATTTTTATTTCTACGAAGACAAGTCTGACTTGGCAAAAGCTTAAATGGATCATTTGTGTTTTTGTGTGATTGTAGGTTTCATTCTTTGTACATGTGCACTCCAGGTTATTTCTCCCACCTCTTTTACTCACCCTCACACACACAAGCAAACACACACACACTCGCCCTCATGCACCTGCCCTGGGTACCTATTTCAATACACCATTCACTGGATGCGTTATATTCATCATCGTACATTATTCAGATTTGAATCAGGGACTGTCAGATTGCTGACGATCTAGCTTCCAAATTTAATAGCTTGGACAAGAATAGCCATGACAGCACATTGCTGTGATCCAGTGAATTTCTATGACACACTGGCCACTAAATGTAACATCGTGTTCCAGTTTCTAACTGGTGTTATTGGTAGGCACTGAGTAAATATGATTACCACTGCGACTTCTGCAGTGGCTTTCTCTGTCACTAGTTAACAGCTGAGGTGGCCTTCTTAAACAGTCTGCCAACCATTTTTTGGTGATTGTGCCTTCCCTGTGTGCTTGTCTCTGTGTGAATATAATCGCTGTCTCCTAGAGCTGTTTAGATCCTGTGGGCTCCTGCAGCACAGTCAGGTTAATCCATAAGAAACCATAGGTTACAGAGGCTTGAAGCACAGACTGGGGTTTGAAGCTGGCATGGATCTGGATGGTGCTGAGATGAATCTGGACTTTGCAGCTGTACGTGTTTAATTAGCGGATACAAATTCAGACCGGGCAGACAATGTTCTTGATGTTATCCTTCATATTTGTTTTCCTAGCATGCATGAAACAGTTTTTGCCTAAAGCGTTATTGCAAGACAAGATTTTTCTGCACTGATAATTAAGTCTTGTTTTCATAACTTGGTGCATGGCTAATCCACTTTTCAGGTAACGTTTATGTAAGACACTTGTTTTACCCGGAGCAATAACTAAAAATCTTTCATTTTGTCACACTCAAGCTAACAAAGTTCATGGTCTTATCATTAATCTTTTAACAATCTGTTGGTCTAAATTAAGGTACTTTTCAATCCTCAGTTGCAAGGTTATGTGCATGTGCAAAGTAACACGCACACACACGAACAAACACGCACACTCACTCACTCATGCATGCACACATTATTTAACAGGAACATGCTGTTCTTTCGGCCATATTATGTTTATTCCCATGAGAACACACAGAAAACAGATGACATTCCAGCAATGAAAGATGATCTCTCTCTAATGACAAACGTATCATTTAGCAAATGGAATACATAGTAAGATGCCATAATGTCACACTGAAATAAACACATTGATTGGGCAAGCATCTGTTAGAAGACAAAAAACAAAAACACTGATTTGGGGAGTGGGAGATTTTAAAGTATCAGGAATCTCTTTTTCTTTCAACAAATAATATTTCAGTAATATTACATTAACTCATGATATAGTGTAGAAATCTCATAATTTGCATGCCTAAAAAATACCCTGTATTTGTTACTGTATTAAACTTACTCAGCAATGGAGGGGGAGGGGCATTTGGGGATATTCATGCATGCAAGCTCTGACATGTGTCTCTTTGAATAAAATTCACAAAGTATTGTAGGCTATGGTCCCCACAGCCAAGTGTCAGCTTCCAAAACAGATGTGACTGTCTAAACTACATCAAGCAAAAGATCCAGGGCCAAAGTGCAGGATGAATTAAGTGTGTCTGAGCAAAGGAAGCCTTCAATAATAAGATATGGTTTAAAGTTAACAAAAACTAATCCAAGTGATGGGCAGATGTAAAAGTTAGTGGACATAATATTTCCTTCTTTTGTCAGTAAACATGTCTATAATGCAACTGAAAAATATCCAGGTGGAATATCTCTTAAATATTAAAAAAAAAAACAAAAAAAAAACAAACACAAATGGGTACATGGGTCATGTCATTTAGCTTGTGGAGCATTTCTGAAATATTCATGTGTACAGTGTATAAAAAAATCAAGAACATTTCAAATAGCGGCTGAGAATAAATATTTCATATAAAATATTTGAATCTACATTTGAATGTCACTTTTAACTAGGACTGACATGCATCAGCCAGTAGCGAGGCGAGGTGGGCGGTTAGGTCAGCGTGGAGTCATCATCTCTTGGGAAATTGTGCTTTATGTACCAAGAAAAGGGCACTGAATTAATGTTTTAGTTGCTATAGTGGGAATGAGAATTAAATCTTAAACCAGTCAGGGATTTTCCAAAATAGCACATACAAACATTACCAACATATGTGTAGTTGTTAATGTTCATTTTAAACCCTGAAAATGAGTATCAAAATGAGGTACTAGCTGCTTACTTTTGGGGTAAGGTGTTGGAAAGACAATCAGACACATACAATGAGAGTATTCAAGACAGCACGACCTTGTGGAAAAGCCAAAGAAAACAGAACTAGATTGTTTTTGCCAGTACATGTTGCCTCTCAGAGTGATTTTCTACAACTTCTCTTGCCTATGCAGAGTAGACGTCGTATTTCCTCCAACTTTAGGGACTTTGACACAGAATAACACACATACAGTAAGGAAATAATGATCTCCCACATTTAAAAACGAATCGATAATAAGCTTCTGTTACCACGCACAAGCTGCTGTCAGATGTTAAGCTGAATTATGAGACTGTTACGCTGCTTAAATAAAGCTGAATTAACACACTGTATATGAGAATATTGGTGTATCCATAATAAGCCCATGGTACTCTGTCATGGCTACCAGTTTCCGCTCAAGTTTACATTATACAACTTGAGCTGTTATAGCTGAAAGTGGTCATTGCGATTATAAAAACACAATCTGAACCACCAACCTTTATATAGATATTGTACGTGTGTGTCCGTGTATGTATACTTACGTGTCTAAAAACAATCTATACTAGATTGACACTCTAGTAGAGGAGTATTGCATGAGTCAGGTGTTGGAGAAAGATGTCTCGTATCTCCAAGCACTGCAATGGAACAAGCTGGCCATTGACTAAATGAAGCATTATATTGTCCTGTCCTCTAGTCCAGTCTGTGCTGGTATTTTAGCTGATTCGGCCATCAGTCAGGCAGTCCATCAGGCAGGGGAGGCTCCTCCAAAGCAGCAGCTGAGCCATTGGTCTCTCCTCTGTCACCCCCTGAATCTCTCTCGTCTTTGTCCTCATCCTGGGTAAGTGGGTCCCCCTTGGACAGGTTTAAGGGGTCAAAAGTGTGCGTTTTGGGCTCAGGGCTAAGAAGAGAAAGCTGAGGCAATAGGGGCCCCTCCCGAAGCTTAGCAGCTAGCTCCTTGGCACTGCAGGTAGGGGTGTTGGTCTCGTACACATCGTGGAAGTTGTTGTAGTCGACCTCGTAGAAGCCCTTTTCCAGGGAGAGAACGGGGGTGAAGCGGTAGCCCCAAAGCACCTCTGTGTCCAGGTAGGAACTTCGCGCCTGACAGGTCATCCCTGTTTCAGGTATGAATAAGGTGTGTCCACATGCACACACATGCACACAGTGTTATTATGTTGAACAAATTGGGGAAAAAAAAAAAAAAAAAAAGGTATGAGAGACAGACACATGCACACAATGAGAGTGGACAGATAAACACACACAGATGGAAAAAATGTGTAGGAAGAAAGAGAGACAGCATCAGTAAATTATTCATGGTTATAGAATAAACAGGAACTACACACAAATAAGCTAGGACCATGCACCCGTCATCTTTATTTTTTTTATATCACGATAATGAGAGCAATAGTAATGACAGTCATATTCACTTCTTAAAATACATGTACAGTTTGCACACCTGATTGGTAACAGGAGTGTCATTATTCTTTTTTGAGTTGTGTTTTTGCCAGAAAACAAGTCAGATAAAGGCCAAAGCTCTGTTTTGCTGGTGTCGGAAAAACAACTTTTTCTTTTGCTCTTGGTCTATTTAAGGAAAGTGTTCATCTTTTTGTTTAGAGTTGGAAAAGCACAAGTGTAACCAAAAAAAAAAACTTAATAATGGCTTACATACATTCAGAGTAAGCTCTTCTAGTAAGCTAGCATTCACAACACCAGGACCCACACACTGTTCACAATAATTAAAAATGTAGCATATGTTTTCTTCACCTCTAGACCATATCTCCCATGAAAACTGTGTTAATTCTACATGGAAGAATACATTGGAACTCACAATTAACAAACATGACACCCCAGTGTCACCATGAGGAATGAGTCCTAAATTCAGTGGGAACAGATGATCTCATTAGCAGTTAGCGGGCTAGCTGCAAATTTCTGTGTTGTGGACTTAAATTAGCCGGGCAAACATTATGTAAAATGAATGTCTCGAGTAAAAAGGGTACACTGCCATGCTCCCATGAAGGATATCCAGCATTTCAAGATAAAAAGCTAAATAAATGTGATACATGGTGCTAAAAGTACATCTCATGTGAAGAAGGTTTGCTAGCATGCTTGCATTGGTCAAGCACATCCTCCTTAATCTATTCTGACTAGTCTCAATATTAAACAAAAACATATATTACATAATTGTGAATATTATGCTATGTATACATGTAGCTGGGTGTCTGAAATTTTATATTTTCTCATGCAGTTTTGCCTTTCATCCATATGAAAACTCTGGTTTAGGTCACTGAAAATGATAATTTCAGAAAAGTTCAGTTAAAAGTGGAGATTTTGTTTTTGTGCTTGCATGAGTACAGCAAGAAATTGAGCTTTAGGGTCCTGAACGTCATAGTATGCGACAAGAAAATGCATCGTCATCATAGTTTCAACCTTTGTTTCTATCCTTGCCCTCACCTCATGACAGCGGATCATGGTGGGTTTATTAGGGTTTTAAAAATCTTAAAAATTTTGACCTTACAAATCTGCATTTAATTTCTTAAAAAAGTCTTTAAAATGTATTAACTTTGATATGGTAGGTCTTAAGTTATGTTGCCATAAACTTGTTCACTCTATTGTATTTAAATGTGTCTGGTAATGTCCAACCTGCAAAGAAAGTAACGTTGGTCGACTCATTTTCACCCATTCCAACCCCACAATTTATACTGAAATTAGGAACCAATTATTGTAACTTTACAGAGAAATGACTGGGAATCAAGGCATTGGAGTAAATAAATACATTTTCCTAATTTCTAAGTGTCACACATTTTTTTCCCTGTATGTTTGTGAAATAGGCTGTGAAATGGGCATTAAGTTGTGTTCTAAGTAGCCTTAAAAAATTTAACTTGTAAAAACCTGTAGGAACCCTCATTTATGTAGATGAAAACTTTTGTGAAAATGATCTGGTGTGTACGATGTTACTATTGAAAACGCAGGTGGGGAAATATTTGTTTCTATAAGTACCCAGCTCCATGTATACTTGACCCTATTTTCCTTTTTTTTGTAACACAAAGCTCACTCGGGTTATTCTGTTAAGTATCCACACACTGACCACAGCTAAAGAACAGTGCTACTGACTTTAATTCAAGTCTGTAAGATACATTTTGGGGTGAAATATCACTTTAAACTTAAAGCATCTGACACTCCATAAAACAATCTCCTCACCCAGCTGTTAAGTTACATAATATGCTTTCTTGTGAATACATAACATTACCAATAACATCAAATATATGACCTAAAATAGATTGAGATGCCAAACTGATATGGCGTGTGATGTCACCTTTTCTTCAGCTTTCCCTCTGGAAATTAGTGGCCTAGTTTCCACATTTAACTTGTGAAATATTTGTTATTTCTGCAGCTATAGATCATCAAAGACAATATAGACCTGCTCTGCTCCTAATGAGAGGAAGGGTTTTCTGTAGTGTCTTGGTGATTTGTTCTTAGTTTGACATGTTGGTGTTAAATTGTTTAGTTAGATTATAGATCAAAGATGTACATTGCACACAAACAGCACAGTGTGTTTAAGAGAATTTTATGCTTAAAGTATACCAAAGTGCTCATGATGAAGGATGGAGGTTTAATCATTTTTATCAGCAGGAATGAAATGTCCTGATGCAGCACTGGCTTCTAAACATTTCCTTTGTCATAGAAAACATCTATGTTGTTGTGTTTTAGCAGTAAAAGTCAGCTGCAGGCTGCTGTGTGTAGGAGACACTTCAGACACTTAATGGTGAGCACCAGCCATTGTAATTCACAAGGTAACTGAAGTCATATTATTTTTTTGTATGACAACCTTGGTTGCTTTTTTCAGTCTTCTGAAAGCATAACATGTAGATCCAATAATGTTCTCAGCTTCCACATGGATAATGAATACAGGTACAGACCTTTATCAGCACATAAACACAACTCTTGCCTCCATGGAGGTGCAAAGCTTTACATTTCTTTCACATTTTACAATTTACATGCATGGAATACATGGCACTACAGCTCTGTGTAGTAGTTGTACTACTGTTCTCTTTACTATGCTCACTTGTACCAATATGTCGAAATGAGCAAAGTGGTCTTAAAAGGGATTATATGAACGTTAGCCTCCAGCACTAGAGAAAATATATACAGTATGTTAAGTTGTCTGAAACAGGGATACTAATACAGAGGCCTGCATCACAAAGCATCCTATATTGTAAAAGGGAAGTGTATGTATGTGTGTGTGTGTGTGTGTTTGTGTGTGTCAAGGGCATCACACAAAATCCAGAAAGAGCTGACTGCTACAGTTTAGCATACTTATGTATTTATGGTCAAGGAAGAGACTAGCACAAATGGCAAGTTGATAGGACCAATATTTTGGGACATATAAGTAATTTTGGAATACAATAGCCTTACATTCACATTGCTATGCCCAGAATCACATGAACACAAATATCCCTGCTGGGGGTCCGGGATGTTGCCCCTCAGAGTCGGGATGTGGATTTTATAAACCCCCCCTTTTTGCGTCCTACCTTCGATTTTGACAATGATGAAGTCCAGGATCTAGACCCCGTTGTTCCCTACAGATCAACACGCTAGTTAAGTGTAACACCCCCAGGATCACTTTTTGTTGCTTATCACATTTACAGACATTTTAGGTGGTGACACAAAGGTAGGTATGAACTTGTTCTGCCAACCCATGGTCGTCATGAGTGTGTTAATGTAACATGTATAATGTTGGCACCAAATGAGCTGCCGCAAACATCCAGGTCTAGATCAGTTACACGTTCTTCAATTAAATAATAAACCAATGGGATATCTAAAAATAGAACAACCTACAGTGGAACTGTTTAAGTTAATGGTCCCATCAGTGTTATCTCATAGGCCATAACTGTGTATTTCAATACATACATTTATTTATTTTTAGGTGTATTTATGTTTAGACCTTGGTTGGTAAGACCTTTTGAGCCTTAATCTTTCAGTACCCCTGGTGCTGTTAAACAGTATTTCAGCAAAAAGAAAAAGGTAGGAAGAAGGAAGAAGGTTCTTTTTTTCTCTCTTTCTTTATTTGTAGTCTTAACTTGAGAGCAGGTTGTGTTTCTAAGGTAACGAAGGTTGGTATGGTCATTTACCTTTGTAATAAGTGAACTACCTTCATCAATTTATCTTGCAAACCCCTTAATCCTTTTTCTTGAGCTTAATACCACCCAAACAGTTAGACAAAGAGCATTTTTAATGCAAATGTAAAACACCACCAACATAATCTTTATTATGTATGATTAATGTGAAAGACAGATTTTTCCAAAAGCAAATATTTTAGTTTATTAGACTAATATATTGTGGTTGCTTTCCATCTGGGTGTGTCGTTTCCAGGACTGAATGACTTACTGGTGGAAGAAAATGGAAAAAGACACAAAAAAAACCCAAAACATCCTTGGTGTTTTTAGTTTCACCTTAACAACACTGGCTTTGATGAGACAGAATGTCAAAGTATCACTGCAGGACCAGCAGCTGCAGTCACATGCTTCCGCTGCTGCTCTTTTCATGTAACCCTTACACTAACCCCACCTTCACCCAAACATCCACCTGTAAGCCATGAATCAGACCTCTCCTTGGGGGACGTTACCATCATCACTTTACAATGTCTTCTTTGCTGAGCTTGAAGTGTGCTCATAAGTGGTCACGTCAATACCAGTATGCAAAAATACTAAGTCTTTGCATAGTTTACATTCACATATTCAGTTCCTTGCCCCTATAGCTGAGTTGGGAGATTTTTATGTTTAGTCAGTAGATGTTTTATTTTTATTTTTGTCACACATAACCTAAATTATTTAAAATTCCTCTCCTGTAAGTATAGAGATAAAGCTGATATAAAACAAATTATGGCTGTCAGGAAGGACAATGCTTAATTTCCAAACTAAACGATGGTCTGTAGTATGACAAAGACTTCACGTGTTCCTGTGTTTTGCGTTTTTTAATTATTGTTTGTTTACACTGTGATGATGTTGGTGTCCCACCCATGGCCTCCAGGAAATACTTACATGTCCTGTGCTGACTAAGCTTAAAAATGTCATGCGGTGTGTACAGAACACCTGAACTGTGACTCTAGTGAGTTTTGTGACAACGTTGACATTTTGGGAGTAAAATGGGTATTCACTCTCAGTATGAAATCAATGCTTTAGCAATAATCAAAAAATATGTTGTGAAGAGCAAAAATTGAAGTGTAAAATGTCAAATGTAGTGTATTCTAAAGATTACTGTGTTAAATCTGGTTCTTTTTATGTTTGTATCTCTGTTTCAAGAGACTGTTTTCTCCGTATGCATGGTATCAACTCACAGAGTATCCTCTTTTCTCTGACACAAACCGGTACTAGTAACCATTTATAAGACTTCCTTTTGAGCCGTACATGTATCACTTTAGATGTATTGTCCATAATACAAAAGGCAAGAGTGCAGGCAATCTAGTTTATACAGCAACAGCATTGATGGAAGATGCTTTCTGGATTCTGGGAAGTGGCACAAAGCAGGTCTTATTTCATATATAAATAATTTACTGTAAAGAAAACCAAAGAACAAAATGGCCTGAAAGTCGCTTTATCTTCAGCCACACCTCAGTGATAAAAAAAAATAAATAAAAAATAAGGCAGTGTGTTGTCAGCAATAATAACACGCACAAGGTTACATTATATTAAACTGCAGATTAATTTTATTTAATTATGAAACCTTGTGAAGCAAAAAGATTACTTTTTGTCAGTGGTTTAAAAGTGAGTCTGTTGTAATGAATAAATATATATTAAAAAAAAAAAACATGTTGGCAGTGCATTATCTAAAGGCCAGGGATGTGACATCTACATCTGTGCTGCCAGAAAATTCAGTCTGGCTTCCTAGACGACCACAAGTGATTCTATCATATCTAATGAATTCCTTACCACTTCTAAAACTGAGGGCTGGTGACACATTTTCTAATCATGGCATAAACTGAGCTAATTAGCACCAAGATGAACATGGTGAATATATTCTCTATCAGTATTTCAACAATTCAACAGTTTTTCAAAGTGCACATTATTTTAACAAAAGACAGAAGATGTGATGAAAGACAAACTTTTACAAGAAGGGATAATGCATTTGAATTAATATAATAATAATTAAAAAAAAAATAATATATA
>JAPQRP010000006.1:14189028-14206518 GCA_037367295.1 Apogon hyalosoma | reverse complement strand
CTCTCTCTCTCTCTCTCTCTCTCTCTCTCTCTCTCTCTCTCTCTCTCTCTCTCTCTCTCTCTCTCTCTAACACACACTTCGTACTTCTCTGTTGCTCTCATTTTACGTCCTTCTTACAGTACATTTCGCGCACACCCTTAGAAAAAAAGTGCAGTTACACAAGCCAAGAATAGCCAGTGTTGATGCCCGTTTCAGATCACTTTTGAGTCATGATAGTCGACTTCATGTTGCTGCTGAGTGGAGCTTGGATGGGATTAAAACCCAACACCTACTGGGGCCAAATAACACCCTCTTCAACCACGTTAGCCTAAAACATGATACAGAGACACAGAGGGAGGGAGAGATGTCAGATATGGTATGTTGGGTGGGCATGCTTCTCAATACCTAGTTTCTTTTTCTTATCAGGCTTTTCTGTCATGCTTTCGTTGTGATTTATGGCTTAGATCCCAGATTCCCTATGTCACTACTCCATCTTAACCATAAAGAACAAAGGCTAAGCATATGAGCATTGGAATAAGATGGAAATATATGTGGATGAATAATGCGAGAAGCACAACATGCTGTATATGCAGTATTATTTTACAATAGAGCTGGAGAAAAAAAAATCAAGCCACTTATGTAATTTGTCTGCATCAAATGTAATCTGTAAATTTGATTTTTACTATACGGCTTGTGATTCATTACCCCTCTGCTTCACCCCAATGTAGAGGGCAGGGGAGGATGGGTGGATGGGAGGATGACAGGAAGAGGAGGGGTGGGGCTGCAGAGCCGGCTAGTGCACGGTGAATGCTGGAGGAGCCAAAGGTCAAATGGTTTTGATTGGAATTCGTGACATGGTTGACTGTGTCCCCGTGCTTGTCCCTTTGAGGAGCCTCCTTCCCTATAGTCAGCACATACCAGGTCAGAATAAAATGCGATTATGAGTTCACAGTTTGTTGTTAGAAATTCACAGATGACTTTCAAAAAGCAATGGAATAACAAAGAAAACCTTCTACTGCTCTGCACTTTTTAACAATACTATATCCTTGTGTGATGAGCTGTAAACTCTGCTACTCCACTGGGTGATATCATGTAGAAAAAGTATTATTAATATACAAAATTTAAAGAAACAAAAACAAACTGCTAACCATACAGCATCTCATTTTTCATCCATGTTAATGAGCTGCAAAAATGCAGAAATGTGATTCCTCTGGGTGATGGATGCTCACATGTGCTTACGTAAAACCTGAAAAAGTCCTTGCAGATGCAGTAGAGGTCAGAAAGGTAATATTTACATGTTCTTTTCCTACAGCTTAATGGTACTGCAGTGATAAGCAACATTAGTTTTGGGTGTTTCATTTTCAAATAATTAAAATGAGGCATGTGTGTTTTATATATATTCAACATTTGTTTTATAGTTGAGGATAGATTTCCCTTCAATTTAATATATATGTCCTTGCGTCAGTGAGAAGAAATTTAATTTTATGTATCTGAAAATAATGCATGCAATTAAAGTGTCCATTATTCTTAGGTTCTGTTACTGGATAATATAAGAGCCTGAGCAAATTAACGCAGCGAGTGGTGTAATCTACCACATGAACAATAGTGTATAAATGCAGGATGTCCCTGCTGGTGCCTACCATTCTGAACAAAGGAGTTCTCATAGTATAAAGGAGTCTCCTTTATTAAAACAACTTCAGATGAAGGCTGGTTGAGCCCCACTGGCTAAGCCAGTAGCAGGAGACCCTGTAAAACTTTCATTTCACCTAAGCTGCTGCTGTCAGATAAGAATGCTGGCCATTATGAAGATTCTCCTGTACTCATTGAAAGTCAGTTAACCTGGACATGGGATTTATGGAAGAAAATCTTTTCAATTGTAATCTGTAGGAGATTAAAGCAAATAGTCTTTCCTGGGTAATCATATAATCAAGCTGCATAAATGTTATTCCTTAAAAAAAAGGCCCAAGAGTATAAATAATGTTGCAGTCCACATCATTCACGGAAAAGTGACCTGAATCTGTTGTTTTCACTTATTTGCCTGTTAAATTTATACATACATCATCCAGCTCCAGCTACATCAAACACCCATGAAGCACCATATTGTATTTTCTGTTCTTATCCAGCATGAGATGTTTGTGCACATGTATCTTTGCTTTCATGTTGTTAGTATAGGTGTGCTGTGCAAACAGACAATTAGAGAACAAAGAGATGATCTCTAAAAACAGTCATCTGTCTGCCAAAGAGAGGGTGAAGGTTCGCTGCGCTGCATTCACTGTAGGTTACAGCGGCAGCTCCTTGTGCTGCATTAACTTGCCTGACAAAACAGTAGGAACGTGTAGGCATATGTATGGTGAAATGACCATAAGCTAACAGTTTAAAACAGTTTTTGCTTGGATTTGAATTTATATCAGTCAAAGATGTATGGACACATAAACAGTGATTCAGAATTATTTTACTTGGAGGTTTGTTAAGTTGTGAAGAAAATGTTATGCTTCTTATCTGTTTATCACAAATAGAGAGTGGACTGTATTGATATACTTCATATACAACTGTAAGTGCATGGCTATGCATTTAAATGACACAAAAAGTTTTATTTTTTTCAAAAAGCAAACTAGAATGAAGTCATAATATATAGTCATGTTATATAAATAAGGCACCTGTGTGTAAGCCTATCAGCTGTCCTATAAAATATTGTGTTTTTATGCAGTATTCTGACATACAGACATTTTCCAGGGCACTAAATACTAAAAAAATCTTCACGCTTGGCTAAGCTCTTGACACAAATGCGCTGCTGCGGTATTAGAGAATGTGGATCTGCTTGAAAAACTGAGCTTTCCTAACATCCCCTAGAGACACACAGTCTTGACTAAATAAACAGATCCAATTAATTACTCACAGTGTCTTCTCTTTTGAGAGTCTCCTTAGAGCCTGCTGAGCATTATATCTGTCCTTTGCCCTCTTTTGGCCACTTGTTAGGGAGATGAAGACATGTATAATAAGTGAACAGGGGCTCAGTGTGAAGTACACAGTGCTGAGTTGCATTTTCAATGATGGCACTGATAATAAGGTCAAAAGGCCACCCATCACAACCATTACATCTCTTCTATTTGCACTTGCCCTTAGTTTAAATAGGCAATCACCGTTCAACCAGCTGTGAGCTGGGTCATAGGAGATTATAGTGACATAAGTAGCCAGAAATATGACAGCTAGGTAGGTTGTGTTTTAGAGAAATTACTACAAATACTCTATACCGCTGATAATGTAGCATAATAATGTTACTGTGGCCGGTACTTATGTTGTGTCAGAGAAAGGTTACTAAAATAATTATAACACATACCATTTTAACATTGTCTTGACATTCCCTGAATACACAATACGGAGGACAGGAGGTTAGGGAAAACCCGGGTCGATTAATGTAGCTGCTAAGCCAGCTGCATTGTCATCAAAGTTTTACAGCAACAACTCTTGAGATGTGTGTCCTGCAGAGTGCAATGAGCTGAAGCTGGAGGAGAAATAGTAGTGTACATCAGACATTAAACCAAGCAGCCCTAATCCTCAGCCCAGAGAGAGTGTTTCAAGGGAATCAATATAAATGATTTTCCCTCAATGCTTTTGGTGTAGCCTACAATATTCATGAAAACACTGCCAACAGCTATCACTACCCCGTGTCCGCCGCTTTATCTTCTGCTTTTGTTGAACATATAAAGATGTGTCAGAGCAGAAACATGCTGCGCTGTGCGTCTTTGGTACAAGACCCCCTTTCCCCCACACACATGCACTTACAGTACACACAGACACACACTGGCTGTGGGTTAGCCCCTGCTGCTGCGCTTGTAAAACTCCTGCATTGCACTGAGAGAACTAAAGCACAGCACACGAGTAGGCACAAACAGCAGGAGTGTTTACAGGCTTTTCTGTGCTTGCGTCAGAGAAATCTATTGCCTTTTTGATTCCTGTCCTCGCCATGAGGGCAAGGAGGTGCATGGTGATGATCAATGGATCCCTGCAGTAGTAACAGTAATAAGATGACGGAAGAAAGATATGATGTAAAAGGCTAAAGCTGATAAAGCAGAATAGCATGAGAAAGGAAGCACTTTTGCCATCACCACTTTCCTTTTCCTTGCTTGTTCATGAAGTGTCTTGCATTTCCACATCACATCTTCTGCTGTTGTCATTGTGTATCTGTTTCTATCTACACTGGCTGTCTTCACTCTCACTTTTTATCAGGCAAGCCACTCCAGATGGGATTTGTGGTGTAATGAAACACATAATGCAATCACAGCATGCACTGCCATCCGTAGACAAATTGAGAGGAGGCAGCTTGGACGTAGATCCACATTTGTACCATGCATCGATGGCTTTAAAGCCTCCCCTCTCCTCTTTTGCCACCCCCCTCCATCTCTTCCTCTGCTTCTCTTCATCAGCGGTGCACAAGGCTTACCTTCAGGTCTCTGCAGGAGTAGCTGGCAGGCTCCCTCCGAGGCATTTCACAGCTGCTCTTCTCCCCAGGACTGCGCACTCCTTTCCTGGCTTTGTTCAATCAACAGCAGCCCTCCTGTCTCTCTCCTTGCCACCCAGCTCCTTCTGCTCTTCACCGCTCTCTATCTACTCCTGTGTGAGAGGGGGGTCTGCCTTTGCACATGTGTGTGTATGTGTGTCTGAGGGGGAGAGAGACAGAGAGAGAGAGAGGGAGAGAGAGAGCGAGAGAGAGAGAGGGGAAGGCAGACTCAGAGTGGGTGAGAGAAGAGATGGAAAGGATGTAAATTTGCATGTGCTCTCTCTTGAACGCTCCTCTTCTCTCACTTCCAAACACAGATTGGACCTCTTGTCTCTCTGGATTTGCCTATTATGAGAGTGTATGTGTTATTGCCTGTTTGCACTAGACTATTCAGTGTGTGTGTGTGTGTGTGTGTGTGTGTGTGTGTGTGTGTGTGTGTGCGCGCATCTACCACATGGCTTGTTTCACTCTGCTGCAAAGGTAGGAAGATATGCCCAGAAAAAGTACAGTGGTACAGTGAGAAGTAGGAAAAGAGAGATGTGTATCTGTGTGCGGTTGATGTATGCTGGGGGCAGAGACAGGGAAAGAGCAATGGTGAAGAGGAGTATGGTATAATCAATTGCACTAAAACTGCAGTTGAAGAGAATGCCCCAAGGGTTAGAGAGATATATAAAGTAGAAGAAGAGAAAATGATCTTAGAAAAAATACACAGGGCAAGACAAAGAAAGAGCAGAAAAAGTACAACAAAGTATACAAGGGGAGGGGGAAATAGATGAGGAGCAAAGTGTGAGGGAAATGCAGTTAGGGTAAGGTTATAAGGGTCTTTTTTAACTAACCCTTAGCTTCAGAAAGCTCAGGAGAGTATTTAGAAATATCTTGATGTTCAGATCAAATCAGCTATGCCATACGTGCAGTACATTCATGATATAGAATGCAGCCGGTGATGCCTTCTGAATCATCTGAACTTGACCAAATAACCTCTGCACCAGTATGATGATAAGGTGTAAGTCAGTCTTGATGTTAAGCAGTGTGGGCTCATTTATTCTCCATGTGTTCTGCTTGGTAATGGCCGCTGGGAAAGAGGGAAGTGTGTGATCAATGCTGGACTAGTGAGCTCTCATGAGAGGACATAAAGACAGAGACGACGGATAGACACTTGATATTGAGATGTTATCTGAATGGCAAAGGCAAAATTGACTGTAGACTGAGAGAGGAGGAGTAATGAGAGTGAGCACAAGACAGAGAATGATAGTGAGATGATGATAAGTGGGGGAGGAGAGGCACAGGCAGCCACGATGTTGCTATGAGATGTCTTCATCCACGTTTTACACTTGAGTTTTGGAGGAGATTTATCACTGCAGTGCTCTTTGTTCCTGCATGTAACCCCCTGCTGAGTTGGGGGGGCACAGTCAGATCGCTACGAGATACGTCTTCTTTTCCCCATGCCATGACCACATGAGAAGCCAATGACAGCGGATTATGAAACATCAAGGATTGAGGCTACAATAATGAGAAGCTTGGGATTTGGCTGAGGGATATGAATTTTCAGTCATGCTCAAACTCATTCCCAAGGTGGAGGCGCTAATCTCAGCAGTGCACATGGAATGATGATGATCTTAACTACAGTATAAAAACTTGAGTCCTTTGGTACCACTACTCCTGTATATTGATAATTCCATAGTAGCTCCTGGCTGTTGAGATCCAGGTCATATGTAATTATTTCCCCTCCTGAGGTTACACCAGCATTGATCAAAGCTTAGCCCCTCTACCTTGCTGCCTCTGGTGTTCATCATGTGAAAAATCCATTCAGTTGGCCGTACCTCACATTAATCACACATCACGCATTAATAAAGGTTGTTGCCCCACTCATTATTACTATTAGTGAACTTGTATATAGTGCAGATCAATTTGCATTCAGTTAATAGATCTCAGTAACACATCGTAATGCCTCTTCGATGGCCTTTTAATAAAAGATATGTTCCAGTTGCTAATGGCACTTTGGTTATATGCCACATATGTTCTGAGAAGGATTTATTATTCATCAATGCAGACATTTCCATATGAAATAAAATGATCTGTATCTTCTGTGTTCACTGTGGGAATGTTCTATATTTGGTACTCTTCCTGCAGACTGAAAAATAAATATGCATCTCATGCAGCTTGTAAATTGAAATCTATATGAACAGAATAGAGCGTAAAGGGGTAATATGTGATGTGAATAATTAATTTGTTGTTCCTGCTGAAACAGTTTGGACAAAATTGCAGTATTATTGGTCAGAATACTTCCACATAAGAGGACTTAAAGCCTGATTTGTCCTCAGCAGCCCACGGTCAGTCGTGTGTGTCACTATACCACGGTCTTCAGGTGAAGTAATGATCTTTTCAGAGGTTATGGCTGAGGAAAATGGAATTAGTTCTTCCTTGCATGGATTGAGGAGCTGAGTAGGAAGTGTCATTTTTCTTAATCCTTTTCTGCGCCTTTGACTCTGGTAATCTTTTTTACAACCCTACACCCCCTATCTTAGTTCTCACCTAACCAGCGCATCTTTGGCTTTGTCGCTTCCCCTCACTTCCATCTCCTAGGTTTCATTAGCACTGATTGATCTTTTTGTCAAAGCTTACAGCCTTGTGATGAACAAGGAGGATCAGGAGTAGCAAATGGAACACAATCCAAATAAACACATTATATAACGGAGACGGTTCAGTGTCTGGCATGTATGTGGAACAGGTTTTATTAATAGTAAGTGTAGATTCTAAGTTAATCAGATTTATACAGCATGAAGACATAAAATATACATAATCCACATAATATACCATGAACACATACATGCATAAAGGATGAAAAACAAACAGGCAAACACTTCAATGCAAAAGCCAAGGAAAGCAAGTGGGTAGAAGTAGCACAAAACTGTCATAGTTTCAGATGTGATGCTGCAGTCGAAGCTGCCATTAAGGCATGTAGTTATATGGTTATATGTAAAATATTTAACTGTTCAATCAAGTGCCAGTGTTGCAAAGTGTGAAACACAAAGAGCAAAGCTAGAGGCCAGCATTTAATAGCATACAGTACTAGTGAATGCATGATGAGGCAAGGTATGTTTGCGATGGAAAATGTGTAAATTATTAAACAATCTATCTGCGCAAGATGGTACAGCTTTTATTTTTATTTAAAAATATATATATATATATATCTGTCTCTCAGTGTAAACATATTGATCCAAAAGACAACTGTCCAAAAATCTGGAAGTAAAGAAAAATAGAAGAAATACATTTGGTAGCATTAGAGCTAAATGCAGCCCTTTCTTTTTCTTTTTCTTTTTTTTTTTTTTTTTTATCTTTGTGTGGAATCATCTAAACAGAGGCTTAACTTAAGGGGATGAGTACATCTATTATGGTTTAAATTATGAATTATCCGAGTGTGAAGATCTACAGTGCGGCTCTCTGCTTGTTATATGTGAATGCATTATTTAAAAATACTGTAGCACATTTTTCTCCTTTACACTCAAGTATCAGTGGAACAGCCAAAAACTTCAGTACAGCCCAGAATAAATAATGAAATGAAAGCATTTTTTAAATTTTGACAGTGATAATAGATGATAAGTGACATGGATGTAACCCTATGTCCTTTTTGTGAGAAAAACAACCTTATTATTAGTAGCACAATAACATTTTAAAGTCAGTAATAATAATAATAGCAATAAATAGATTACATTAAATTGCATTAAAGCATTTCAATATATGGGTCTTTTGTAATAAGTCAGCACTTGTCAGCATTAAACTTTCTTTTAATCTAAATAACTGCAGATTCCAACCTATTCGAGACACAGCGACACTCTGTGGAGGAATGTGGTATGGCAGTGAGTAAAATAAGTCCACTGACCACTGGTGTGTGCTGTGAATAAGTCAAACAACTGGATGTTGTAGTTACTGCAGTCACACGGGGTTTTCGAAAATAAATGAAGTCTAGTCCTGTCTACAGATTTTTCTGTTGCACTTGGATATATTGCACATCTAATATATTTTAGAAATTGTTCACTTTGATCTTTGAGATTGCATGATTATTGAATGCATATTGTTAAAGTGACAGCTTTACCTGGAATTTGTATGAAATAAAATGGAATTATGCTGTTTTGTTATTTGTCTGGGGAATTTGCTTTCTTTTTAAATTTGTAATACATCTGTAATACCGTATTATACTTTTTATGAGTATAGAGGGTCAATGTGTATATTAAACATATACCCAGCTCCTGATTTTCTCAACCCTTTGCCCACTGCTGTACATCTTTTTCCCCTCTAGAGTCGACAGTTATTTCCGTCCATATCAATGTCAAAAACCTTTGACACCCATTTAATGGCTATGTGTTCGTCTGTGGGGGAATTGCTGTCAGCTTGAATTCCTGCTGAGAGATAAAGTCTTGTACCTTCTGAGCATCCCTCTAGGCAGAAGGATTTTGTGATACCAGGTACTCACTAGCTCCAAAAAATTCATGTGTAAGGTTTAATATTCAAGTGTAACTTCTCCTTAAAGTGGGTTTAAATATAGTCTGTAGGGAAACACTGCCAGGCTGTCACTATAACCAGAGAAAAGCTGAGATTATTCTGTGTAAGATTTTTACTTAGAATATAAAAAGCCCACTGGAGCGGCCATATTGCCAACTGAGAGTCTAACTAGAACGTGATAATTGCGGTGTAGTGGTATCCACAGCTTTAGAAACATATAATCCCTTGAGTGGTACAATAGTTTTGTGTTCTCATGTGGATTTTATAACTAGGTCTCGCTTCACATCGTAGAAAACCAAATTCACACTCATTCCACACGTCAACAGCCACACCTTAGTATTGTGCTGGAAAGTGAGAGAAAGTTGAATGAAAGGTGTGATTTTAAGCTTTTAAGAGGGGGTTGAGAGTAAGTTAAAGTCCCCGCTTTCCTTTTTATTGATTTAGCTGATCTGCTTAATCAGGCTGAAGCCCTTTTAGTGGATGGTGTGCAACTTGAAGATAGGACTGAATCATAATGTGATATGGCCTGGACTGTGGGAAAAGGGTGAAATGTAAAGCCCAACACCGCGGAGACATCCAATTTGAAGGTGACTAATGCAGTAGAAGGACAGAAAACTGGAATTCATCAACAGTCCATCAAGATAATAATATAGTAATTAAACAAAATAAAATAATACCACGAAAAACAGAAGAGAAAAACAACCCATGATGCATTGTCCCACAGCACCACACAACACATCTCGCTCACTCGACTGTATTTTAAATGCTTTTCATCTTACACTCCATTGCCTACATATTGCTGTCAGATCTTTGCCATCTGCTCAAGAGGATGAAATAGGTTATTCCAATCTTAAAGAGCAACTGTGGTTATGAAAAGATGAATTATGGTGCAATAAAAAAGACTAATCCATTAGGTTTGATGAATATCACAAGCAATCAAGGTGTTAGCCCTGCACTGGAAAATCCCCACAAACCCTGCTGGCCTTGCTTCTCATCTTTGTACCTTCCTCAGACCCTCCAGGCTAACTCCTTTTCTGTTGACTCTTTTTGATATGCACATTATACCCAAAGGCATCAGTACTGGAATACAGAATGCACAGACCCTCTTTACAGTCACAACTGCTTGCAAGTGTTTGCACTGTGCATTCTGGAAATATCTAGCAAAAATGTTCTAATGCATAATGACAATAAAACATAATGAGGAGCATTTTGGAAGGATGCTTTGCTGTTTATGTTATTTTCCATGCTTACCTAGCATGTAGCATAGTTTACAACTAAAAAACCTGGCATTTACCACATTTTTCCACATCAAACAACGGATATGGAATATGAATAATCAATAAAATGTTGACTGAGCCAGTAAAGTGGTTGTTATCAGTGCCCCACCCCCACCCCCCCACTCTCACTTCTCTCATCTTTCATGCAACCATATAGGCCTATTCACATCATAGAATCTGGGCTGAAGCCATATAATGAATACTGAAGCAGTGTGAAGTTTACCAAAGCATGTCTGACTCACATATTGAAAAGGCAAAAGAATGAAAGAAAAAATTAAAAAATAAAACAAAGGATTCATTACTATTGAATAAAATCACTCTTGATTAAAAAGTTGCACTCCAATGCTCAGTTCATTTTGATTGCAAATGAAATCATTTCTGGTGTGAAATAAGGCATAGAATGAAAACAAAGAAGTTTATTATGGGTTTCTTGAGACTTAAAGACAGCATTGCAATCCTTAAAAGCAAAGTATATGACATTTCCAGTAGCACTTTAGAGTACAGCTTGGTAATAACATGACAGTAGGAGAGTAGGGCGGTAAATGATAGATAATGTAGTAATAATATGTCTTTAATTAGTAGTCAATAACAATTCTGTTGAAATTATGTTTAATGCTGTAATTTGTTACCTGGACACACTTCAGATCAATTCAAGTCAATTCACGAAATGGATCATCATCAATCAAATCAACCCTCATAGGACAGCTTCACAATATGTACAATATATAATGTTCTCTGTGCTCTAATCAGATATAGGGGGGGAAAAAAACAGTCAAATCTATATTAAAATAATAAAAAAAAAGTAATAATAATAATAATAATAAGATGATGAAGAAGAAGGATATAACTTGGATTTAACTTCCCACAGGTTTTCCAAATGTGACATCATTGCCTCCAAAATATTATCAACAAGAATGATGAACTACAAAAGCAAAGAGAGAAGCTTCACCAGTGGTCACTTCTCACCGTGAACAAGGTGTAAAATGTAACACTTAGGTATAACTTCCTTTTGGACATAGGGTTTCCCAAATGTCATGGGCAATATCTCCACAATGCGCAGGGAAAAGAGGATGTAATTTAATGTGTGACCTTCTTAACCGAAGGATAAAACAGTCTGAAAATAAAACCGATCGAAGAAGCTTTAATTGCGGGGAGGTCAGTGTGCACCAAGTGTAAAATGTGAAATTCTATATTTGTTATAGGGCATCCAAACCGTCACAAATGGCTGATTTTTTTCTATTTTCCTCATGTTTTACTGTGTTCAGTGCAGTAGAATGTGGGTTCTTCCTCTCGTTTGCTTTGTGAAGAACAAATTTTCTTCCAGAATCAATAACAAATGTCAATTTTGTTTTAACCCATAAAGACCTAACCAGCCACTCTACTGATGTGAAATGTTTACTCATGAACATCCACATTATCACCAAATTAAATACAGGAAAATACCTGATTTTCATTGAAAAAATACAAAACACGGAGGTTAATATTATAATAAATTCATTTGGGAAGTGACATAAAAGTAGCACAGGTTCTTTATAGGTTAAAGTGGTGGCATTTTGCATGAATTACTCAGTGTATGTTGGGTCACAGATAAAGGTGATGAGAAATGACCTAGAACTGGTTTTTACAAATTGTCAGCAGCTTTAAAAGGTTTAAAAGCTCATTTAGGTGTTAACAGACTTAAAAAGGCCAAAACGTGTTATCGGTTGAAATACTTGACCAATCACTTAAATTCATGGTAATGAAGCGTTTTATTTAAACTGGTTAGAACCAGAATTTGAAAAGTCAATTAAAAATTATAATTATGACTTCAGTTTCAGCCTTGAATGAATAAGAAAGCCAGTACTAAACATGCGCATACATAGACAATGAGGATATTCAGTAAGTGCCTCCGATTGCATATCAATTACAAATAGTCTGCACTGCTCTTGCAAAACCAGCCCAACAATCACTCCCACTCTATGATAGTGGCTATTCACCAGGCATGTCTGAAATAAGAGCCCTCCTGAATAGAAAAACACGTGCAAATACCAAACTCTTGGCACCCTTTTAGTAAAACACAGAAACAATCAAACCTAATTATTTTGCATGTCACCAGGAATGCATTGTTGAAATGAAATGTGGCGTTCAGAGAATACCGTTTCTATGCCATGTAAGGTTATACTCCTACCTTTTCTTGTCACTTCAGCTATTGTACAATAGAGTTGAAAAATGAGTCCCGTCACAATTCACAACTCTTCTCCCCTCAGCATTCACAATATCTTGTTCTACTCTATCTGTTTGGATCTAGAGCATCTTCTTTTTCCTTTCTCCAGCTTTTGTTGCCTCACTCCATCACCTATTTATATTCTACAGTACCTTGTATGTCATCGTAAAATAGTTCTGTAGTGTATTTTTTTTTTTTTTGGGGGGGGGGTATTATTTGACTTACTTTAAGAGAGAGAGCATTGATAGTGACAACATTGGAATTCATTAAAAAAATGGTAACATCCCATCTATAATCAATATATACACCAAGGACTGCATGGATGTCTTCAAATGCAAATATTGAGTTTGAAATACACCATTAAGATGTTACAATTTGTGTTCTCTTTTTTTTAAATAAATAATTATAATTAAATGAATTAATAATAATAATAATAATAATTTTAATTATTAAAAAAAAAAAATGTTACAAATATACAATCCCCAGTTCACGTATATAGAAAAATATAATAAATGTTGATATGAAACAATTGTGATTCAAAAAGCTGGTAGTATTGGGGGAAAAGAAAATACAATAAAGACATCCTCAAAACAGAGGTAATAAAAGTTTGTGGACGTGTGCATGTGTGTACAGTAAAAATAGACATATAGACTATTTATCATCACATGGATAGGTCTGGAAAAATACAGACACGGTAAGCAGAGGTTTTAGATGTGGTCCTGGGGGTGTACACGGAAGACAACAATTAAAAAAATATACAAAAATAAGATATTCAAAAGTACAAATCACTAGTATCTCCAGAAAACTCCCAGACTATAGTGGACTGAAGTGTGGTGGATACAGGTCAGTTCGACCTTTGGTGCCAGGCGTTTGTGGGGTAAACACAACTTATTACAGCTGGGGGAGGGTGTGTGTTGTGTGTGCATGTGTGGGGAGAGGGGGGGCACTTGATGTCTCTGTGGGCGTAAACATCACCTGGATGATTCCACCACATCAGGAGAGGAGCATAAAAGCACACAGGTGTCACTGAACAACCTTAACAGGAGGGCACACCTACATTTGAGAACGAGACGCAAGACAGCAACTTCTCTGGACTCTGATTTTTCGTATCTTTTGGATCTGCTTAAAGCACAGAGGTGAGTTCAGACAAATTAGACATCATTTTTGCAGTGACATTTGATCAATTTAAGAGCTATTACTATTATTTCGGATGCATAGTTGTTTAGGGTGACTCATTTAGATGCACTGGAATCGAATAGTAACTTGAACTGTCCTATTTTGGGGAAAATAGGACTGCAAAGACATTGTTGTTGAGACTTATTTTCAAAAGTGCACAATGCAATTTCAGACATCTAAGGTGGAGTAAGCCATTCTAATCCAGTGCGCTTTCTGTTGAATATCTCCTTCTGAAGGAGCAGTAAAGGGAGGGGTGTGCTTATTTTAGCTGTTTGGTCTTTCTCTGGAATCATTCACTCTATTTATTTATTCAGATTTTTTTTTTTTTTTTAACACGTTTATGACTCAGTTTCATTTAAAGTAGAGAGACAGGGAGCAGAAATCCACTATTTCTAAAAATGCTTGGAACAAATGGTTAATAAGAGTCATATCAAGCACAAACTCAACCATCAAGTCTCTCCTGGTTCACTATACCTTTAAAGAAATGGTGCAAATATTTCTTGTTTGTAATAATTTGAGGTTACTGGCCGTACAACTGTACTCAGTACCTGAAATTATTTCAGCGCCTATCTTGTTAGGGTATACAAACTTGCTGACCTAATGACTAGGTGTGGAAGGCCTTGGTTTGCATCCAAGAGGATTAAAGCTTGCAAACAAGCTACACAGTGTGATTATCAGATTTCCTTTGGCAAAATGACTGGATGTACGTTTCGAGTGATGAAAAACAAAAACTCACTGATCGTTTTGTACTACTTCACACTCACTAACAAGTACGCCATGATCCAAATGGCTACTTTGCATGACTTGGCAAGAACAGAGGGCATACTCATTTGGAAACCTCCGCACAGCCAATACTGCCATTTATCATCCGTCAAACACCAGGCTTATGGAACTCTGAGCTCGAATAAAGTCAAAGATTGTTATGCCTGTGAGCAGCCGGCCTTCTGGCTAGGTTTGCCCACATTATTTTAATGCCACATTTCTTTTTTTCTACATTGAATCTCAGCAAACAAAGATGATCCTTGTGTCGAGACACTTACGCAGAACCTAATTATTTGGTATATTTGGAGCCCATATGTTTTATGCTTCAGTGGAAACTTTTGTTTCTCATTAATGTCAGATCTTTATTGCGGTGCAGCAGATTATGGCCCTTCATTTTGGATCAAATTTATAGTAGGAAGGGAGCAGCTTAGATCATGCAAAAGTGAACTAAGAAAATACACTGTAAAATGTCATGTAACTATGTAACCACAGGTTACAGGTACTCTCTGCAACTGATGAAAACATACATTTTGTTTCTGAATAAAAAAAAGCCACTTGAAAATCCGATTTATGTGTATTGTTGCATAAATATAACCCATTATTATTTGCTTAATGATTGTTTTTCTTATTTCTATCTTATTGCCTAATAGTTTGTGGGCTTGTGGAAAATGTGTGGATCATTCAGCAAACGCATCCAGGACTGCCTGGCAGAGCGAAGGAGTCGCAGAACCAGACTGGTGACCAAAGATGGCCGCTGCAACATTGAATATGGAAACATCAAATACAGCAGACACTTTGCATTCCTGGCTGACTTCTGGACCACCTTTGTTGAGATCCGGTGGCGTTTTGTCCTTTTCTTTTTCATCGGATCTTTCACGCTTAGTTGGTTCATTTTTGGTCTCCTTTGGTACTGGATTGCCCGCAGCAATGGAGACCTAACATGGCAAAACCCACCTGATGGCCACACTGCATGTGTTGATAATGTTATAGGACTCACCACTGCTTTCCTGTACTCTCTTGAAACCCAGACCACTATAGGATATGGTGGCCGAGCAATTACCCCTCTGTGCCCAGGTGCTGTGGCCCTTTTAATAATCCAGTCTCTTGTCGGGGCTATTATCAACTGCTTCATGTGTGGTGTTATCTTAGCCAAAATCTCTTTACCCAAGAAAAGAGCCAAAACCATTAAATTTAGTGAAATGGCTGTTATCAGCCCCAAAAATGGCACTCTGTGCCTGTCAATTAGATTGGCCAACCTCCGCAAGACCCTCATGATTGGAAGCCAAATCTACGGCAAGCTGCTGAGGACAACAGTCACACCTGATGGAGAGACAATCATCATGGACCAGGTGAACATTGACTTCATGGTGGATGCTGGGAAGGACAACCTATTTTTCGTTTGCCCTCTCACCCTATATCATGTAATCGATAAGAGCAGCCCCTTCTTTGAAATGGCAGTAGACACCCTCCACAAACAAGAGTTTGAACTGGTGGTTTTTCTTGACGGCACTGCAGAGTCAACCAGCTCCTCGTGCCAGGTCCGAACCTCTTTTATTCCTCAGGAGATAATGTGGGGCTACAACTTCTTGCCCATCATCTCCAGAAGCAAAGAGGGCAAGTACAGGGTAGATTTCTCAAACTTTTCCAAGGTGGTCCCTGTGGCCACTGCCCACTGCGCCTACTGTTTCCATAACATCAAGGGTCACCATCACCACTCCAAGGATGGACATGACAACCAGGGGTTTGAGGTGATTGATATCAATGATCCTCCTAATATCACCAAAATGTGAAATGGTGACTCGACATTAACTTTGTCAAACTGAGACCGGTGGAGTTTTAAGCATTTCATAGATCATTTCAAGGCCACATGACTCTACAGGATAAACAGGCACTGAAGACAGGTGGGGTTACCAAACGGCAGACAGCACATTGTGTAGCATTTTAAATGTGAAGCAAAGAAAACCTACTTATTTGTCATGCTTTTGTGTATAACACAGATAAGAAAGCCGTCTGTGGGTCAGCACAGTTATTGTGAACTATTTGTATGCAAAACCACACCTGCCACTGTCTGCTGACCAGGAACCTGTTTTCAAAAGGGCGACCAGGTCATACAAGGTGGTACAGCGACAATTCAAGAACAGAAAAATAATGTGTTTTTCCTCTGCTTATAAAAGGATAATACAAATATGTACTGTATTTGCTGGGGATGAAGATGAGAGGATGTCATTTTCTTTTTGCACATCAGGTTTAAAACACAGACAAGGCAATGTATAAAATTCTTACACTTACTAGATGGACCAGTGTTGGGGCCATGCTATTGTCATGGGTTTGAGAAAGATAAAGTGGCTGCTTAATGATTTATGCTACTGTAGGATGTTGTACACTAAGAGACACTTGGACATGAACCATTAGAGTATGCTTAACTATTCAGACACTGAGGCAAAAGGCTAGACTCAGGGAATGGATGATGTAGCTACAGCTTTTGTCTCGAGTGAAGACATTATGAGAGAACAAAGCTCTCAGGAAACACTTAAATTATGACTGAGGTCAGTATAATAATCATTTTGTTTGTAAGTCTTTTTTTTTATTTGTTCTCAAGTAAAGTACATTAAAGTACAAGCTATTTTTGCATTCACAAATATGCGTGTCTCACTTTTCTCTGTCTAACTGACTTGGTACGTAATGTAAGAACGGTGATCAAAAAGGTCAAAGCATCATACTGACAGGTATCAACCCCTATCACGGCTTTTTATCGGTAAACAAAGCGAAGCTGTGACAGCAAACAGAGAACCAAATACAAAGTGTGTGTTTGAGAGAAGAGCTGTTGCTTACTGCCCATTGTTTTGCCCGCAGGTTCAGAACTTGAAACCAGAACTCTCCATTTTAAGAAATGACAGTGCAGAGAACAGAGTGAATGCTAGCATGGAGCTTTAACAGGTTTTGTTTAGACTGACCTCCCATAATGACCTCTGCGAATGGCTCATGTGTAGAGCCCTATGTATCTGCATCCAGGAAAGTTTCTACACTGCGTTCCAAATTATTATGCAAATGATGTTTTTGTTTGATTTTCCAAAATACTTGATGCAAATGACGAT
>JAPQRP010000006.1:14177354-14188141 GCA_037367295.1 Apogon hyalosoma | reverse complement strand
TAACTGAAAAACACAAAATTGAATCTTTATGACACTTAAATACAATTTGCATAATAATTTGGAACGCAGTGTATAGAAGTTCACAGCTCTCATAGAGGCAAGAACAAGTCTATCTGTTGAGTGTTGATGTGGAAAATGAATTTGTATCCATAGTACATGCAAACCAACATGGTCCATTGTTCACCATTAACACGAACAACTTATGTAGTAGGTGTAACATTACCGACACCTGTCATTTGAAACCGAAATGACGCAAATAGTCATTAACCTGATGACCATGTTGACGAGAAAGCATATGTTCAGGAAAACCTACAAATTATATTTAATTGTAGATTTAATCTCTTTTTCTTAAACATCATGATTATATACACAGAGGTAACATTAAACAAAAATGACATTCATTTGAAGCAACAGTGTAAAAATGCAGAGATCAGGCTCATGGATGGATCTCATCACCAACTAAGTTCACAGTCTGTCTCATTATTGTCATCAAAATTGACATTTTCTGTTTGACTATATTATGATAAATAACTGTAGAACTTTAAACTATGTTAATACAGAGTTGTCAGCAGTGGTGATTGTGAATCTATCATTCATGTAAAAAAAAAAAAAAAGCAAAATGCAAACAGGAAAAACCTTAATGGGTGCTTCTATGAAACTGGTCCTAAAAACAGTGAATGGGGGCTAAAACATCAAATGAGATGTAGACTAATGTTATGAAGCAAGTTTGGAAGCAATTTAGGTCTATTTATAAAAATAAATATTTGCTGAGATAAAAGAGAAACTATTTTTCAGATAAAACACATTTTCATATTATTTTAAAATTATTTTTATACAAAAATCCGCATGTAACTTGGTGAAAAGGACACGAAAATTACATGCTACTATTTATTTGAATATCTTTTTATTCTTTCACAGGTACATTTTGGGAATCAAACTAATTATGCAAAGCAGAGTGTTTCACAAAAATGACCACTGTTACAAAATCGCTTGTGATTTTTATGTGTTTAAATGGGCAGGTTCTGCATGTAACGTGAGTGGACACAATGGGTTACACGCGAAACATGGAATGAGACTGCCGATTCATTAAAAACCCACATGTCTGGATTAGAAAAACCACTAGGATCATCAAATTTAACACAGTGTCTTTATTTATAGCTGTATATAAGACCATTTCAAGCCATATGTTCCAGATCAAATGCGCTGACACCTAGGTAGTTTTTCCTGTCCCAGTTTTGGTCCTATTTTTCGTCCCCAATATTTTATTGAAAATTCATTAATTTTAGGATTGCTCAGAGCAAGAGTATAATATTTTTGCATTTATCTGAGGTCATCATTATGTACAGCCGGGGGGGGTGTATGTCTACATTTCTCTTTTATTATTGGGTCTAAAAAAGCTGGCAAAGTGCCAGATACCAAAATGAACCCAGATTCATAGAAGCACCCAAATATAAGAAGAAAATCTCACCAAAACTCATTTACTCTGTATTTGCTTTCTGAGATGACTTAATTTAGCATGTGTATTCTACATTAATAGGGTACAGAACTGACATCAGTTCCTTGTCACGGCTCATTTGATTTTAATCTCAGAAATAAAAAAGTCAACATGAAATAACATACCAGGTTATACATTTGTAAGACCTGTGAATGCACCCAAGAGCATTATATGCATTATATTCTATGAAAAATCCAACCAGGTAAAAATTTCGCTGTTTGTTTAAACTCTACAAGCAGACAATAGAAAATAACTTGAGAGGTAAAAACATTTATTTTGTCACATTTTCCTATACAAAAGCCCTTTTTCAAAAGGTATTACTTCATACATTGCAGGAATGACAATAAAATAATCCAACGGTTAATTGTAAATTATACACACATATATATATTTATATACTTTTTTAATATCCAAAATACATTGCATATATGAAGTAGCACAGATCCCTTTTTGTTGATAATGCTTGTGAAACATGGAAGTTAAGGGTACATCAAAATAATTTCTTTATGCTACAAATTACATGTTCCCCTTTTTAATTGTTCAGTTAAAGCTATAAGACATCAGAAGAAGCTGGGTGTGGATATTTATAATGTTTGTATTATCTTGCATAATATACCTGAAATTCTGTACAGGAAAAGCTACCAATTCCAGGGCTGTTTGGCATAAAAAGTGACTCCCAATGGAAAAACTCCACCGTCATCACATGTTGCATATAGAGTAAAGGAGTCCCTGGTTATTGGATTATGGTTTAGCAGGCGTTTGTAGTATTGAGAATACTAGGAAATATCTTGTGCTCTTAAATGCACTTAAGATGTTACAAACTGAATTTCAGAAATAATATAACAATAACAAGAAAACAAAAACTGTTAAATTGTACTGCCCAAATGTACAGATATAAAAACGTTTAAAATGTTGAACAAACTACTTAGCAGAAATGGACTCAAAAGGTTTGCATTTTTGACCGAGGTCAACTCGTATTAATTCTCTTGACTTTTTAATACTGTGTCACATATGAAAATAACTCTGCATAATTTATACAGTAAGTTGCTTTAATGCCTAGTTGACTGATGCTTATAAAATAATAAAAAATAGGTCTGACAAACGCACAGCGTTTGCGAATCTGAGGCTTTCTTTGTTTCATCTCGTCATACTTCAATGGTTTTGTTCTCTGATAAACTACTTAGTCCAAAGTAATTTATTTTCAAGTGTCCATTTTCAGTTACTCTTAAGGAATACTTTTGCTATGAACAGCGCTGAACACCTGAAGATGGATATGCTTTGACATTATACTGTTACACATCGCTATAATCTTGCCTTGAGATTCATGAGCATTTTTCTGGGCTTTAGATCAGTGAGAAACTAACATTCAAACACACATGCTACTTTCAGACTAGGATCCAGCCCTGGTAAAAATGCAACTTGAATATGCATTAACATGACTGTCTGTAAAGCCACATCTCACTAACCTATATGGTCCTGACTGGCCGACATAGAGGAAGGAGACACCATGACAGTCAGAATTTTCAGAGTGCACTTAAAAATCAAAAATTGTCAGATATCTGCTAAGACGTGAATTTGATTTACAATAGCATTGGCTTATTGTTGTCTTCATGAATAGAACAGATATAATCCTAAAATACAACACTAAAATGATAAAGGTTGGGGCTTTGGTTATCCTTATGGCACTTAATAAACTTTAAGGCACTTCAGTAAAAATCCTTCACTTAACAATCTACGGTCTTATTATGTCGATGAGATCCACATTATTCTAGCCAAAACAAAATGCACTTTGGTTTACGTTTATAATGACCATGCTGCGTAGGAAGCATAGTGTTAACTGCACAGGAAGTTCTTCATTCATTAAATGTTTTCACAAAATGAAAACATCTGACAAGTTTTGATTTTACTGCAGGGTATCCCTTTTACACGTGTTTCACAAACCAGAAGACATTCACATTAATACTGACATGGTTGAGCAACAAAACATCTGGAAATGGCATGGCTGAAAGGCAACAACATGGCAAACATTTATTAGCCTAGTGTGTGGCCCCCTGAAAACATCTGACCTGGGTTGAATTATTGTTGCAAATTACTTCAATTACATCTTGACTCAGCTTCCACAGCGCCGTAGAGTCAACCGTATGCATCACCCATCACAGACTCACACAACACAGAGAGGATCTGTAACTGAGTTGACCCAGGTCAGCAAAACATACAGCGCTTTCTTCTCTCGTGTTTTACTCTTCTCTAGCCTTCCAGTTTGGAGGATAAATTAAATCGTGAATGGCATATTCCAGTTGCCAAATTTCATTCAGTGCTGAGAAAAGTCCATCTCACTGGCAGCTCATCCTTGTTCATCAAATTCCAGAAGACTCTCCACACAAACATAAAAAGATGGACAGTTTAGCAGACGGGGGCAGTGGAAACAGAGAGTAGATGCACTGGGAATAAGAAACCCTGACAAACATGTAGACAATGGAAAACAATATGCTGTGAAAACATAATGTACATGTTGTACTGAGGAGGATGTAGATTGAGACCCATAAATATTAGGCCCATGTCTGGTAGCGAGGTGAGGAGGCAGACAGACAGACATCCTCAGGCTTGTCTGGGAAGGTTTTGTCAGGAAATTCAACTAGCTTGTCGGTGCAGCTTTCAGGAGTTTAAGAAAGAAAAAAGGCACAGGAAACTCAGACGCATGTCTAAAACATGACAAAACAGTCTTTTAAAGGTAAGTAGTATTCCATTTTGGATCATAACATCCAGTTATTTATAAATTCTTACAAGTAAAACAACAAATCTCCTTCACTTTTATCATCCTTCACTCTTGAACAAAATTTATTCAGAGGACAAACGCCCTTCTCTACTTAGTCTTCATCGGTTTGGCATCATTAGAAGTGCAGGTCAGCTACTGTGGACTTTTTTTTTGTGTGTGGAAAAAAAGACGGTTTTGAAAGTGGTGGAAGGTCTGAAAGCGGGGTTTTAATAGTAACTGCCCAGGTGGGATGGCACATGGGTGTTAGGGTGGCGGGGGACGTTTGGGTTGGGGTAGATGCCTGCAGTGGGTGAACTCCAGTATGGAGCGGTGGGTCCAAAGAAGTTGGAGGATGTGACTGGCATAGACGGAGGGTGAGGGGATACGAAATTGACCTTCTGCTGGTGCGCGTGGTAGGAAGGCACATAGGCTAGGTCTGAGGGGTACTTATACATGGAGGATTCAGTGGGGTGCGGCTGCAGCGCCTGAGCGATGCCGTGAAAGTCAAACTTGTAGGCGTAACGCTTGCCGTGCACCTTGGTCATGATATTTTTGTCATAGTAGTAGCGCAGCGCTCGGCTCAGCTTATCATAGTTCATGTTGGGCTTGCTTTTACGCTCGCCCCAGCGCCGGGCCACCTCGTCCGGGTCTGTCATCTTGAATTCCCCGTTGGTGCCCTCCCAGGTGATGCAGCCGGCGTTGGCACTGTCGGACAGGAGCTCCAGGAGAAACTGCCACAACTGAATCTGGCCTGAACCTGACAGTGGACACAAATGCAAAAATTTGTCACGGGGAAAGATGCGTTCAAGTCCGGCTAAGAGCACAGTCTGATCCTATTATTCACTAATTAAGCCATAAAGATCCAAACATACACCACTGAACAAAATCATCTACTGATGTAAACTGTTTAATACCTGTTGATCCACTAATCCACTAACCTATCAATATATGTAGAAAAATAATGTCATTTTTCATGGTCATCAGATTTTTGGACGTTCAGAGGCTCCGTAGTGAACGTGGAAACACCGTCATCTTCTACAACACTGACTCACCAGTAAAATTCATGGAGTTGGATCAATGACAGTGGATGGAGACAGTTGTTTTATATTCAGTTAATGAGAGATTTTGATGGAAAAAGTCACTTTTTCTTCAGTTTTCTCAGTTTTTGATACAATAACCCTCAACTTTACTCTGAGCTTTTATGAACATCTGCAAAATCTGTGAATTAAATATGGGAAAATACATGATTTACTAGCTGAAAAAATGCAAAATACAGAGGATAATATTAGAATAAATGGTGATAAATCACTTAAAATTAAATATAAAGAACAATTCATTTGGGAACTGTCATAAAAGTAGCACTGGGTCTTTATGGGTTAATGACATGTTATCAGTCCAGCCTGGTCTGAATAAAAGGACACTGTTAAGCTTCTAAGAATGTTTGTTTACAGCACAGTCTTGGGCTTTTACCTGGATTTGCTAGGCGGCTACTGGTGGGACCCAGAATCTGGTAAGGATCTGAGGACAAGAGAAGAACATTGTTAGTTGAGACACTGGTTGCCATGGTGACATGACAGAAACCTCTTCTAATCAGTAACACAGACTAAACCATTTCACAGTAGTTTTAAGAAGAAACACCAGATTATTGTGAAACCATGTTGGCTAATTTGTAGCACAGGATAGTGTGAGATAAAACATTCCAAAAACAGATATTATTAAATTACTACTAAATCACATCTTAACATTTTTTCCACTTTTCTGATCCTGTGACAAATTATTATTTTCAGATAAGTACACTGTTGCCCATGAAGTTGGAATACTTTTGTTTTCTGACACATTCCTCTTTTTATTCCTATTTATACACATCAGTAATCGCCTTTGATCCAGTTTAATGATTATACTGAGTCCCAGTTACACTTTATCTATCAAAAATAAATCAAATTGTTATAATTTCATGAGGTACAAATATTTTATCCCAACTTTATCGGCAACAGTGCATTATCTACAACATCAGTGTATGAGTCTTTATAAACAGCACAAAGTTATTTATGTTAATTGTTATATGACCATAGAATAATTATGTGTAACTCAGTTAAATATGAGCAAAATAATGGAAATCTTAGTATAAAAAACACTATTTGGACACAAATACTAGGACACAGTACACCTACAGCTGCAGGGTCATTGATTTAAAATATTACTATTACATAAGTCTTTATCCAAGTTGTCAATAATTATCATGATAAATGTCAAACCAATATTTGTTTAAAATTTAAATGCAGAGTTTTATTCCTGCGGTAGAGTTAAAGAAACCATGGATGTCACTTGGTTTTAAAATGATTATTTATGATCAAAACATGACAAATGTTTCAGAAAAAAGAACATTGAGTAAGTTGTGACGTAAAAACAAATTCAGAGGCATTTTGTGAATGTAGATGATTATTTACACCAAATCAACCCTCAAGATGAAATGAAAAAGGTTATCATAATTGTATTTATTGCACATAGTTTGCAAAATTATCATTTTGTAGTCCAGACCTTTGTTAGCAATGAAACACCTTAATTCGACTTACACGCAATGTACTTTTTTCCATATAGTGTAAATTTAATTAAAACCAACTCAAGATGTTTGCCAGTGACTTTGCTTGTAACATATTTACATATATAGATAAAGCCAAGATGTGTGTGTACCTGGTTGAGCTCGAGGCTGCTCAGTGGACTTAGTCACATTCTGGGTCACCACTGGTGAGCCTGAAAGAAGATGAGGGAGAAAGTACATGTGAGAGACAGAGAGTGGGAGAGAGTGTTAGATTAAAAAGCTTCAGAGTAAACATCAGTGAGGTGGCTACAGATAACAAAGTTACACATCATGAAGGCATGTCAGCAGCCGTCCAAAGCAAATAAGGCAGTAGCTGGTCTTCTGGACTGATTTCTTTGGTGTGTCTGTTCATTTTCTGACAACTGAAGTCATAATCCTCCAAGTGCCTGTCCGACATGTCTAGACTGAGTGGATGTGGGGACTGCCCTGACGTGTTGTTGTTGATAATGTTCACATCATTGGGGTAAATACAGGCTCATGCCACATTTCGCTGCTATATTTACTAGTACTATATTTACTGGGCTGCCAGAGGAGCTGCAGTCATTTCTCTGTCCTCACCTTTGCCGCTGTGGATGTTGTTTGACCATCCTGTCCGCCGTACTGCATCATATGAAGAATCTGACCAAGAGGGAACAAGGAGGGACAAACGTTAGCAACATGAATAAAATGTCATTCACTTTTCTATCATCTATTAAACAAATAACTAATTATTAATCAGAAAATGCTGTCTGACCAAATACATTAAAACTTGTCTGTGTTCATGTACAGAAAGGTCTCTTGGTCTTGTACTCGCTTACTTTCAGAAAATAAATTTGCAAAGGATGTTAGACAGTAAATCTATCAAAACATGATTCAAGATGGTCTGTCTTTGCAGGATATCTGGACATGGTAATGTGGTTTTTGTTTGAGATATAATAATGGATCACATGTTGATGGCACAATGTTTGACTAATGCTGCAGTTGGTTGAGCATCTTGCAACACTCTGACCACAAATAAGAAGTCTGATGCAAATTAACGTTCAACAGTACAACAGAGACACACGCAGACAAAGCATGCACATGTCATTCACCCTGATCCCACCTCCCCACACAAGCGGCTTTCATGGAACCTTGACAAGCAGCCAACCTATTTCAGTTTGAATGAGGTCTACCTACTGTGTGTCTGTGGTGTAAACCTGACTGAGTGTGAAGCTGGACAGCTTCCAGTAACAATCAATCACACTGACACAAGCAGATAAAACAGAGGATGTTCGCTCTCCTGGCAGTGTCTCAAAAACCCGGCTGCACCCACGGTGCACCTGGCCAGCACCCTTGATGGTTCATATTATTTTAGGCTAAAACAGTTCAAACATTTATCAGAACACAGAGAAATACGATACTCAATGTTGCCAGATATTATTTTTATTTCTTGCCGTGAACAGCAACACTATCACGCTCTGTAAACATTAATGTCAGCAATGTTTCTCCCAGGCAAAGTGTACAGTCATAGTGTAAGTCATGACAGAGGTTGTTGCTGGGATCAGCAAGATGCTGGAAGGTCGAGAGGCAATCCCATTCCCCATCAAGGGAAGCAGAATGTTTGAGAAGCAAGCTTACTGAGTTGGGAGTTTGATTCCCTAGATCTGACTATGAGCCTGACTGCACTGTAAAAAAAAAAAGAAAGAAACTAAATGTTGAAATCAGGTCAGTGGCATAGGCTGATTGTCCAGTGAAAAACTGTATTAATATTTCACGGAGGGGTAATGTTGTTTTTCTAACTAATGAAAATGACATTTCGGGGAAATGTGCATGATTATTTATTAATCTGAAAGGTATGATTAAAATATGATTAAATATGTTTTGAACTTCAACTACAAATGCTGTCTGTGTGTATTTGTGTGCTTGTTCACCAGGCATTAATATTAATGCGTTTGCAAATTATTCTCATTCTGTTTTATCTAGTTCAAAAACACTCCTGCAGACTTCCTGTTTAACTAAGTTCACACACCAAACTCACAGACACAATGCTTTTAATTTTGTGTGATGTTCACAATCATCATATTCTTTGCAAAACATGGTCTTTGTGTGGCATCTCAGCCCTTTTTTAATCCCACGCAATCACTCCATAGGAACATCCAGTGATGATCAAATTCATCATTGTGCCAGGCCACTTCTAAACACTGTGCAATACTGCCCCCTTATGGAGAGAGGAATATTCACCAACTAAACAATAAAAACTAATTTCATTTCTGTTTGAAGAAAAGCTCAATTTTACTTCTCAGTCTATTTGCAAATGTAGAATTTGCCTGGAGACTGTTCTTAAATGCAACACAATTGTAATCGATTTAATAGATGTTACATTACAGCTAAAAGAGAAACAATACTGTTGTCACACATAATGGTCCAACAGTTCAAGTGGTTGCATTTATTATATTTGTACCTTTATTTCCATGCCATCCTTTTTAACAGTTAAAAAAAAAAAGTCTCCTATGGTCAATATTTTGTAAATTAGTATTATATTTCCAGCATTTAATCCCATGTGTCTGTAATTTGTTCATAATTGTATTTTACAAATTCAATTGTACTGTTAGATTCATATTTATCAGTCTAATCTAATCTAATCTAATCTAATCTAATCTAATCTGAAACACAAGCGTCCTATTGTTTCAGTTGCTTTCATCACTAAGTCAGAGGTTTTTTCATGCTGTGTACTTGTAAATGGTGTTCTGTTTTCTTGGTTTAAGTTTCTGTGCGGCAGAATATCCTTCAGCAGGAAAACTTTACACAGCTTATGCACCTCTTGATCTCTTTAGCCTCCATGTCAACAGAGGGCCCGTTTCTGTCTAGAGATGACAAGAGGGGTCTTTGAGAGTGAATAAATAGATTCTCACAAAGGACAAAAGAGTGCATGTCTATACACCCGTCAGTCTACAAACATGTGGATGAGATGAAAGAGATGTATTTGCGATAAAACAAAAAGTGATCGCAAGAATTAAGGGCTGAGTAATAGAAAGAAAGACAAAAAGAAGGAGAAGAGGTGCATATAACAAGCAGGCTGCCGTGGCTCAGCGGGGCTGTCAGGTTCAATCTGGTGTGGGCCGGCAGAATAGCCAAGGAGCAGTGACTGGGGGAGAGTCCTGGGAGACTTGTGTTTCCTGCCTGCCTCGCCTGCAGACAACCTCTCTTTGTTTTACTGGCCCTTTTTTCCCCTCTACTCACCGCCCACCCCCTCTCCATCGACTCTCCACCACCCCGAAAAAAACACAACGGGGCTACCTCCATCAAACGTCCAGAGAGGGGTTAGAAACAGAAGAGGAGATGTTGGGGGAGAACTGAACATAAATGGAAGAGATATGGGAGAAAAAGGTGAAAGAGTCACAGAAAGGGAAAATATTGGGGAGCAAAAAGATGGAGACGGACAGCGAAAGTATAGGGGTGAAAACGAAATGAGTAGGACCAGAACAAAGAGAAACAAAACAAAGGGGTGGGGTGTGGGGGGGGATTGTAAAAGAGTCAGACAAAACACAACTTTGGTATTTGAGAAAAAAAAAGCAACAAATCCAGCTACTGTCTGGAATGGGCTAGAGGAGATGCCCAGTAATGTGGTGGGATCCACATCTTTTAGATACCCTCACTGTAGTTATTGGCAGAAAATTGCATTCACCTCCAAAATCATTTCCCGTTAGCCACACACAAGTGAGAATAAAGGAGGAGAGTGCCAAAAAAGCTAAAAATGCACCACTACACACTTTTACAAAATAATCACTTTAATTGGATGGTGAGAAAGGTGGGGAAATGGAAAGAAAAGTGCAGGAGAATAAAGCAGCGACGCATGTAAAAATGTGTCGGGTAGGGGGTACACAATCAGAGCCAGCCACGCAAATGGAGTCACAGACCCGAATGTGCACACACACAGAGCTGTCTCATCCCCAACCTCCCCCCTCCACCTCCACCTCCTC
>JAPQRP010000006.1:14149528-14164004 GCA_037367295.1 Apogon hyalosoma | reverse complement strand
GATATTGATGTAAGAACTGAAGTGATTTTGGTTATTATCAAGAAAACATGGAAAATGGATAGATATCAGCTCTTAAATTAAACTCCTATGAGCTATTTGTGTTGTTACCGTTATATTTGTCCAAACAAATGTACCTTTAGTTGTACCAGGCCTTAAAATCAACAAGAAATTGAAGAAAAAAAAGGGGTGGTCTAATAATTTTTTCCGCGACTGTATGACAACAAAAGAGGTGTGATAACTGGTAATATCTGAGATGGCAGTTTTTTGTGTCATACCTGGATCCGTTCATGTGCTCATATTCTCTCTTAACATTGACCCGCACTGGTTGGTTGATCCACTCCTGCTGTGGGGGTAAGGGGTTGATTTTGTGGGTCTGGCCATAGTCTTGTGTGCCAGATGCAGTCATGTCTGTCTTAGGGAGAGGGGCAGCAGCAGCGTAAGGAGGCTCAAATAATGACTGGTCTTCACTCACCACTGATAACGCCTCCTAGAGTGAAAGAAACAAACATTTAGTCTTTACGCTTAATGTGAAATTTAATAATACGACCAGTAAACACTTTAATATTGGAAGCAAACTCAAAAATAACACAAAGTAGATGCATGTACACTCACTAACACAACTGAATGTCATGTCACTCACTCATTTGATGCTACCCAGAAACTTGTGATGGTAGATTTTCAATCTCTTGTGTATTTTTGTTTACAGTAATTATGTGCAGTTATGGGTCATATCGCAGTCTGGCATCCAAAGTAGTTTTTTTTTGTATATACAGCCCGCATTGCAACTGCAGCTTCCTGTTGATTTTAGGAAAACTTCAATCATGCCCACAGTGGAGAAAGAAAATGTTGGGCTGGTTCTGATGTACTATGTTATCAATGATCAGCTGTTTAACTAGTAATGTCACAAGAACTCTCACATTTACTACGCAAACTGCAGTACATGATTTCAACCGAGATCCGCAGCAGTGTAATTATTTTTCCGTTGCTGGTGTCGGTGTTTTTTTCTTCGCGTCCTGATGCGTCTGTCTTGTCTGGGCCGTGGGTTTCCCCCGTCAGCTGAAGACTCAACAGAAGCAGAGGGTTCACCATTACACTGACCCTTCTGCTTTGTCTCAGCTGGAGCAATGTAAGTTTATTAAAGAAAACAAACGCAGCAACTCAGGGCCCGGCCAAGATATTATGTGGTTTCAACATGCTCCACGTGTAACATTTTAGAAGTGCAGTGTGGATTATGTTCTTGATGGGTCACATTTTTGCACACATATGTTTTTAACATGCAGATCATTGCTCAGTGTTTGAAAGTGGATAGAGTCAGGGAGTGTCACCATCCCGGACTATGAGGGACACATTTTTTCAGTGCTTTTCATAACCTGTAAAGACACAGATGCAGCTTAACTTAATGAGTCTTTGTCATAACTCAACAAACTATAATTATCAAAACATTAAAGTAAATAATAATAATTTTAAAAAAACAACAAGTCAGAATATCAACTGAAATCATTACAGTCATATGTCTCTGCTGAGGATTAGGCTCGGGTCTGATGCACATCTGGATCTCATAGGATCTTATGGCACAGCTTAGACCGAGACGTGTCTAATCCCCAAGGACTGAATTATTTCATTCCAAAATGCCACATATCTGCTTCAGGGGAAAAACGCTATCTGATATTCATTGATCAATATTTCCAACATGTAGCCGTTTGCATTCTCAAGAATTTGACTTTTATGAAATCAAAATCCTCATGATCTCGCTTTGCTTCGGTATCATTCCATTCAAGGACATATCATGCAAGGAGAACGTTTTCTATTAGCTGCTTTTTATGAATGACAAATGTCTGATTTTACAGCAGCTTTTCACTGGCACAACAGAGGACAGGGTAAAGTTTATGATCAAGAGGATTCATGCATTCATTCCATTATTTTAACTTATATTGAAACTGTTATAAAAAGTCATCTATTGATTGTTTTAGTAAGTGTCTGAGGCAGTTGTTCTTGTTACAATTTATGCAGTGATAAAATGAACACTGAAAAAAAATCTACAAACATTTTAGCAAACACAGTTTTTCTTTTTTGCTTAAATTGCTGTATTTAATCTGTACCATATAGTGATTTTATAAGTAATGTATGAAATAGCAGGTGAAGTGTTTTGTCTACTCAATACATTATCTTTACACTGGGATAAAGCAGACTTTAATCCTTCCAATAATGGAATCAGTTGTAATGTCTTAGATCTACTGCTGGTTGGATTTAGTGGCCAAAATATAAATATTCATTAAGTTTGACTGATGTAAATGTTTTCATGTGTTTGTAAAGATGCTGGACTTAAATACAAAGTATTAATTGTACAACTCATACAACTAAAATAATTTGCATGTGCTGTATTACATATTTGCCCACGTACAGAAACACCTACAGACCAATAAACCAGTGAATTAGGGATTCTACAAAATACAACTCTGAAGGTGAAAGGGTGGATAAAGATGTAGCCAGAATTAGAGTTTCTAGTGATTTCATCAGTGGGTCTATTGTGGTCTGAACACTAGCGGCAGGACTTACTATCTGAGCAGAACACACCAGCTAGTCTGTGGATGATAAAGTGTAGAAGAGTGAGCGAATGTCTCATTACAGTCAGATAAGAGCTTAGTTAAGCAATATGACTGTTGCATGTTATATTTACAGTGACATATCAGTCTGCACAATTGAAACCATGATTGGCAAGTGGCTTGTGCCTATCAAGATTGTGGAGACTTTTTAAAAATAGCAGCTCACCACTTTCATGAGGGGAAGCTGAAAAGACAACAGATCACTGCCAATATGCTGTGTTTTCTTTCCAGTATCTGCGGAGAACACACACATACTGCCAGTAAGAGCTCTAGACGGTTACTCTCTGTTTCTATCTCACAATAAACCACAGATAACTTTTAAGTTGGTTGTGGGCATGAAGAAGATATATCTGTCCATTAAAGTGTTTTGTTTTGTTTGTGAGCTTTTCAAAAACATGATATTTAACTCTATTTTGGTCACGTCTTTCTCAGCAGGACCACAGACAAAAGGGAAAAAACATCAAATAAATCACATACAGCATTATTATAAGCATTGTGTGAGTGTGACACCTGCTGGGAGCCACTTCTGTTCTGTTTACATCAGTCAAGCCTATCTCTCCAAATGCGTCACGACGCGTCTGGAGCAGACTGGATATATGCAATAGCTCCACATCCAGACTACACGTGTGTCTGTTTGGCTTTCACACACAGCCATCTAGCAGGAGCCACCCAGGGGGGGCATTCCTGTCTTTTGTTTAAGAAGGAAGAGGAAACCTGTCAGGAAAAGATTGTGTAGAACAGGAAACTCTCATGGCTAGAGAGCCCTTCCTTTCTTTTAGAGGGTATGAATGCAGCTTGCACTCAGTCATTTATACCTAAGGATTCAATTATGATTACATTCTTGTCACAACTTCTTGCTTTGTTAGAAACATCCCTATACTCTTGCAGCATGGCATTCGTCCTCAACACAGCAAAACAATCAGAGTGGCGTGAGCGGTGAACGACGGGATTTAAGAGACTATATATGCAGCCTCACATTTTTGTCTGGCCAACGTTTACACTCTTCCAAAACTCACACCACACCCAGCCGCCACAAACCCGCTACTTTAAATTTCCTAAAAGAAAACAACTCACATTACTTTTTAGCAACAATAAGAGTAAATACAGATGCCGCATTCTTCAGAGCTCCCACTTGTTAAGTGCAGGACACAGACAGACCGTACCGCAGCAGGCTGATCTAATGGGGACTTGCCATTCAACATCTGGTGGCTGCAGCCATAATGCATCTGGAATTTGACTGTCGGGGGCCAGTAGCCAATGTTAATGTAGACCAGCACTCTTGACTACCAACATACCATTTCAAAATGGTTGGGTAACTATATAAGAAGCAAGCCAATGTATCATTGTGAAGCGTTGTGGTTTGAAGTGTTGCAAAGTGTGCAGTTACCGCCTGAAGTTACCAAATGACAGCTTTCACTTTGAAAAAAAAAAAAAAAAAAAAAAAAAAAGAACCTCTCCTTCAGCGGAAGAGCAGTTGAAACAATCAACATCAAATGAGATGTCGTTTCTTTTGTAAATACCAAAACAAGTTTTTTTTGACCACGACAGGATCAGCGGACCGAGCCGGGCGATGTGCCACACCGCTATTGCGCAGCTCGACACATCGTATCCAGCGGCACATCCACTCATGCATATTGCTCAATCCAGCTGCCCAGACTAAACCAAACCGTTGAACTCGTGGATTACTTACACCTATATGAAAGCACAGTCTACCACATGTTGCCTGAAACAAATAGCCAGTCCTTTGTGCCTCTCCAGACGTGCGTAATTGTGCGCTTGATCCACAAAGTCCAAAACGTGATTCCGATTTAGCCTTGAATCCACACCGTAGCGTATCCTCACAAACCGGGCAGTTTACAGCAAAAAAGAAAGCGGATACTTTGAAAGAAAGAGGAAAAAAAAGATGTAAATCTGGTTACCGCTCTCAGACTGAGAGAAAAAAGCCGCTCATCGCCGTCAGATTGGAGGTCCCAGCTCACAGACCGACACAGAGGGGCATTTCAACCCATTGCTTAAAAAAAGGAGGCGCAACTCCGAAAAAGCTGTCTCCCACAAACTCATACACCCCGCTCTCCACCCTTACCTTAATAGTTCCGTCCATTTTGCGCAATTTTCAGCGGACCCCGACAATATCCCAAACATGACACGCTCCTGAATTAATTCCAGCCCCCGGTATGTGGCGGAGAGAAAGAGACACTTTTACCGGATTGGGTTTTTTCTTTCCTCTAAATTTGGGAAGTGAAGTCACCGCTGTTGAGAAGGAAGCTGTGTGTCACCGAAAGCCCTGCCTTCAAAAAAGCAGGATACTGTCCCAGAGAGATAAGCAGGGAAAACAATTGAGTGTTCGCTCCGCTGTTATGTTTTTCTCCTCGGAAATATTTACAGGATGGCTGCCTGCGTTGTGCACTGCCATAGCTGTATAGTCCGCTTCAGAATAGTGTTTTGCTTTCCCAGTAATGTCACAGATGGTGTGGAAGAGTTTACTATTGGTCCGAGTTATGCGTTATTTCTGCATACTTTTAACATAGACTTTCCACTTTTGTCACAGGACACTAAAATGCTCTTTAGGGCGCGTATAGACTCACGCCTACGCCTCAGACTTACATATGGCCATACCTCCATCCATTTTTTTTTTTTTAAATGCAAAACCAGCCTATTCTCTTTTTTCCCCATATTTCATTGTCATATTGATCCATTGCTTTATTGCCTTTCAATGTGGACAAACGTGTCTTTCAAAATGTACTTATGGAGCTTTGAATCAAAAGAGGAAAAGACTTGAATACCTACGGCGACCCATGTCTTTTTTGTTACAGCTCTCTAAGCCACTGTGAAGTTTTCCTGAGACACCATTAATAAAATCCAAGCATTCAGTTCCTAACCGCACTATAGTCTGAGGGTCTGCTCTACACGTGTGCGTCTGCTGTTCAACACAAGCCTGAACGGATGAAACGCACTCATACAGCACATACTGGAAAAGATGTGGATCTTCCCTTATTGTTGCTGTATCTTTATTTTATTTTACTGAATGGTTTCAAGCCTGAGGAAAAAACACTTAACCCCCCCACCCCCAACCCCATGTAGGTTTTTTTTTTTTTTTTTTCGTCTACCCTATGAAATTGCCCTCATCAATTCAGGTATAATTTTAGCCCAGATGCTGAAAAACGAGCCAACACTAGACCAGATGCTGTAAAAAAAAAAAAAAGAAGTCATTTTGCACAAATTTATTAGCACCCAATCGTTCCAAACGCAAGTTAAATAATTCCACTTCAGCCCAGAATGCAATTTGTCATTTATATGTATTTTTTCCCAGTCAAACTAAGGCACTTTGATAGAGCAAAAGCAGATCAATCCACAAGAGATCCAGATTCACAGGAGGAAAAAAAAAGACACATTTTTTTTTAGTGATTACAAATATAGACGTAATAAATCTGCGTTGTAAAACTCTTAAAGATGCAGAATGGTGATGGATATTTTTTGCAGTGTGGTATTCTGCCTTGGGGAGCGGCCTCTTGAGTGGCCAAACAGAGACTGCGCCGCAGCGACTGACAGCAGGGCCGGCCTGTCTGCTCTCAACTTGGGGGTCTGGTCGAGCTGAGGGCCCCCACCCTTGGGACCACCACATCTGGATCCTGCTATGGGTCAAGGCTTCTCCTGCCTGAGGCCAGTTCAGACTCGTGTAATTAAGGGAGACACCTTGTTTAACTCTTCAGTGACTGGTTTGGTTCTCTTTTTGTTTTTCTATACATTCCAGCGTCTGAGGTTTTCTTATACTCTTTTATTGTAGGCAGAGCGGTGATGAAGTGGCGAATTAAAGAGGTGCTTGAGCTGTGAACTGGAGTTGGTGATCCGCCATGGTGTTTTGTGACCAATAATAGAAACACATGTAAAACTATATGTTACAATCCCATGTCATGTCAGGTTTTTACAGTGATGTGTTTATTTTGATTTATTTTGATTCAGAGGCTTAATTTACTATTTAATGCAACATATTTTCCAAACCATTACTTAGACAGCCAGTCCTTAACTGTATTAAAGCACTTTATCATTCACCTATCAGTCATAAAGGTTATTAAGAAGGCCGTGTGGGGGGGGTCCAGGACCTACCAAGACCATAATGAATACAGTGGTAACAAACATTTTGGAAGGCCAATAAACAGATGCAAGTTGGTTTACACAGTGAACCACAGAACATCTGGCTTGACGCTGGAACTAGACAGCCAGACATTTCTTCCTTACACCACGAGCCAGTAGCTCCTCTGTGTCTCCACTGGGGCAACAGGCCAGAGGTGGGCGGACACTGCTGAGTTTATGTTCAGTGGGCTTTCAATTGTTAGACCCACCCTTCACTTCTTTAGATTATAGGATGCACTAATAACTAACTTATCTCCTGCCAATAGCAATATTTAGTAAATGAGGAATTTAGCTGCAGGAAAAAAGCTGCCACTGTTTTGTTTCTCAACTTTCAGGATTTTTCATCTGTATTTTTTTTTTTTCTTTCTTGTGTCTTTACATAACTTGTCAATGCACTGCTATGCTCCACTTGTATTAAAAGCAGATCTGGTTTTCATTTTATGCAACGCACAAGTGATATTTTTTACAGTGCTACCTATAAATTGATTGTTTTGTACAACTCTTTGCCCACTGACTTGCACATATGGGACCTCACTGCATCCTTCCTACGACTCAAATTGCTACTGAGCGTTGTGAGAATGCTTTACCACTGTGTTATGCTAACTTAGAAATAGTCCCAGTCTGCATGAGCTGGCTATAGTTACTGTTTATTAGACTGCAGACTTGTATTCAGATCATTCCTTCTCTCGGGCTTATAGACAGGCCGAGTCAAAATAGTGAGGGCAAGAAGTGGAGTCTGCTGCACATATAGCAAGAACTGTCTGGCCCCTTCGCTCTAGGCCATAATTAATTTGAGATTTATTTTTATTGGAGAGTTCCAGTCTCGCTTGGCCTTAACCAAACAAAACCAAATGCTGGGGCCGTAGATTCGCTTCAATGAGGAATATTTCTTTTAAATTCTGTATTGAGGCGTGCCACATTTTGACCAATATCTCCCTGAATGTAAGTGGGTGGGTTGCAGAACTTGCATGCAAAGAATACACAGCAACCTTGAAACCAGGCAGAAAAAAATAATATTTTTGGAGCCAGAACGAAAAGAACAAAACAAAGTTGCATTTCCATGGAAAATCAAAGGCTTTAGAAGAATCCACAGAGATGCAAGAACTGTGAAAAAAATGATATATAGAGGGACTGTTCGAGCCTTATTAACTTGTCCCCCCCTCTCTCTCTCTTATTTTGGTGAGCAGAAAGAGTCATTTAAAAGCATATTTTCTAGTAAAACATTACAACAAATCAGTAATTGTCCTGAGAACTGAAAGTCGGTTTTTCCCTTCAGTGGCACAAACGCCGTGGCTGCATGAAAAGGCCCCTTATTCTAAAGGGGAAATAAGTCTTAAAAACATTAACAAGTTACCTTTGGAAAATACCTTGATTATGAAGATATTACCATAGCCCCCTCTGCACAATGACTTGTTTTAATGAAAAAGCACAGTCACCCTCAGCAGATTATTATTAGGATGGATGTGAGTGGACATAAGCCACGCAACCGTCAAATACACTGACACCACTGTGCGCAAAGGCCACTTTGAACTTGACATTGTGTGGACAGCATACAGCCATAAGCTATACGGTTTTATATTGAAAACAAAAATTTTATGGTTGCAGCGCTTCAGTTGTAGCAGTTGCAGGTAGTCACGCTGCGCCATATGTGATGCAGTATTTAAATGTTAAAACCAGATGTGTGCTGTTTGCTTTATTTACATTCTCTGGAGAGATAGAGGGAGAAAGAGAGAGAGAGAGAGAGAGAGAGGGGGGGGGGGTCATGACGTCAAGCACGATAAAACTGTAACAGCAACATTTTAGTGCTGAAGACAGAAATTGTCAAATCGGTTGTGACACCACAGAAAACCACATATGCGCAAAAGAAGAGCAAACATGCACGTAATGTTACCAAAAAAACAAAAAAAAAAAACAAAAAAAAAACGCATGGCCACATGTGTGAAGCTACAGGTGTCAAACTCCAGATAAAAAAGCAAAATGATATTATTACGTTGAACAAGTCTGAATATACCCTCTCGTGTATAAAAAAATGCACATTAAAGAGTCAGTTTTCTTAATTAAATAAAATAAGCATCGAACAGCAGTGTCATTACCCAGACTGGAACGGCCTGGAACACCTATGGGGTGTTGTTACAAAATGTGTGGGTTTAGTTTAACAATGGTATTTTGAGCTAAAGTCATGAAAAATGAAAGGACTGAGGTTTGTCCTTCCAACATTACCTGATCGAAGAGACGGTGGTGTCTTACCTTGACGTAAGACGACGTGTCAGGGACAGTTTGAAACATGTCTACTTGACAGACAGGCCCAAGGGTGCTAAGTATCCAATGGGCCCTGAAAGAAGAGGATGGGGAAAACACATTATTATTATTATTATTATTATTATTGCTTTCTCGATTAGAACCAGTTGCTGTTGCATTTTCCTGCCTCTGAAAGTGGCTTTCTGTGGCCAGTTCCAGCAAATATTATAGAAAATGCTCCTCCTTGTTGCCATCAAGTCCGTAGGCTTCTTGACATGGCAGCTATGTGCGCCACAGCAAACACTCCGTGAGCACTGTGGGTTTTTTGAACTTCCACACAGGGCACGCAGGGGTTACCACTTCCACCAAAATAAAAGGAAAGGCAAATCTGGCTAATGATCCCCTGCGTTTCTGAGTGGACACACAGAGGCTTAATTCACTCATTTATCTTGACCATATAAGGTTTATTCCATGGGTTCGTTTTAATCATTTGTCCTCACACTACAAACACCAACAGATGGAAACTGCACCACTGACTCACTGGTAACATGGATGAATTGGGCCTGTTTCGAGTCGCCCAATAAGAAATGGGCAGCGAGAAGACGAAGAGGGCCCCATCCCAACCCCCATCACGTTTTCCCCTAAAGCTTACCACATATTGAAACACTTTTCGCTTTAATAAGTGCAGCTTACAAAGTCTAGGGTGAAAGGGCACTTGGAGGACGGTGTCTTTAGCCCTTCCCTCCCTGCGCAATTATTAGGAAGGCAGTGGCACGTAGCGTCACACAATGCAGTTACAAACACCGTGTCATACCTTACATGAATGTGAATGGCACATTTAAGTTGAACACAGTTTAACAAGGCCTGCGGGACATTATTCTTTCTCCTGTTCAGTAGCATTCATGACATGAACTGACAGGACAATATATACATCACCTAATCGTGACCCCTTTTCCTGATTTTTTTCTGGGTATTGCGCAAAATTGGTGGTGCGTTCAGATGCACTATCCGGGCCTTAAGTCAACTTACTAAAGGGGAAATCTTGAAAAAAAAAAAAAAAAAAAGACGCCAAACTAATAATTAAACGGAAATAGAGACAGATCAGTGCGGTCAGAATAATACCACCACAATTTCACGTTTCTGCATAAGTGTTTTTACGCACTGAATTCCTCCAGGCTGCTTCTCGATAAATTAGCCAAGGACGGGGCTTATATATTATATATATTATGAACGTGGCACCGTTTAAATACGAGGTGACCAGTGGATTTTTTTCTAGGTTCCTGCAGGCAAACGCAGGGCTCGCCTCATAAAGTTCCCCAAATGCATCCAATTTCTAAGCGGTAAAAAGAGCATAGGATACCGCATCTGCAGCCAATTAGGCGGAGGAGGACTGGTGAATAACGGCGTGAACCTTCCTTCGAGACAGCCCAGTGGGCCGGGACCCCTCTAGTGTTACATTTTAAGCATCTTACCTTGCGGTTATCCATCATAAGCGAGAGCCAACTGATTTCAACTTATACGCATTCCGTTTTTTCCCTCCTTACCAATCCTACAGACCAAAAACACCCCAAGTGAGACCGAAAAAGGAAAAGTTGAATGTATTCGGATTGCAAAAAAAAACTCATGTAACTCATACTTTACAGCAGGTAAAACTCCGAGGAGCGAATGCATTAATAAACCCTACTGTTTTTACTTCACGATCACAGTCCAAAACATTCTCCATATTCTGTTATAATCGATTAAAGCGCAATGCGTAATTTTACGCACCGAGTTTAGACCCCATTCACAGAAAAATAAATAACACACGTGGAGCCGATTTATGGCATTGCATGCACACCTACATTGCTGACTTTGAAGCAGGAGTTTGCAGAAAACACAAACAGCTCATGTTGTTTTTCTCCCCCTCACTCACCTGTCGTTACCGAGTCGGTTCGGTTTGATCGCTTCGATTTAACGACCCCCTCCTCAAATTGTAAATAATTAGTTCCGTCCAGGCAAAGCCGTTTTCCGATGATGTTGATGAGGATGATGATGACAGTGAGTTATTTTGAAGGAGCGAAAAAGGAGCGCCGGGTGTATGAATGGAAATGTTACTGAGATGGAAGAGCCGCGACCAATGAGCAGCGAGAGAAAACCTCCCCTCGCCTTGCCTTGTGAGGCCACTGAACCATGAAATAAGGGAAAAGCAGAAAGAGAAAGAGCGTCATAAATCTGCTTTATAAAGTGTTTAGTGAAGGAAGGTGTCGATAAAATGTAGAGCATATTTTTATAGCTTGTGAGCTGCAGATAGTAGACGGCCACTTTGTGTGTTTGTACATAATATAATTCATAGTGAGCAGTTGTGATGTGGGTAAACTGGGAAAAAAAACAGCACCAGCATCTGTACAAAAACATTTTTTTCTCTCTCCTGAGAAAGTGCCAACGTTTATTCTCTCACCTGCTGACTTCTCATTTAATTTAGGCTACTTTATAACCGCAAAAACATTTAATCTGACATGTTTTATTAGAAACGCACACAATATGACCCACAAAAACAATCTGGAAATGAATAAAAGCATTCTGACTTTCACACCTTAACACTGCAAAATAAACGGACTTGAGCAAACTCCAAATATTGTCGTTAGTTGCTATTAATTCGGAGGAAAATACTCCTAATAATCGTTCCAGCAGCTGCACATATGAGTGAATTTTTATGCAAATATGTGCGCATGTTCCTGTCTGTCCTCACAGTGACAGTTCCCGCAGGAATAAAACTGCAAGGCGAGTTCCTTTGCAGCGGGTTTGTCTTTTCCTGCCCAGTTGACCCCACTCACTTCACTAACTTCATTTCCTTCGCATTGCCCTCATCTTATAGACCAAGAGTCCCCCAAAGGATGTGGGGCAATTCACAGTGAGGAAAGTCGCCCAACCATAGCACTTTATAGCCTCATCAAGGTCGTTTTTTCACACAGGGAGCAAAGTGAAAAGTCGCCTGCAACTTTTTTTTTTCATTGAGGAGCCTGTAAAACATCCCAAAGATGAGTATGTGAGACCTCAGAGACCTGTCCAGTATAAGCTGCAGACCTTTAGAATACTGTGTTGACACAATGGGACATGAATTAACTCTACAAGATGGTGATTCTTATTCTTTTTCAGTGTATAGGGGTCATCTGGTAAAAAGGTTGCCTTTCATCACCGGCTAGACCTTCTGTTTGTTGCACCATTTCCTAATGCAATGATTAAGAACAACAACATTGATAATAGTGTTCCCAGCACAAAACAATGGGCGGAAATCCCAACATCCGTTTTACTGAAAAATGGCATTCATGTGCCTGCTGTGTTGCCTTCCTCAGGATACAGTAGAAGAAGTTTTCTAACACATTTGAACGGCAACTATTAAAGTCTCAAAAAAAAAAAGAAAAAGAGGAGAAAAAAAGGGCAACAAATCAGTTCATTAAAAAAGCATAGAAGGAAAACCTTTACTGGGCTACAACTTAGTCGCATTTCAGTGTACTTTTTTGGTGTAGTGTGTTCTGAAACATCTATTTCTTGATGTGAAAGTTTTATCAGGTGACAGGGTGACCATCTGTGTGTTACATATTTAACCCATAAAGACCTAGTGCTACTTTTATGGCAGTTCTAGACAGTTTTTCCCCTACATTTAGCTTTTCTTGAGTGATTTATCACCATTTATTATGACAGTATCCTCTGTATTTTTTTTTTCAGTGAACATTATTTTCCTTGATTTAATTTACTGATCATAGATGTTCATTAAAGCTTAGATTAAACTATCATAAACTGAGAAAACTGCAGAAAAAGTGACTTTTTCTTTTTAAGCAAAATACGTCATTAACTGAACATAAACCCAGTGTTTCCATTTACTGTCACTGATCCAACTCCATGGGTTTTACTGGTGAATCAATGTTGTAGAAGATGGCGGTGTTTCCGCGTTCACTATAGAGCCTCTGAACGTCCACATGGGTCATATCTGATGACGATAAAAAGATGTCAAACTGCATTTTACACCAATTATTCACATGGATTGATAGGATTAGTGGATGAACAGGTTTTAACCCATAAAGACCCGAACAGCCACTGGTGACCAAAATCATCTACTGATCTAAAATGTTAAATACCTGTTGATCCACTAATCCTATCAATCCATGTGAATAATTGGTGTAAAATGCGGTTTGTCATCTTTTCATGGTCATCAGATATGACCCATTTGGACGTTCAGAGGCTCCGTAGTTACCATGGAAACACTGTCATCTTCTACAAAGTTCATTCACCAGTAAAACCCATGGAGTTTGATGAATAACAGTGGATGGAGACTCATGGTTAATGTTCAGTTAATGATAGATTTTGTAGAAAAAGTCACATTTTCTTCATTTTTCTCTGTTTCTGATATTACGACAATCAACTTTAATCTGAGCTTTTATGAACATCTACATGACCAGTAAACTAAATATAGGAAAACACACAATTTTCATTGAAAAAATGCCAAATACAGAGGATAATATTATAATAAATGGTGATAAATCTTTCCAGAAAGGTTAAATAGAGAGAAAAAAAATCATGTGGGAACTGACACAAAAGTAATACTGGGTCTTTATGGGTTAAACAGTTACATCAGTAGACAGTTTTGCTCATCGGTGGCTGTTTGGGCCTTTATGGTTTAACATTTGCAGTGAAATTTTACCACTTGAATAAACTTTAACAGTGTTTCCAAACTGAAGATTCATTTATCTATCTGTCTATCTATCTCTATGTTGTGTCTGTTCTGTCTTTGCTGAATGTGAAAAACAAAAACAACCCTGGTTGTTTCATCTGGCTTTTCAGCTTGTAGCACATCTTTGTGGCTGCAGAGATTATGGCTTTGGTATAAGGGGCTCAGAACAAGATATAGATTACAGTCTTATGGCTCCTCAGTATTTTCTTTCATCACTATTTGACACATACTTGCTTTAAAACTCTGAATATCCCCTTGTGGAGTAGTAAGCCACAGTGAGGCCAGACAAGCTGCCATCTACATAATGCAGTCCACTGCCAGTCTGTCCTCACTGGTATGTTAACAGTTCAGTGCTCCTTCTCTGGGGATTCCACCAAAAACACTTGTATTTGAGATGATGTGGGCAACCTACAGACATCTTTGATTACATCGCCTGGAGTAAATGAAGCTCCTTACTCTGAACTGTAATGAGTTATTTATTTAGTTGAAGGGGCTACCGAGAGATGATCTGGAGATGGAGATCGAGCCCATTCCACTCCTTTTTTTAACTCCTTGGGGACAGAGAAAATGGCAGTGTGGCACCAGGGAAGGCAGGGCAGAATATCAACTCTTTTCACGCAAGGTTCCAGCCAGATCATGACAAGACATCTGGACATAAGCGTTGAGTTTGGGTTTGAAATGTTAATATATTTAAACTGTAATAATGTAAAATACAGTCACAGAAAAAATGACTAGACCACCCTTGTTTTCTTCAATTTCTTGTTCATTTTAATGCCTGGTACAACTAAAGGTACAT
>JAPQRP010000006.1:14123025-14142177 GCA_037367295.1 Apogon hyalosoma | reverse complement strand
GAGGACTAGTGCGCTGTATACGCCAGTGGAGTGGTGGTGTGTGTGGGTGTGTGTGTGTGTGTGGGTGTGGGTGTGTGGTGGGGGGGGGTCAAGATAGCCATTGGGTGGGGTGTTTGTGTGTCTATATTTGTGTGCATATGTGTGTGTACTGGAGGAGGGGAGTATGCTGGCACCAGGCCAGCAGCATATCAACCAGGGCATGTTGGACTTAGCATCTTGTTCGCTCCCTCCCTCTTCAGCCTTGTCTTCCCTTTCATCTCCCTGCACTGTCATTTTTTCTTTCTTACAGATACTGTCTGTGTCAAGGCGTTTTTACTGTTAATTAATTGTAAGAAGATATAAAAAGGATGCGTGATCTAACACGCACTGCCTTTCAATGCCTTTCAATGGAAACTCTTGTAGCCATGCCACTACATTAACAATAAGCATTAGTTGATAAAGAATAAGACTGAATCTAATGTATGCTGCTGAATAAGACAGTTAGGCCGAGGCTACAGTACACAGACCCTCTCAAGCACGCAAAACAAGTCAGAAAAGCAAAGGGAGAGAGCGACCTAGGCAGAAATCCAACGACTCAGCATGTGATTTGGAGGAGCTCGTTCTGTCAAGAGGCACACTCAAACAGAAGATCGCTGTCCCGTACCATCCCTTGTGAAACGCTTGAGAAACACAAACCATCTGGAGGCTATAGTGCACACTCTCGACCCATCAAATATTGAGGATGTTTGTCTGATTTACAGGGCCTATTTGGGACTGTTTGGACAACTTGGCTGAGGGATTGGTGCTTTAATTAAAGATAATATCAAGAGCTAATATTGCCCTCAAGACCTTTGCCTCACAGTCAACAGTACAACAAAGTCACAGTTCTGTGGGTGAGGGTGAGAGCCTTCACCACAAACACTTCTAAATGAGTCTAGTCAGAGCTGATATGAAGGCCTCTCCATGTTCACTGAGGTTACTGCTCTGCATTTTCCCTTTCTTTCTGCTGATGCCAATAGCAACGCAGGCTGTTTCAGACCCACTGTGGTGATGGCATATTGATACTGTCATAAAATATTACATCCTCACTTTATTCATTAGAACTGGGCTTTAATCTAAAAATACTATGGGCAGGGAATAAAACAGAGTTTTCAGCAACAGAAAGATTAGGCCTGCACTTCTCTTGCTGAGCGCCACAGCTCGGAAACACTGAGGCCCAAAATAGATGTTCTTCTCATAAAGGGCTCCTTCTTTGTAGTCGGCATACAGCAACAACATCTGCAGGGCAGTTTCTATGGGGGGAAGAGATTCGGGCAGGCTATCAAAGAGAGAGGCGATCTCCTGTGAGAAATGGTGGGCGGAGGACTTCCATATTCTCCCTTTCTATCCCCCCCCATGTCTCTAGCTCTTTCCCTCTATCCCCTTGCTTCCAAAAATCTGCAGCAATCAGGATGATGCTAATAAAAGACCATTAATATCACCTGTCAGCGCTATCTTTGGAAGATCCAAATTGAGAAAATGAGACAAAAGGATTCACAGTCTGGAGTGGCTCACCAAGACGCAGGGTTCCACTGGAGGACAGAGGCAGTATGGTGTACAGTGTATGGACTTAATACAACAAGAGCAATGACAGGATTCCATCAAGATAAAGACTGCAGAACAGCGCGCCTTCACAAAATATTAGCTTCTCTTAAATAGTTTTTTAAAATTAGTACTTAAAAGTACAATATCTATCATATGGACAGAAATGTATGTGTATTAATAACTTCCTTTTACTTCCAAAGTGTGAACAGTCCGTTATGTATCTTAAAAATATAATCTCAAACTCCTTCAGGTGTCTGCATCCATGATAACAGCTACTACACTGATTTCTATGTATAGGATAGAGGGTGGAAAAATCTTGTGCTCGCTCCTGAGTACATTAAGTCCACTTTTTTTTATTCCTCTGCAACAAAATGTGCAGTGCTAGCTACTTTTAGATCCAGACTGGAGACTGCTAAAAATATGCAAAAATCAGTGAGCAAAACTATTACTATAACTTTATTTCAAGTGTTCACAGAGGACACACGACTCATGCACTTCTACTTACAGGCCATAGAAAGTAGAAAATATACATAAAAAAAGGCATGTTTGGTGTTCTCAGAGGTGTAGAGTGATTAAATAAACAGCCTAAAACAGCATAAACAGTCTCTCTTTATGTGTAGTCCTTTGACTTGGACATAGAGGAGAAAGCGGTGGAAGAAATGCCTGTATTTTATCATATTTTCTATCATTTGCCCCTTATTTCTAGCACTAGGAGCTTTATAGGTTAGAATAATATCTTTCAAGAGACTGAATCTGGTTTACTTTAAAGTGAGAAAGAGAGAGATGTGTCACTGACTGGCTTATTGTCAACACTTCAGATGTTAAATAGACATAATTTAGCATTTCATTACTCCCTCTTTGTTAAGTCACTTTAATAAAAAGTGCTTCTAAATCAGTTTTATTCATAGCTGACGTGAATGCTAAAATACTTTGGTGTTGTACCAGAAGAGTCAGGGAATGTAATAAACCACGCACGTCCTTTGACTGATGGGTTTTAGTGGCGGTGATGGCAAGGCGTTCAATATCTGTTTAATGTAAAACATGAGAATAGCCAGCACATAAATGGAAGCTTAAAATGGAAAAAGGTGGCACCATAATGGGGGGAGGTGAAAGGCATAGGGCAACGTGATGATAGTGGCTTCATGCGGAGCAGGAGTGTATCGAGGGCCTCGCCTTTGAACTGGTGAGCCAGCTAATTGAAACAGCATTGCTGGGGCATCAGCTGAAGATCTGGATCACATTCATCCCTGCCTTTATTCAATTTGGTCTCATCACAGGGGCGCGTCCCATGCTTTTCTCTCCACATGGCAATAAGTCATACCCTCGCCTTTTGCCCTCGACGTGTTGCCCATCTGTGTCCCCTGGGGGCCAGGGGCTCTGAGGACCATGGAACTCAGAGGGATTCAGACAAGGTCTTGAGAAAATGCAGGCTGCCTGCCACTGAGCCCCTTATGGTACTTCTTCACGCCTCTCACCTTGGACTTGACCCTCCCTCAGCTACACACACACACACGCACACACACACACATACTTATTCTTACCCTCCAACTTTAAGATTTACTGTTAAGAGCAGAGGCTGTCAGGAGGGCTGAACCGTGCACTTTCTAATTCAAACAAATGCTGCACTGGGGTCATGGAATTATCATGGAGCCACAAGGTGTTTCAGATGACTCGCAAGTGTTGAGTGTTAAGCTGATAGAGAGAGAGAGAGAGAGAGAGAGAGAGAGACGGACAGGCAGACACAGTTCTATGTGCTGTTAGGTAACAATGCGGAAAGCCTGAGGGCTCACAGCACGTAAATAAATAAACAAATAAAGCGATAAATAAGCAAATACACAGATAAACCTTCATACTCTCAGCTAGTTATCACCAGTCTCTATCAGAGCAGGTAGTTGTAGATCTTATGCTGTAGTGAGGGAACTTCTCATTTCGCAGAAGAGTGGTCAACGTTTCTGTCATAGCTTTAATCAGTGTCCCACATGCTTTGGCTTTTTGGTTGGGGTTAAGAGGTAGAAGGTAGGATGATACGATATCCACTGAGGTAAAGTAAATAAATATTCAGGAGCTTCTCAGGTGCATTCTGGCAAGACCTGAGACAAATTGATTTGACGGTGACAGTTCTTTAAACGGTCTGTTTAAGCTTATTTTAATGCCAGATTTCAGAGCTTTACCATCCCTGGAATAGAAGGAGATATTTAACCCACAAAGACCCAAACATCCACAGCCGACCAAAACCATGATGTAAACAGTTTAATACCTGTTGATCCACTAATCCTATCAATCCATGTAAGTAATTGGTGTAAAATACAGTTTGTCATCTTTTCATGGTCATCAGATATGACCTATTTGGACGTTCAGAGGCTCTGTAGTAAATGTAGAAACACCGTCATATTCTACAACACTGATTCAGCAATAAAACGCATGGAGTTGGATCAATGACAGTGGATGGAGACACTTGGTTTATGTTCAGTTAATGATAGATTTGACTGAAAAAGTTACTTTTTCTTCAGTTATCTCTGTTTTTGATATAATAATCTTCAACTTTAATCTGAGCTTTAATGAACATCGACATGATCTGAAAAATAAATACATGAAAATACAGGATTTTACACTGAAAAGAAAATGCAAAATACAGTGGATAATATTATAATAAATGGTGATAAATCATTTAAGAAAGGAAAATTCATTTGGGAACTGCCATGACAGTAGCACTGAGTCTTTATGGGTTAACAACAAAGTTGGGTTTGATGTAAATGTTTGGTGACATTAGCTGATTTGGTTATGATCACATCTATCTCCATCTGCATGTGATATTTGGCTGCTTTTTTGTCATTTGTCCCATAAAAGTTGGATAATCAATGATAGGAAAATCAATAAAAATGATCTGTCAAAAAAGAGAGAATATAAATGGATTTGAAGGATTTAAAGTGTGTACATGAAATATGAATACTCCTATTCAAAAAAAAAAAAAAAAGTTTGATAGTGTCCACTTTCACAGCTTTAGAATATTACAGTCAACAGTATTGCAGGGGCTGTGTGTAAGAGTGGAAAAGTACACATTTGTCCATGATGAAACCAAAGCTAAAAGCACAAGTTTACACCTGCACTGTGGCTACATGTGAACCTCAACTTCTGTCAGAGCTCAAAGACAACATACAGGGGGAAAAGAGGATTTGGAGAGGATTACCGTATGATCGAGGGAGGGACTAAAAGTGTGCATAATATTCCTTCCTCTGTGGGACTCGCTGCGAGCAGGTACAGCATCTCTGCAGTCCACCGCTCAGCTGTCAGACTCAGCTGCCCAGTCTGCAGGAAACTTCTCACACACGTCGGTAAGTGCAAAGTTTTATGTGCTTAAATTAACTTGAAATGAACACGTAGGGGTTTAAATAGAGATGGACCAGAGTAAAAAGCTGACCTTAAATTTTTTTTTTTTTTTATTTTTTTTTTTTTTTTTTCTTTCCCGTTAGGAATTCTCCAAGCGCGTTTTTAATTGAGCTGCACTACTTTCGATCTCTTTTATCTCCGCTTTTTTTTTTTTTTTTTCGGGAAAGCAACGTAAACTTAAATGCACTTTTCAGGTCGCATTTTTATTTTTCTTTATTTCACAGTCTAGGAAAATGAACTCCACTCGTTTATGCTTTATCGAATTAACATCTAAAACTATATGCTGACTTTAATTTCCTATTTGACGCTTTTTTTTTCAGATTAAATCAATGACATTTTATGTAAAAGTCTAAAGGTTGTGTATGCATTTGAATGATAAAACTGATTTGCGCATTATTCATTTTGTATATGGGTATTTTATGGAGAAAAAAAAAGAGCATCTGAGGCTTTTTGAGCTGCTGAACATCTGCAAGCATTGAACACTGGCACATCTTTTCTCAGCCTGTCAGCAGCTGCCTCAAACTAGATACGCCAAATTGCTTAACATATGAATGTGAGAAAGATGGGACCTGCCACTGCCCATGTACACCATTCCTGGTCTAATGTAATCCTTCAGCTGAGTTTCCACTCTCTTTTGTTGACGCTGTTTCAAGTAAACAATGTTAAGTGATAGGCAGTGTGTAGGAGGGGAGGAAAGAGAGGAAGAGGAAAGAGAAGAGGAGGAGAATGAGGAGGAGGTGAGGCAGATGAGAGGAGGAGGCATTTTTTTTTTTTTTTTACATTGGAATAAGAGGAGGAGACGGTGACAGAAAAGTGATGGAAGTGTTTAGCTGATGAGCCTCTGAATGGATGAATGTATTTGATTTAGCTGATTTTTTTCAACCACAAAACTCAACATTCCATAAATTAAGAAATAAAGTGTCCTAAACTTAAATCAGACTGGAAATGATGAAGATTGTGTAATGATGAGAGTGGAGATACTCTAAAATTCAAAATTCAACCTAACTACCTAACTAGACTTTATTACTTTTGTGATTTTGTTCCAAAGGTGTTCTTGTAATATAGAAAGTCAAGGTCAACAAAGTTACCATATTTGGTTCCTTACTCATAAGTGGCAAAAAAAAAAAAAATCCAGGAAGTTAATATAAAAAAAATACAAAAAAAAACACATTTAAGGTGCTAGGAACATGTATTTTAGAACATTAGACCAACATCAGTGCTGATCCAGACCCCTGTCCACATCCACATGATCCCTTTGAACATCATTCCTTACATTAGTACCATTACTTCATGGTACCTAATAAAGCAGGTCCACTCACTGTTCATGCAGAGGTGGACCTTGCAGACCCTGTAGACCACACTGGATCTGAGATTGGTTCCTGACTGTGACTACTGCTTTCACTGTTTTGTAATGTATGCAGAAATGACCAAAAATAGTCACTTGCCCGATAAAGGGTTAACTTATTTGGGTTTCAGATTATTAAAACCTGGCTCAAATGTCTTTTTCCCACCTCTCTTTCTCTCTTTGACCCCCTCTCCCTCCCCTCTCGCACACATATACATGTATACACAACAAAAACACACACATACACCCACCTGCAAATACAGAACTTATTATATATGCACACCCACAGCAAGTGTAAACAGCGTGTGATAGATAGTGGGTAGGTCACTCTACCCTGCCTCGTGTGCTTGTCTGTTGATCCCTTCACCAGGCCCTGCTTCTCCTGTCCACAGCGTCCATGATGAGTTACTACATGGATCCAGTTTCTTCCTACCCAGCCCTTCACCCCTGTGACCGTCTGGGTGCAATGGTAAGACCTACCCTCATAAATTATCTCCATGTTGAAGCTGCCTCAGCTACCTACCACAGCCGGCCAGGAGTGCAATAGAACCAGTGTATGTGTGTGTGTATGTGTTAGCTGTTTAGCCACATGGCAGTGCAGGAATGTGTGCAGAAACACTTGTGGGGTGTGTTTGTGTGTATGTTAGCACCTCTGGATTCCATCACGACACAGGACTGACTTCTTTTTTCTGTTTAGTTCACCAGCGTTGCACTAATAATGTCTCTGTACATGCTGTTCCTCATGATTTCGTCAAACTTAGGAAACAGAGATGAAGACAATTTTCTCCATGCAGTCACACTTATGAACTCCTTTGTGTTACACAACCACTAGGTTTGAAGATGTACTTCCCTTTAGCCAATAATGTTGTAAATATTGAAGTCTGGAAGCTTCCAACCTTGCCTCTAACAATCATATTGGATTCAGATCAACACTTTCTCAGCCTTGCCACCTGCACGGTGCTTTGCAACAGCTTGTTTGCAAGAACGCCAAGGCTGTTAAAGTCTTCCAAATGAGTCGGTTGAATACAGAGTCAGAGACATTGGTAGCTGGAAACATTGGGATTCCTGTCAGGTGAGCATTTGAAAGGTGAAGGCCAAGGAGCGGCAAAATAAATGCCTCCATTTGTATGCAGAGCACCAGCACATTAGGATAAGAGACTGAGGTTATATGCAAATGGCAACCCCACCCTGGCCTGATAGAACACATAGAAAGATACAGCTCCCTGGGTCCTAATTGGCTCAGGTGGTGGGGCTTGCCTTAGAAATTGAGACTACTGTGTATCAGGGCAGTCTTGGTCAAAAGGTGAACTTGGGTCACTTGGTAGCTCTATTCACGAGAATTTACATGAATTATCAGCAAAATGCAGCAGCAGAAGCCTGATGTGTGTTTACACCTTGGTAATCGTCAGTGTCTCTTATAGTGTGTACTTTGTGAAGGCTGTACCCAGAAAACTGTGGCTAAAAATTAGGTTTTAAGAACAACCTGTAGCAATTAAGATGACAACGTCAGGAGATACTTCACTGTAAAGACACAGAGTGCTTTTCTCCTACCTCTAATAAGAGCTATTATTTACACGTCTGCTTTTCCTGTTAACAAACAAGTGAAAATGAATGAGCAAATTAATTAAGAGGGAATATGTAAACATGCTGTCAAGACACAGCTAGAGAACGCATTGTCAATGTTGTTCGCAATTATTTATTAAAAAAAAAAAAAAGTATCTCAGCTGTTAACACATGTGTCCTTTTGGTTCCCATATTGCAAAACATTGTCATGGCACAACATCAGATAGTACTAATAGTACCACATTTACACACTGAAAAGCCTTTTCTTCACTTCAGACAGTCACATGTTTTTAATATGGTCTGGTGGATGTGTATGACTCTTAAACGAGAACACAATCATTTTGTTTTCTTCATTCTCGTTTTGTTGACTTAAGACTGATTGAAATCACATTTTTACACCTTTTTAAATGTCGTCCTATTACTGGTATTTATAACAGTACAATTAACTTTTCTGTATAAAATGCCTGTCTACTGTATGTGCTCTACATATTAAACTAGCTCTAACTCTTACTTAATGTGCTACATTATATATAAAATATTAATGTAAAAAACAATAGATCATTCATTTTAATCACACAGTTACACTCAGTGAGAACAAGAAAAGTGTATTTTATGGACATTTTGAAATTTCACTTTGATAAATGCATATGGAAATGGTAAAATCTGGAAAAACAAAAACAAAAGCTCTTTAATTTTGCAAAAAAAAGTTGTTCTTTCTTTTGCTTGCTTGAGGTTTCTTTTCCCCCGCTAAACATTAAATGAAACAGAAAGGTCTTTTTAAATTAAATTCTGATCTAGAAAAGTTTTCCATTAGATCAACTGACTGATCATATGTTTTACTATGATAAAGTATGAAAACGTGTTTTTACAGAACTCCATAAGGATTGATGAGGAGATGACGACACCAGATTACAAACCTCTTCTTCTTCTGCTCTGTTCATTAGAGCCATATATGTAAGATAATATACAGCACCACCTACTGGTTACACAATGCATTATTCACCTCAAACACATTACTATCCCACCCCCAAAGGGGAGGGAAGGGGTACTGTTTTTGGTTCGGTTTGTTTGTTAACACCCTAGCAGCAAAACTAGTCATTGAATCATACCAAATTGAGTTTATAGCTTGCCAGTGACCCATAATAGATCTGATTACATTTTGGGAAAAGTAGGTCAAAGTTAAAATTTTTTATGAATTAAAAAAAAAAAAAAAAATCCCATTTACTTAAAATGGGCGGAATTTCAAATGTCTGTAGCAGCAAAACTATTGGTTGAATTCATACCAAATTGGGTTTATAGATTGCCAGTGACCCAGAATAGATGGTTACATTTTGGGAAAAGTAGGTCAAAGTAAAAAAAAAATTATGCATTTTTAAAATTTTTTTTCTCACTTTTACTTATAATGGGTGGAATTTCATATGTCTATAAAACGTCCATTTTGTTTCAGTTTACTTCAAACTTAACACATATATAGATGCAATTGATACGCAGACATCAGCACATGTATAGACATGATGACATCAGCTGGATCAATGCCAAAATAAACTACAATATGTGTGAGGGGCGGGGTTTGTTGTGCCTGGCACCACTGGTTTTTATTATTGTTTTTGTGACTTCTTTTATGCTTCAAATTTGCTTTGACATTTTATGGAAACATTTAATGTCTATTCAAGAACAATAGTGTTTTAACATCACTGATTCACATGTCTATTTTTGAGTTGCAAGATGGGGCTCATATACAAACAAAAGCGTATAGTGTACTAATGTAGTGCAGTATTTATTCCTTTGTACAGATTAAAAATGCATTCATGTGTTGTACATATCTATCCACGATCATTCCACAAACTTTTGCCTTCAAAGCTATTCTTCATTTAAGGTTGAATAATAAATTGTTGATATTATCTACACCCTTATCTGTATCAGGCTATCATCTGTCAAAATTATAAATCATCCATGTGGCTCCATCTGGGCCTAACTTTCCCCCCTTTGCTGACTTGACTGATAGGAGATAGCAGGGTCTCACGCAACCTCGAAGGAGCCTCGTAAACTGGCCTCCCTGATCCCCTGTCACGTCAGTCATCCATAAAGCTGGCTACTGATAAATGCTGCTGTGTATGGCATTAGTGCACCGCGTTTGTGCACGTGGGAAAGAAACGATTCCTTGTGAGCATGGTTTGCTTGGAGACAATGTTCTGTATGCTTGTATTATGTGCATGCATGTGTTTATGTATGTATGTTGACATACTCTATGTATAGATGAAACTGATGCCTTAGCTGTGCTTAAACAGGGGCTGCTTATCAGATTCATTATCACTGTCATCTGGTCTGTCAGTTACACATATGACACATAATGTATGACAGCCCATCATCCAGTTTAAGTAAAGGCTACATTGTCAACTGTAGAATTGCTGTCAATGTCTCTTGTGTGTTAACCATTACAAAATATTGTTTTCCATCAATTATTTGATATTTGTTTGTAAAATCAGAATGGTATGACACAAATGTGTGAGATATAACAACCACAATTCTAGGGAGGGAATATATTTAACCCATAAAGACCCAAACAGCCACTGATGACCAAAATCATCTACTGATATAAAATGTTTAATAACTGTTGACCCACTAAATCCTATCAATACATGTAAATAATTGGTGTAAAATGCAGTTTGACATCTTTTCATGTTCATCAGATATGACCCATTTGGACATTGACAGGCTCCATAGTGAATGTGGAAACACCGTCATTTTCGACAGCATTAATTCACCAGTAAAACCCATGGAGTTTGATAAATGACTGGATGGAGACACTTGTTATTATGTTCAGTTATTGATACATTTAATGAAAAAGTCCCTTTTTCTTCAGTTTTCTCTGTCTCTAATATAATAATCTTCAACATTAATCTGAGCTTTTATGAACATCTATATAATCAGTAAATTAAATATTGGAAAATACGTGATTTTCACTGAAAAAACACAAAATACAGAGGATAATATTATGACAAATGGAGATAAATCACTTAGGAAATGTTAAATCTAGAGAAAAATTACTGTGGGAACTGATACAGAACTAGCACTGAGTCTTTATGGGTCATTCAGAATCACAGGGGAAATTTGAAAAATAATATTTTCATCATGCAACTCTCTCCTCTTGGTCCAAATCAGAAGACTTCATTTAAATATAGATGACCTGACACTGCTCTGTGCCAGTTTTACAAGCTGCCGTGTCAAGACATGGAGTAGAGCAGTAGAGTTGTATTGAGGAAATATTCACAGTAGCAGGTAATTTTAGCTGTCAGACATATTATTTAATCACCTATGAGTCTGTGATGAAAGTCTGCATCTCAGGGTAGTCCAGTGAGGTCAGTACAAACTCATAATTCATTTCCAACCACTTGAACTACAATGTACTTAAGGAGGGAGGGTTTCTGCAGCTTTACGCAATGAACAAATAAATATATTTCATTCACACACCCTTGTGAGAAACATGTAAATCCTGTGTTCACATGATTACAACAAAAATGCCCAACAATATCCATTGACATTTGTGTTTGCTGTCAAATAGGGGCTTTGATTTGCTCTAAATGGTCACGTTGTATTCTTTCTCCCTACTATCTCTTAAATCCACATACAATTTCATATCTGTCCTAGCTCCCCCGTCAAGTGCTGACTCTGGACTTCCCCCTTGGTGTAACCTCTTATGTGAAAATTTCTACGATAAGCAGGATAAAACAACAGAGCAGAGATAAACCGAACGAGTCAAATTTAGCCCAAAGGGTTATCTGTGCAGGAAAACAAAGAAAAGCTGTTGTTTTCTTTCTTTCTTTTTTTTTTTTTTTTTTTTTTTTAATTCAAGGTTATGCTTTTGGACAAAACAACTCAAACATGTTTTTCTAAGATTGTTTTCAGCTTCATACGCCTGTGTAATTATGGTGTTTTTGTCAATTAACAGAACCAGGATTAGGGAACTACACTGTTATATGAAAATACAGATTTTTTTTTTTTTCTTTAGTTCAAGTGTAGTTTATATGCAGCAAATCTGATGTTGAATATTCATGGATTTTAATAATCTAGGTGTGGCTGGCTTCCAACAAAAGTTAATAAATAAAGTTAGATCAGTTTTTATGTAGATTTTCTAAAGCCAGGGAGGCTAAATGCACACACAGTAAAAGTCACTAAAAGGTAAACCACTTGTTTCCTGTTCATACTGAATTCTTTCTGTTCTTTAACCAAGATGGAGGCTTTGTCAATGTGTCTGTTTAATGAATAAGGTCAAAGGAAAGCATGGACATTATCAGAGCTGATGTCTGTGTTAATACAAAGCAGTGTCAAATGCTGATATGTGGTGTTTGTTTCCAGAGGCAAAGTGGAGGAGTGGCAGCCGGCCCTCAGACACAGCTCCCAGGTGTGGTTCACCCCCAGCAGCAGTACTACCCATCACAGCCCCTTTACCCACACGACATTCCCCTGCAGGAGGTCCCCAATGGACACGACCTGTCCCCTACAGGTAAGACACATCACATTCAGAGCCGACATGTTACAGGAGATTGATACCGAACATGAATAGGGGTCATTATTTGGTCACTAAGAAAAAGCTATGTGTTCCAGACTTATTGCAGTAGAATTGAGATTAAAGGCTGCAGCAATTATGATTCATAAATAAACAAACAACACACACTGGTGCTAACCAGAAGGCTAAATGGACAATCAGTCATACTCAGCGCTCATGTCTTCTGTCATGGCACACACACTTCAGCTCCCTTGTTTAGTTCACTTTCACATTTACACACACACACAACCTCAACTTGGCCTGTTATTTTGCGTCTGCTGCACGGGGGATGCTGGCGATGATGACCCCGAGGGCAATGCCTTTACCAGATCCCCCCCCACTCTCTCCTCTCCCCTCCTGTTTCCCTCCCTCTCTCCTTCTGGGGATGACCAAATGTCCTGCGTTTTTGTACTTCCAATCCCCTTAATAGTTTTTCTTTCTCCTTTTTTTTCAAAGAGCATTTTATTTTAGACTGGAACATTCCTTCCAGGGCATTTGCCTGTGTTTGACTCTGGCCTTTTCTCGTCTTCAAAAGTGATTGAATGCTGGTGGACTGGGACGTACGCCACGGGAGTAGGGTAGGGGTGCTAGGGGGCACAAGCTTTCTTCCGTCACCTCCCTGAGCTGGATGCAGGGGGCAAGACAGGGGGCTAAAGGGCAGCCATCTTTTTCCCAAGCCTGTGGTTCAGTCTCTGGAGAGGCGGAGGGGGCCTGAGTGTGCATATGTGTATGTATATGCATGTGTATTTGTGTGTGTGTATGTGTGTGTGTGTGTGTGTGTGTGCATGTCTGAGCGGGAGTCAGGATTTGATGGGATTTGCTGATGTTTGTTGCCAGGGACACACTCCTTTGGAGCCTTCACTTCATTGCTCCCAGCACAAAACTGTCGACATAAACATTGCTGAGTGGAAAAAGACGACCGAGCATTGACCTTTTTTTCTCAGCCTTTTTTTCTGTGCCCTACACCATGTAGATCATAGGTCTAAGAACATTCCAGCCACCTGGAGATGTTGTTAGAGTCATTTAGTTTTTGTTGTTGGTGTCATATAGAGCCGCTGAGGTTTTTCTGCTACCAGCATACAGTGTTATGAGTCTGTGCTAACCTCAAACGCATCTAAATAACCTCTGACATCGTATCCACACCCTGCAGCCGTTGCTTTGACTCATTTCTCTGAAACTGAAAACACAACCTCAAAATTAATATTTTGCATGTGCTAATTTGGATTGAAGTAATTTGAATAAAAACTTGATATAGCACTCAGTGTTGCTATTGTGTGAAGCTCAGGATTGTGATTCAGGTATGAAGACTAAAATCACCTGCATTACAGACATTAAAAAACAATATGCAACTGCAAACTCCTTTTCCCCTTTAACTTATTGGAAGTGAATCTTGATTGGCTCTTATTTCAAAGAGGTGACAAAATGGAAATTCATCATTTTACAGTGCAGCTTAAAATTCTTTAGTGTGCACAATTCATAACGTTCTCAAAAGCAAACACTTACATCTTGAATATACATTCATGTTTAACTTCTTAACTGGTTACGTTGTGTTTTTTCACTTCCCCATTTTCCTCTGAGAATGAATTGAGTGTTTTAAAAATGTAATGTGCTGGTGTGAGAAAGACAGAGTACAGAGCAGATGTGAGGCGGGGATGTTGGATGTTAAAGGACCATTGCATGTTTGGCCAAGAGCCCAGTGTCACACACACTACTTCCTGACAACAGCCATGCCATGGTCATGTTTACACTAACCCAGCTCAACTCTTCACTATCCAACACTCGCGCTGCAGGGCCTGTTGTAAACTCCGATTGTAGAAATCCTCCACTGTGTGTGAGAAACACAGTGAGTGTCTGTGCAATCCCACTGGAATCCAGACACCGATATCACACAACTCACACACAAACACACTCCAACCTCCAGCAAACATCCTGCAGTGATGCACACGCCGCATATTCATTCAGTAAATTCACACCCTGTATTCTGCTGTGTATTGTATTACAGCATCCTCCCATTCACCAAAGCAGGCACACACACACACACACACACACATACACATCTTCTACCAGGCACTCGTGAGTTCACTGTACATTTAAACATGCACTCCCATTTAGTACACACAGACACAGCTGTGATCTGGCACTCAGGGACCATTGGCCTGTGTTTTATTTGATGTGATTTGACAGCTGGACAGTTGGAAGAGGAGGGGAATTGGGTGGAAAGAAAAGGAGAGTGGGCGGACTACAGTTTGAGGAGAGACGATGGATAAGAACAGGGATAAGTCACAGGACTGGGACTGGCTTTGGTGGGAGGAGAAGAGATGAGGGGTGGAGGATCTAAAATGTGAAGCCTTGAAGGGGGAGATGGGGGGCTTCGCCTCTGACGAGGGGCACGTCCTCACGGGCGCAGGCCCATTTTTTATTTCTAAAAGTAAACAGGCAGCCTGCAGGGGTCTGGGGGGTTATGGGAAAGGAGGAAACAGTGATGCTAATCAGGCCAGCGCACACTTCCCCCTCCAACAATAAAACAAAACAAGAGTGGAAACACGGAAAAGCGACAGACAACTGTGGAGGAATGGGCTACACCACCGCCATGGCCCTACAGCTGAACTGCATGGTATGATAATGGTTCTGAGGTATGAGGTGAAAGCCAATAAACAGAGAGGAGAGATAATGTGTGTTGTCCATTGTGTGTTTGTAGATTTTAATATATTTTTAGAAGTCTCAGCTGTTTGCGTCAGTTTCCACATTAAACTTGTAGCTTCACTCTGCATTGAAATCAAGTGTTTGTAGTTCAGCTCCTCTGGAATATGGGCCCCCCTCCTCAGACTATTAATTTGATGAACTGCAAAGAAAATTACTAATGCCTTTTCTAATCTATTTTTCCTGCAATAATCCATTTGATTGAATATTTTTTAGACAGACATTTTTTCCTGACCTAACATGAGTATTTCCATCTTATTGACTCATTGTTTCAAGTATCAACTCTTACATTCTTATTTAAAGACATTTCCTTTGAAGTACCAGCCAGATACCCCAAATTTAAACTTCTCTTCCCAGCATTTTTAATTCTAGGAAGTACTACTGTGGTAAGTTCCTCTTGGTAGTGCAGTGACTAATTACAAACCACTTCAGTTGGAGAACATGCAGTTCTGAAACACATGCAATCACTGACGGGTGATGATGCAACAGATGCCAGCTCATCAGGAAAGGTGGTGCTGTAATGAATCCTATGAGAGACCTCCTATTGTTTTAATGTTTATACCATAAGCGTAGGAATATTCACAGACTGTTAACTACAATGACTCTACACCAGTAATAGTAACCTCTCACTGTGGCTCATTATATTCATTGTTAAATCAAGTCCAGTTAATAGAAGGTAAATGTTTTTTTTTCCCTCAATACTCATGATAAAAGGAAAATTGGTATAGCATTTAACAGAAAATGTACATGAACACGAACATCCATACACGCAAGTGTTACTGTCAAATACAGCCGTGTGTCTTTATAGATAAACAACCCAGCATGTTACTGTATTTTTCCTTCAGCGGTGGGTACTAGATGAGCTTTATCTTAGAGTGGTAACAGAGAGCAGGGAGGGATAGAGGGAGGGCAAGATGAAGAGAGGGAGGTCTGGGAGGCAAAGTGACTCGGAGGGGGGTGGGGATAATTGAATTATCTGCACAATGGAGTGATGGGGGGCACGTGGTGCCGCTAATGGAGGAAGAGATGTCCTTTTTAGCAAAGCTAATTGTTCAGAAAAGAGCTGAGCCTTTGTTCAGGGAGGCCCTGCTACTTTCCCAGTGCACTTACATGCACACTATTAAGTTGCTCACACACATACAACAACATGCACACACACACGCACACCTACGCACACACACACACACACACATACACACACACACACACACACACATAGAGATATACTCAGATGTGACTTTGGAATGTTAGGCGCAAGGGAAAGATGTATGCAAACACACTATGCATAATCCCATCGGCTCATACACACATACACAGGGCTACAGAGCTCTTGTCCCAGCCAACCCTCTGATCTCAGCAGGAGAACATCCAGCCTGTGGCACCTTCAGACACCATCCACCACAGACAGTCAGCAACTAGACATGGGCCACAAGGACCCCACTGTTTTACTGTTTTACTGTCTGCTCTCTCTATCTCTGCGTCTGTGTGTGTGTGTGTGTGTGTGTGTGTGTGTGTGTGTGTGTGTGTGAGGGACAGATCACATTCCCTATCTGTGATTTTTTACTTTTCATTCTGTGTACTTGTCTGCTTTTTTATGGGGAAATGTGCAGTTGAAACCTGAATACCTACAGCAACCAAAACTCTTCTGTGACTTTCTGCAAGCGCACCAGCTTCAAAGACAAATATCACTTGACAGCTGTAAGGATTGCTCTAAATGGAATAACCTTTCAGTTAACTGTGTGAAAAGTAGCAGGTGCAACGGTTACATCTAAGGATTATAGACAGGCAGACAACACAGATGTGCCAGTGCGAGACAGACAGTGAGCAGGAGAGTGCAGCAAAGAGAGAAAGCTGCTTCAGCTATATTGCAACGTAAATGAGTGAAGCCGACTAACTGTCAACACCATGGCAACAGCATTTGCAAGATGAAGAAAAGAAACACTGAAACCTAAATGTGTTTGATCTGTGACACATGTCCTCAAGTGGTACATAAACTTGCTGGTTGATTTATTAAAGGGAATGACACAACTGATTTAAGCAATAGTTGTTTTCTGATGTTTTGTATTGATTCTGAAATCTCTGTGAAGGCAAACAAGCGTTTAGTATTTACCCTTTTTTTCTACCTAAATGACTTTTCAACCCTTTTGTTCATAAAAAGAATTTCCCCTAATGGGTACCATACAACAGGCATGTGTTTATTGTATGAGGTACAGGAACAGAGAGACCCATTTTAATTTCAGATGAGTGTTTCTGAATTGACAATATCCATTTTGACTTTTTCATTTAGAAATCATTTGGGAAAATACCATCTGAACTCGTTGCTGTAGTATTTAAAAAAGCTGATAGAAAAACCAGCAGAAGGAAACCCAGGCTGGAACGGTCTGCAGTGACGCCAGCCCGTTTATTAGTCAGCAACATCATTAAACCCAATGGCTACCCTTAGGCACAAAAGGACTCAGCTTGTCCTTTAAAGAACAGATACGAGGGAGTTCATTAACAGAAAACAAAAAGGTCCAGTCACAGAGAGAGCCTGAGATAAAGTGAGAAGTGCTGTTCTCCCTGTCCATTCTGCTCCCCCTTCTGCTTCGCCCCTGGTGAGGCAGCTCCTCTCACCGCAGAACCCACCAGCAGTCTTCCCAGATGAGGCTTCTATCAGGCCAATGAAACCTGATCCAGGACTGCTAATGGAACCGGTGAAGTACCACCGGTTTAAAAATCCATGGGTAATCAATATCCCTGGCTCCCCAGCCTCCTCCAGATTATCTCATTTAGGAGTACATGGTACAATGCGTACAAAAGTATCAGATTAATGCACATTATAGGGGGTGCTATATGACTCATTTTAATGAGGATGTTTATGATAATGATGGATGGGGGATGACATTTTGAAATGACTGTTTCCTTGTAGAAAACCTTTTATTGCATCAAAGAAAGACCTTCTGCTCCACGCTGTGTAGCCTTCTTCTTCTTCTTCGTCTTCTTTTTTTAAAAGCTTCTAGTTCCACTGGTACTTGCAGATTACTATTAGAATTACAGTTATTTCTGTTTCCATTGCCATGGGAGGTGCTCTCTAATGGTTGTGGTGGTTTACTCAGATAGAGTGGAGCCTTATTGTGGCTAAATAGCCCACGCTTTCTCTCGTCTTTGTTCTTTTCCAGTGACAGAACAAATTCTTGATTCAATTTCCAGTAAAGCATGGTCATTGTTCCTGATTATTATAGATAAGAAAGGACAAAACTCTACAAAAAGTGAAGCGAACCAAGAATTAGAACTGGCAGTTTGCCTTACTCAAACTGAATTTCCATTGATGGCTTTGGTGACAGTAGACCCCGTGTGATTGATTCTAATATGTGTATGATAATCCTTTTCTTCAAGCTAAGCTCCATATACATTTTTCACAAAGGAAACAGAAGTAGGATTGAATCTTACTTAGAATTTACTGAGACCAGCTGCGCAAAAAAAAAAAAAAGGAATACATCATTTCTTTAAACCGTCTATTGATGAGGACAAGGTGAACAGGAAATACTCTGAGGTGTTTATGAGGGTGAGTTACACATTATGAGGACGCCTGGACCTGCAGAATATAGGACATAGACTGACCTTACTCTGCTTTTCGCTCACTGTCAGCACTTCTGGAAATTAAACTGCACCTACAATTTTTTTGGTATGTATTTATCAGCTATTTTTATGATCCAAAACATTCTCCCAGGGAACATTGCACAGTTATAGCCCACCCTATTATTGTTTAAACATATTTGAACTATTATTTTTTGGCACAGAGAGTTCATGATTTTTTTATTATTTTTTTTTTTTATTGTAACCCCCCACCTCTGTAGTGGTTCTATACTTCATTCTCAGGCTTTTTAGTAGCTTTGACATCTCCAGAGTGTTTCTCATCCCTGTAAAACGCTGGTAATTTGCGGGAACATGCAGACTCTGATGACGCTGGAGGGGTCTTGGTGCAAGTGGGTTTCTCACAGAGACACGGGGGAGTAGTAGTAAAGTGCGCGTGAGGGTGGAGTTGGGTGGGGTGGGTTGCAATGGTAGG
>JAPQRP010000006.1:14099276-14121344 GCA_037367295.1 Apogon hyalosoma | reverse complement strand
TGGGGTGTTAGGACAGGGAAGCCCACGACTGTGACCTGTGTGCTTCTGTTTAAATCTTTGTGTGGTTTCACTTCTCATTTTGCTGATCATATTTTTAAACAGTGTGGTGGCATGTTTGGATCATTTGCATTACGTTGTGTTTTACATCTTACATTCTTAACTAATCCCTTGTGCTTTTGCAGCTCAGGTGGTGTTGTGCCTCTTAGTAAAGTAGAAACCAGCTTTGATGCATCATGGAAATTTGATACTAATTGCCGTGTGTTGACCCACTAAGGAGCTGTGACTCACCACATTAACCACCTTCTCCTCACTATCAATACCTGCAGAACATAGATTCACACATACACATCTTAGAAATGCATAAAAAAGTGCTGACAACTGCAGTAAGGTTGCCAAAGCATAGCACTATCTTGCAAAAGCATTTCACAATGCTCGCTCCCGCTTACATGCACTTAGGTCAAACTGAGGCTGCCAAGGAGCAGTTCACAGCTTCACACAGCCACATCTTTTCTCCACCTCCCTCACACACACTCACAAATGTCTTAGGCTCCTCTAGGACCTAAAAAGGCACAACAGTGATGGCAAACAAAACAGTGTGACAGACTGTGTGTCTACAACTTGAAAGAGATAAGGATGTAAAACCAGAGTACATTTGTTGATGTGTGGGATTCTGACATTGCTGCACAGTACGATGGTATCTTAACTGTAGATGTTTTGAACACCTGTAACCACATTACGTGCGTACACCTACTCTACTAACATGCTTGAGCACCCGTCGTGTATTTTTGTTTTAGTTCATGATAGAAGTGCATTAAATGTCAGCTTATGTATAGTCTATACTGCCTGTCTCTCCCCAGTGAAGGTGATTTCTTTTAAGTTATTGAATACAATCAGGGTTAAAAGGGCACAAACTCAGGGTTTCTAAATGTCCTGGATTTAACGTCTCTGTTCAGTGGTATATTACTCCTTAAACAACATACGCATGTCAATAACTCAGAGGCCATGATATATTATTACTTAACAACAAAACAATACTCTTAGCTGTATGTAGAGATTTAATAAAAATGAGGCAAATACATTAGTTCTTTTGCTTTGCCATCTTTGAACAACTTTTGTAAGATATGATGTATTGTTGTTATTATTCTGTGGTTTTCAAATAATCATTAAAGGTATAGAGTTGTCTGTTCCAGGTCTGATTGAGTCGTCCCTCCTTTACTTTCTTTTTCTGCTCGTCAGGCCTGAAGGTCAGGGTTCAGTAACTGACAGGAATGTTTGTGAGCATGCCCTGCTGAGTGGCATGCATGGAGGCATAAGCAGTGAGGAGAGGAGGGAGGTTGGCCTTTATCTGATCAAAATGCTGATGTTTGTTATAACAAGCACGCCTGATACTTCTAGAGGGCCCTTATATGGCATGTTGTTCCTTGCTCGTCACATATACAAACAGGCCATGCCGCATGGATGACTTTGTGGATTCAGTGATTTTTCTCTTCTGAAGTGCCTCCCATGTTGGCATGGCGATGGAAGGAATAGTTTCTGTCAGAACAGAGAGTGTTACATAAGCTTCAGGTTTTTGCTTCAGTGTGTTTATGTCAGCACTCCGTCAGTAGCGCAGTGTAATATATGCCAGTGTTTGAGTGTGTGGCTGCCTGGCAGCTGTGCAAACACTGTTTGGGTGATCCAGGCTTCTCTTGATGTGGTCTGTCAATGAATCGGGCCAAACGGAGCAAACAGGTCCATTTTTCATCTGATGTGTGTCATGTCAAATTGAGGACGATATGGTTTTCCAGATCAAAATGTGATTAGTCAGTCCAGTGCTCAGTGCATCACCCATATGTCATTAGGTGCTGTTTAACCAGACCATGTCTGTGCCTAGAGGGCAGAAGATGGCATCCTCAATGAGCCTCCCTGTGATGGTCGTACTTGTAAACAGACTGATTGGGTACTGGTGAAGTCAGGTTCCATAATGACCCTGTCTTTCTTTTTCTCTTTCCCACACTGCTCAGAAATGCCACTGTGTTACATCAAACGGGCTATCCCCCCATTCAGGCAGCATTTCATTCAGTCCTTGTTCATTCACTCCGTCATCTGCCCATATAAACGCAAAACGATTATACTGTGTGGGTCCTATCCCAACGCTTCCCTGGTGACTACACGCCTTAATCTTTGCTTATAAAACTTAGTCATAAAGGAAGGCGTGTTTGCACCAGATACAGCAGTCTACTAAATAGTAAGCATATGGTGGAAGAGAGGGAAGGTGGGGGGTTTGAAGGATGGAGAAAAAACGAGAACATCCAAGGTGTGGCCAGCCTGATGGTGCTGAATAGTCCTCACTATGCTGAAAAATAATTAGAGATTAAAATGATTAGAGAGTGCCTCTCCCAGCAATCATTCTGACATCAACTTCTCATTTTACTCGAAGTCCACACTAAACCAACAACCAATATAAGGGAAATATGTTCCTTGGCTGGGGAAATAAAGCATTAACAAGCTTTTTTGTAACAGACAAGTCTTTTTTGTCATTCACACACCCACTCAAGTTCTACTCTAGTGTTCCTCCCACCCCTTTCCCTTTCTTCCCCTGTTTCCATTTCTTTCTATTGGCCACATGATTTTCTCTCACATTACCTTGATGTGGTGTGTATTGAGCTCCTAGTGTGTGGACTTTGTCCTATCCACAGTCATTCATTACTTGCAATCCCTGAGTCATGGCACTAGACGCCTTCTGCCCGGCATGCCACCGGCACTGGTTGGATTCCATGTCTGTCTGGTGTACTGACTGGTTTTAGCTGCCACAGGCCTCTTACCTCCCAGTATTAGTAGTCAGACTGCAAACTCAAACTGGCCTTACAGTGTCCTGAAATGGTTTTTACAGCCGCCCACGCATCTCAGCATTGTCCTGAATACTTTCAAACTTTTTCTTACTCTGTTGCTTTTTCCCATTCCGTGGCTCCACATTTAGGGTCTGTGTTGCTTATAATGGAATGGAAACTGGGCTAGTATAGAAACATGCCTGCTTTGAGAATCAGTCCACTGCCCTGACAGAGAGTGAGTTTATTTCACTGCAGATGTTCAGCTGTCAACAACAAGGCTATATCACTCTTTTTTTTTTTTTTTTTTTACAGTGTATATTCCAGATTTCCTTCTCTTGTTTTCCCTTTCATCTGTGTTTGCTGAACACCACCTGCCTAATTTCATTCTTTTCTGCTTTTGTAATCATGTCAATAAATAGGACACAGCCACAGACTTTATACACATCAGAAATGCAGTTCTACTGATAAGCTAGCCTGTCAGAGCTAAGAATGATAAAGAAGGGTGTGCTTATAGTAGTTGGGCCTTACTGTGTAGGTGCTACTCTGGCACTTATGATTAGTTGAGCCACAGTGACGCAGTTAAATGGGAGGCACATGTGTCTGGCAGCCATGAAGGAGGTCATAGAGTGCTGTTGCTAGAGTTTAAGCTCAAACAGATCTTCTCATAACAGTATAAAATGGGTTAAGCTCAACTTTTAGACTAAATATGATGCAGGCCCAAGTATCCAGAATATCACAAGAAATGACCCAGCTACTGTTTTTATTAGAGAAATGCTGTTGCCACGGTGAAATATTATCTTTGACCTCATGTAAATACTGATTACAGAGGCATGCATGGCTGCCTAAAATATGTGTGTTTAATATGCAGTAGAAACGTAAAAGTGACAAACCTTTGAGTCATTGAGCAGGAATTTTACAAGATATGGTCAGTGCTTTCATCATGAACAGTCACTTTGTCAAATGAAGACGCACAATATCCCCCAAAGTCCAGTCATTCTCTGATGGAGTGACTCATAGCCTTTCTGTGTACGCTTTGCGTGCATGAGGGAGCGAGTGCTAGACAGAATGCACAGTGAGCGTGAGTTTACACATCTGCAATGATATGCACATGTTTTGGAAATCACTTCCATCTCTGATTACAAAACACTTAGTTGTAACTTTCCAGTTATCAAAAGTGTGGTTTACATCTTTTAATCAGCCAAGTCAGCCAAAGCTAAGGTGCTTTACATACTTACGGGAAAAAAAATGCACATATCTGAAATGAGATAAAGGAAAAGAGGTGTGGCCAGATGCTTTATGGTCTTATTAGCCATGGAGCTGATGCTGAGCTTAAAATAGAAGGGTAATTTATCATCTTAAGCTAAAACCATTTCGCCACTTAGACCACAAGTCATTTTTGGTCACATTAGAGGAAAACAAGAAAGCTGTGAGAAGCACATTAGTGATTGTAAAACAGAGGTGGAATGTGAGGCATGCAACATGAAAACAGTGCGGTCTGGGGGGAATTTATTTATCAAGTATCCATCTGTTGCCCATAGCTTGCCTTCAAACAAGCAAAAAGCTCTTTTACATGTATGATGTATAATTAGACCCAGCCATTACCACTTTGACGAACATTTTGTACAAAAAGACAGTTGAACCTTCAATAATGTCATCAAAGTGTTACTGTACAGCGTCCCCTACACGTGACGCTTCTATGTAAAACCTGGTCGTGGAATGTTTTAGTTTGCACTAGAATGGTACAGGAACCATGTTTTGGGGGAAAAAATTCAGCAGTGAGAGTAAACTGTTTGTCAGATATGTCGTGTGTTTAGCTTAAGGCCTAAACAGTCCCCCCAGAGCATCAGCTGTCTGTTTACAGCAATGACGGAGGTTGGGAAGGGCAGCTAGGATGCATACAGCTACACTAGCACCACCTGCACTGTCCTGTAGAGTGGATCATGGAAAAGCTTGAACTGCACAAGATTTATTGGTGTTTTTTGTAGTTTTTAGAATATACTGTGTTCCCCCCTCTCAGTATTTTTCCCTCTCAAAATAATAGGGAACTTGGTGATTGTGCAATGGGGTGAAAAGTGCTTTTTCTGTTGCTCAACCTTTAAGGTATTACCAAAAAACAGGGCTTTTAGGCTGGTTTCATTTGTTCCTCTGGAGCAGAAAGAATATTTAGCATCTGTTGACGAAGGTGCAAATCATTTCAAACTCAGAGGTAATGTCCTATCACACTCTGATACTTGGGCATAAACAGTAAAGTTAATGCACTTTCACATCATAAGCTAATATGATTTCAGAGATGGAGAGAGTGGAAGAAAGAAAGGCGGCAAGACGGCTATGGGATATTAGACTCACTTATTGTCTGCTTCAGTAGCCGTTGTGTCTGTGGTAGTGATGATCCTGGACAACTCTATAGTTTCATGGCCAAAGACAGATGTCAGCAGTACTCGCCTCGTCTTGTAGCCTACAGCTGCTTTACACCACCACAAGCTTGTGCTTCATGAGGGCAGCCAGAAGTCAGTGGTAGAGCCCTAAGAATAAAAGTAGTGTTTCAGCACTGCAGTCCGCATTTGTGGTATGGTCCTGGTTTGTGCTTTGGATCTCTATAAGTTAACACTATCCTGTTTTGGTGAAGGCTTGGACTGGTGTGGATTCTTTAGTTTGGCTTGAGCCAGATCTAAACTTTGATTCCTGGTTCTTGACATTGAGATGGAAATCTAAACAGTGCAACAGCTGGCTGAACAAGCAGCTCTCTCAAAACCAGACTGCCACCCCGTCCTCCTCTTCCTGCTCCACTGCCATGCTCAGCTGCTGCTTTATCACCTCATGGCGCTGAATGGGCCTCCTTTATGCTGGTGGGGTTTATGACCCTGGGTTCTCAGACCAGGGGTCCAGATATGGATCTCCATCAAAGGCTCTCTCAGATACCACTGTCACCTCTGCTGGGCTGTGGGCAGACTAGTCTGGCTAAAAGGGCCAATTATAAGTCTTTGGCAAATAGCCAAAACTTCCTTTTCCCTGCTCCTTGGTGTGACCCTGCTGATATGTACCTATATGCATGGAGGCATATTTAGGAAGGGCATAAGGCTTTCGTGGTGGATCTGAAGTGTTTGACCCTCACCTGAACCCTCAACTCACCTCACTTCCCTCAGGAAGTGGCAACTTAGCCACAGGAAATTGACTCTTTCGCTACTTAAAAAAGCCCACCATATAGAAGGGGGCATAGAAGGAGATGTGATTTGCCACATACTTTGGCACTGACATAAAAACACTTACCATTTGACCTTAAAGTTTTACATTTTTGATAGCTTGGCTTTGAAACAGCCTTTTAGATGTCATTCCCTTTTCCCACTCACTTTCCTTTTACCAACACACACCCACTCTCTGGATAAAGTCTATAAAGCTATTTATAGCTCTATCACATGATAGAAGGCATATTGTCCCTTATTTGTTGGGTCTGGTTGCCTGCTCTGCTTGTATCATTGCATCATACTGAGTGGAGGCGGCAGTCCAGTCTTTATGAATGAACTGAGTCTCTGCCAGAGGCTGGGAGATGGCACTGATCCCACTGTGATGTCACTCCAGAGACAAGGAGCTTTATGAGACCTCCCATTCATTTATCTGTCTCTTTCTCTCTCTGTCAGTGCCCACCCCTGGTTCTCTTGTCCTGTGATGGGTTCATATTACAATCTGGTGACTCATCCCCCAACTCAGTCACCCCTCAACCTCCCATGATCCTCCCTTGCTATCTCCCCTAGCTCGGCCCGGCCCAGCCCCACCGTTCCTACAGACTTTGGCCCTGGCCACAAAAATCCCAATTTCACGCCCACGCTCTGGTGCACAGGCAAAGAACACTGTTAATTTAGTTCACATGTGTATGTATGTGTGTGTTTATTTGGTTGTAGTTTAACAGCCTCTGATGCCAAACAGAACCTTCATTGAAGGTTGGGTTAGGGTTTGGTCACAGAGGCAGAACTGTGAAGATGCACAATCTGTCAATGCAGATCCCTAGGGGAACATGTCTTTGTCGCACTTAGCAGCCTGTCCATTACTTATATCATAGCAAGAAGGGAGTGGCTAATCAATACCTTTTACTGTGCATCCAGAATAAACATCAGTCTGTCATCATCAGTGATTCTTATGGACTTCTTGTTTCCCTCGACATAATTAGGAGAAAATGTTTTCATTTAATACTTTTTTCTGCATATGTTCTTCTTACCCAAGTCCTGTTATTTGTTAGCAAACATCATAACACTGCCTGTGATTTACGCTCACTCCCACATTTCATGAGCTAAGTGGATGAGTCTCATTTTGTGGACAGACCATTCCTGTCTAATGTGGAAAGTGATGACTTGTGGATGCTCTAACTCTCACTATATACTGACCATTCTCTATCTAATGGAGCTCGCAGGCATTGAAATCCTATCAGGACTTCATCATTTACTAGAGTTTGTCTAGATCCAAGCTCGCCTCTCACACTAATGGATGCACACTGTACATTAGTCCTGCCGCAGATAACTTTCATATGGAATCATTCACCATGGAGACTGCTCTATTACCAATCCACATTTAGGTCCTGTGATAGCTTTTTTATGATGCTTTATCCAGTGCTTCACATTTTTTAAATTATAGTTTTGCTCACAAAAAACCATGAACATAAGGTCCATACATGAAATATATGTAGCCATGATTGTACAATGTGTCTTTTCCCATGATTTTAAATGGGAATAAAATGCCCTGCCGTCATGGTTTTTGTTGTGCTTTAATTGCTGAAAAGCAGTAAACAAAAACCCCACTTCAAACTAATTTTAAATGAGAGAAACACTCAATTAAAAATAAAAACAAAAGGAATTATACAAATTGCAGTTCACATTTGCTTTGTAATCATAGTTTACATACTTTCTGTCTTTATTTTTTCTAAGTGCCTAATGGTAGTTCTCATGCACTATGGGGTTGAGTGTCTTTGATGGAGGATTTATTGCAGAAGTGGGTTCAAGTCTGTGTGGGCAAGTACAGGCTGGGACCGGGTTGATAAAAGCAACGGAGAAGGAGGGGTGTAAATGGTTCGAAAGTGCAGACAAACTCCATTCGATTCAGCTTAAATAAACTGCCATATTTCACTTTTACCCTCAGATCAAAGTGCAGACTGTCTGAGCCCCAGTCCCATCTCAGTTTGCAGTCATTTGCAACATGTATGTTCTCTGCACTAGTAACACAACTTACAAAAGTGAGCTCGGTAGAGGCCTAGACAACTTTGCTGTCAGCAGCAACTTGTTCACAGCTTACTCAGGTCTAAATTTTATTGTGAAACTGCACTGTTATTTTGATATGTAAGCTCTGTCTGACAATAGTTGAACAGAGGTCTTGAAACTGGTTATTCTAAGATCTTCTATCTTGCTCTTACTTCTGAGTATAGATGAATAACTTTCTGTTTGTTCACTAGTGTAACAGAGAGTAATATATTATTACAGTCCTAATTGAATCACATGAAGAAGCAAGTACCTCTTGTCTGTGCTCTGTCTTGGGTCTGTTGTGAGGTTTCTTTCTTTAAAGAAAAAAGAGGGAAAAAAAGAGTCAAAGGCAGAAAAAAGAAACTGGGAAACCTAATTTGCAAAAATCCAGACAGACATTGGCTACATGGGTGAAGCTGGGACAGCTGCTGTGCATTCCAGACAAGGTCGAGACGTCAGTGAGTGGTGAAAACAAGCATGAACTGTATGTTGCCCCAGTGTACTGGTGGCAGATAAAACCACCAGCCAGTGTAGATGCCAGAATATCTGGGTTTGACAAATAGTGGTGCTTTGAGAGTTCTGACAGACCTTTTCCTCATCAATAGTTTGCCTTTAAGTCAAGTCTTTGTGATCTGCTTTTAAACACTTTTATTCAAAGTGCATTTTGACCAGAAACAGACATGCTCTCAAAACAGAAACCTGATTTAGACCCTTGAATCTGTGTGCATTTTGACTTGCTTATGCCCTTTCAGCGGTTTGTTGGAGTTTTATGTTGTGAACAAAAGCTGATCAGCCAAGATAATGCCATTTTGTCGTATGGCAGACATGACACAGATAATAATATGTCTGTCTTTGTTGTGTAAATCAGTGTGGGAGCTTTGCAGATGGAATGATAAGAAATGAAGAAACTGCAACTCTGTAGGTCTTTTTTGTGTCTATTACAAGTCATTTGTTGAGTCCTTGCCTGATTAGTTTTTAGCAGCCTATTCTAGTATTAGTAGCCTGAGGGTCTCTCCCCTTCTACCCTCATCATCTCCCATGCTTTGCCCCCTTATCCCACACTTCTGTAGCCTGGTCAATCTAATTAGATGAGTGCGAGTCATCAGGCGCTGTTTAAAGCGATCAAAGGGAGCTCTGTTCCCCACTGGGTGCCCACTGGCAGTAAGCAAAGAACAGTGAGCCTTGTGTGTGACCGGGACCCTCGAGACAGCCCACCCCCATCTCTCCTAGCCACCCGCCAGCAGCCATGGTGACATCATCACCTCATCCCTCGACCCTTGACCTCTGAGAGTGTTTGACCCCATGCTAGGGCTGGTGACAGTAGGCCCACTGTGTCAGGGCAGCGTGGTAGGAGGGCTGAGAGGGGTCATGGTGTCACTGATGGGCACCAGGCCCTGCATTCCCACCCGTGATGTGCATGTGCCAGAGAAGTTAATGTTCACAATAGCTGCTAATAAACATGTATTTATTTTAATGTGGAGCACCAGATGTGTGGGATTTACAAGACAATGCCAGAAATACCATGGATGGTATTTGAAAACCACGTGGATTATGGGGTTACCTGACATTTTCTACTGGAAATACAATACTTGTTAGAGTCCACCTAAGCAGGCGTGTGCATTGATACATCATAATAAAACATGTTCAATTTTACCTTTTGTTTAAAGTGTTCAGATCTGATGTCTGACGGAGCCGCTTAAATAGATCTGGATAGATCTGATGCTGAGACAGTGTCTAGACGAGATGTAATTGTTGGACCTGGTTGCTGATCACGGTCAGATATGACTGTGTTAAGTTTTGTTTATGTGATGTTGCATGTGTGTCTGTGTATATATCGAACATTAAGAACCCTCTCTTTGCCAGTTTCTGGTTGTCTCAGCTTACTTTTCCATTCAGTAAGCTGAATAGCAGGGATGCAGTGAAGAATGCTTTGCAAAGGCTTGAACTGTCAGTAATTATTAATGCGTGTATAATGTCATTACAGAAGAAAGAGACGGTGCAGATGCTAAAAATAACTTGAAAATAATTTGTTTTTTGCAGATCCAGAGTGTGGAGATGTCCCACTGCTAACTCCAGGAAGTAAAGAGATGATGTCCCAGGCTCTGAAAGCCACCTTCAGTGGCTTCACCAAAGAACAACAGCGACTGGGTATTCCTAAAGGTAAGTCTGTCAGCTGCTTGTATTCTCATTAGAGCCTGTTAAGATTTTCACTGGGGAAATTACTTACCAGTGAAGCATGAGCCCTTAAAACAACTTCAACATGCACGTTCATCAGATCCTTTCAGTTCATAGTCATTCAGTGAAGGCATCTTTTTAAAGGATTAACTGAAGACTAGGAGACACCCACTGATTCCAGAAATGACTTTACATTACATAAATTGAAGATCAGGCAGACTGACTGACTGCAGCATCTAAAGAATCCAGACACAGACAGACAGTAAAATAATGAGTTATCTTCCTGTATGGAGGCAGACCACAGAGCCTTTTCAAGCTGTTTGCAAGCAGCAGAATGTTCAGCATCTGTACATACTGAAGTACTGCATGTTCAAAATACAGCTTCGGCTTGCCACTGCTAGTCTTGATTCCCTTTTTGTTTCTAATCGACATGTCGTAGGCACGTATGTAGAGGTGAACTACATAGCACAAGGTTTTATTATTACCAGTAGTAAGTAGCATGTTTATTTAGTTATCCTCCTGAGACTCTGGAAAGTACAAGTTTTGGCTGTTTTTAGAATTGAATAATTGCCTATATTGGAAACATCATGATGTAGCAGTTTTTTCAGAAGCATATTTTAACATTTTTATGGAATGTCCTTTGTGGTGGACAGTTTTTATTTATTTTTTGTGTAAGGCTGTGAAACTCTTGTCCACAATTGTAGACAGAAAACCCATAGCTGGGTCTTAGGAGGTTAAATCAGTCACCAGTTATGATAAAATACATATTTTTGGTATCTGCAGTGAACACATCAGCGAGCACTACACCTACACTTACATAAATAAAAAACAACATATACACATGAAAATAGTCAATGTGTACAAAATTGACCTTTCACAGATCCCAGACAGTGGACGGAAAACAACGTGGCAGAGTGGCTGACATGGACAGTGAACGAGTTCAGCCTGAAGAATGTTGAATTTGACAAATTTTGCATGAATGGAGCCAACCTGTGTGCGATGGGAAAGGAACGTTTCCTTGACTTAGCGCCTGACTTTGTGGGTGACATCCTTTGGGAACATTTAGAGATGCTTCAGAAAGGTAAGGACAAATTGGTCTGAAATTATTTGACAAATGTTGGACTTTTAATGTATTAAATTGTGCATAAATTCATATATAGTCCCCAGTATATGGATGTCAGTCTGTTTAATCACTATAAAACATACTTAAATGTTATAATAGACATTCAGAGTATGTGAGAATGGGGGGAAAAAACAGGATGATGTCACTGCTTGCACCATTTTAGGACACTGTTGGCATTTGCTGTAGTAACAGGAGCCAAACAGGAAGACACAATTTAGCTCAGGCCATTAATTTTTGATAATGCTGGATGCAGTTACATGATACATGAAATCAATGACGAGGTCACTGACGCTCAGCCTCTATCTATTTTTTATGAAGAGGATACAAAGCATTACCCCATCAATGGACTGACCTCCAACTTCCAGGAATCCCGTTATACCTCAGACTACTTTGTCAGTAAGTACTCTTTACATGTGTAGTTGTTACAGATGCCGCAACAGGAGCAGTTTAGTGTTATGAATTTAGTTTTATTTTACTGCAGATCATAACATGCATTAAATTGATATTACTGACTGGGTAAAAATTAAACCTTTTATAGGTATGAGTGTATTTTGACCTTTCATCACATTGTTCACATAAGGCAGAAGTCTAATCGATAATCTTGCTTGAAATTTGCACGATTTTTCATGGCACACTCAGGTCTGTGTTTTGTTATACGCTTCACAAAATAGCTATTTGGATTTCAGCTCAAATGAAGAGGGATGATGATTGCTCGCTCCTAAAATCAATCATCTTCTTTAGTTTGGCATCTTGCTTTCCTTTTCTGCTTTGTATCCACACTCATTTCTTTTGTGTCTCCAGGCTATGGTGTTGAGCATGCTCAGTGTGTCCCTCCTTCTGAATACTCAGAGCCCGGCTTCATCACAGAGTCCTACCAGACACTTCACCCCATCAGCTCAGAAGAATTGCTGACGCTCAAGTATGAGAGTGAATACCCTGCTGTCATCCTGCGGGACACGCCCCTCAATCCCCTGCAGGGGGACTACTTCTCTGTAAAGCAGGAGGTGGTATCCCCTGACAACATGTGTGTGGGACGCCTCAGTAGAGGTAAGGGCTCACAAGCTGTACATATAAGGATGATATTTCATATTTGAGCACTAACTTAATCCTGAAGAGCGATGCACTGTTGCAGCTTGCGGCCGAGATGTTTGAACCTCTGTCTCACCTAAACGTTCGGTTGGATCCAGTGCCTCAAAAATGAACATATGTGTTTGTGAGTGCACGTAGATGTGAAGTGTTTCTGTGGGTGTCTGTGCGTGTGATTGTGCTGAAGCTACCAGAAACTTGTCATGCCACATCAGTGTGCACGTATTAGAAGAGACGAAAAGCAGGCCCTCTGGTTGGTTTGCGGTTCAAACAAACCCGACTCACACACTCTAGACTGGGTTGGGAAAAAAAGAAAACTCTATTGTTTTTGTCAGAGTGATACACGAACAAAGCCACAGCGTATTCTCTACTTGCTGCCTGCCCTTTATGTAAAACAGTTAAGTGGTGTAACCTTCAAGAATTTTTTTTTCTTGTTTCTCTTGGCCTCTTTTCCTTGACTCAACCTAAGTGTTCTGGGTAAGGAGATATAGGTGTCATCAGTGAGCGAGCATGGGGTTTTCTCATGATGCTGTTTGCTTTTCTGAATGTGTGGGCTTATTTTCTCTCCCAGCGATAGTTTATAGAGGAATTAGCAGCATTGTTTACATTTATAGCCATAAAGCTAGGACTTTATTCTGTCAGATCACCAGCTGTATAAATGAATAACATGTATGTTATACTCATTCAGGCTCATTTTGGTGCATTAAGCATTTGCCTACAAGCTATGAGGTCCAATCCTCATTCCTCACAAATACCAGGCTTGTGAGTGTTGCATTGTGTTGTCCCAGTGTGGGAAAGTATTCTGTAGCACAACTGATATCACATGTGGCTTCAATTTTAGCTGTTGAAGATTTCAGCATCAATCGAGGAGCTGTATTATCTGTCATTTGTTAATGACTCACCATTGAAAGACTCCTCTTATCTTTCCAAGGCCAAAAATAGCGAGGCAATTTGTGTGATTTCTTCCATTTAAAATCAAATCCAGTTGTACAAGTGAAATGAGGTGTAAGAAAAAAGAGATGCTGCGGCATATAGAAGGGTACAAGTAGTTTAGTCCAAGGAAGCATACTCAAATGCTAAAAAGTTGTACTGTGATTGATGTATTTCATGTTAAATGTTAGAGAAAACTTAACAATTTTCATGACAGTGCATTCATATATAACAGTAAAAACATATCTACTTTGTGAATTAGCTTTGAGCTGTTATCATTTGTATTTTACCGTTGCCCCTTCACAAATGTGTCTTTTCTTTAATTCCTTCCTCTCAGGTAAACTCGGTGGTCAGGACTCCTTTGAAAGCATTGAAAGCTTTGAAAGCTGTGACCGACTGACCCAGTCATGGAGCAGCCAGTCTTCATTCAGCAGCCTGCAGCGAGTACCATCTTATGACAGTTTTGACTCAGAAGACTACCCCACAGCTTTGCATGGCCACAAGCCCAAGGGCACCTTCAAAGACTATGTGAGGGAGCGTTCAGACCTCAGCAAGGACAAACCCGTCATTCCAGCAGCAGCGCTAGCAGGGTACACAGGTAAGATGTCCATGGGTTAATTAGAGGTATAAATGTAAAACGGTGGCTATGATTATTTTTAAAATGTCATAATAAGAAAATGCACAGGGTACCTAGATTGCAAGGATCAGGAATTTGTTTATTTGCTAAATGAAAGAGGCTTTTGATACTATAACTGTTTCAGAGAAGACTGACACATTTACAGAACATGCACAGATTTCATCCTATTTTTTGCATCTGCTGCTGTGGATCAGATTCACTGTCAGGTCTAACGTGAGCAGGAACTGGGCTGATTCTAGTATTGTCTGCATTATAATAAAGAGCAAAAAAGCTCAAGGATTAACTTGTAATTTAACATTGTTTAGTCTAACATATCAATGCTCCATTAACTTGTGAAATCAAAGTGGTGGATATGTATAATTTTGTAATAGGTGGAACACCAGTGTGTGAGTTACGTGTAAGTTTAATATTGATAGAAGGAACCCATGTAAAAGAGTACAGTTTAGTGCAGCTGCACACTTCGTTGAAGCTCTGCAAAAGTCCTCAGTGGGGGTGCCTTAATGCATCATTTTTAGAACCCAAAAAGAAAGAAAGAAAAAAAAAACAACACCTTTTTACCCAGACAACCCAAGTTATGCACATTACAGGAAACAAAATAGATTTGCTTTTACCTTCTCTCTCTCTCTCTCTCTCTCTCTCTCTCTCTCTCTCACACTCTTTTGTTCTGTCTTTACTTCTCATCTACCTCCTTGTTATCTGCAGCCCGCATCTCAACCTATTTTTCCAGGTCGCCCTAGCAACACTGATACAACACAGAAATTATGCCTGCCTTTGCACATGACAGCAGAGTAAAATTATCTGCTCATCTCAGGAGGCTTCTTCTCATTCGAACATATTCAAAGAGTTGGTTTTTGTGTGTTCTCCTAGTTCAAAAAGATATGGAGATATTTGCAAAATCTTCTAAAACAAACACACTATTTCAACATGTTTTTGCTTTTTTGGTCTGAAAAGGTACATGGAGGAACAAAAAAAAAAACATCCCCTGTTACTACTTTTACCAGTTTACCAGGATGTGAACGTTAAGGCAGAGCTACACCAAACCTACGCAACTGTTATAAATACCTGAGATGTTTCAAAGATCGTGTAAATTGCCCATAATATTAAATACAACATTAACTTGAGAAATGCAGTAATGCATGGCAAATACTGCAGGGCACAAGAAAATAAACCATGGGCTGGAACCTTCACATATAGTGCATAGCTGTGGACAAACTAGAAAATAAAGAGAGTTCGAACGGTGTAGACATAGAACTGCCTCTTAAAGCAAAAGACTCTGGGACTTTTTCACCCTTGTTTAAATTATAGTCACAAGGCTGCAAGATTGCCAGTGTTGGAAAAAGGGGAAATCCAAGCAGATTTTTTCAATGTCACCAACAATGCATACATCAGATCTCAACGGCCTGTCCCACAGTCGGTATGCTCCAGTTTAACTGGTCATCTGTACGGTTCCTACTTCAAAAGATGCTTATAGAACAGTAAATCATTCATCCAAACTTAATGATGCTGCAAAGTACAACAAATGCAATAAGAACGCATGATACATAAGCTGATAAAGTCAGGTGCTAGCAAGATTTCGTATGCACAGAAATAATGTGCTGTATGTTTGTAACATGTATTTGAATCTTTTGTTTAAAATTAGAACGTCCACCTTGAGGAAATATCCAGTTTTTTCCAGTACAATGCAAAAGCATGTAGCCTCACAAATAGTCCACATCCAGCCCTGACAGGCTTAAATCTTTATCTGTCATGTATCAGTTATTATGACATTACAAACAAATCTAAAGAGCTGGTGTTTTGAAAGCCTGGAAAGTGTTTTCAGCCTAATGCGTACTAATGTATCCTCAATGACAGGAATGGGCTTTAGCTGAGATTTTAGGCAAAAGGAAAAGGAGAAAAGTTAACACTATAATGCTCTAATTTTCCTGAAGAGGGAAATGTTAGAAGCCTACTGTGGTTCAAGCTGTCATTAAAGGCAGTGTAAGGAGGGTGTGTGTGCGTGTGTGTGTGTGTGTGTGCGCGGCTCCACGTATATTATTTGATGAACAAAAGGATAAAGTAAAAAAAAAAAGTAAAAATCCAAATCGATGTTTACGACAGCTCGACGGTGTACTCTGCTTGGTTTCCTGTCCCAGTCAGGGGGTGACAGGTGACACTTGTAGCGAGGACAGGGAGCTGATAAGGCAACAGAGAGATAAGTGAGCCTCCAGTTGTCAACTCTGTGGCTTCCTGTGACAATTCTCCATTTACACCTCTGTCTACAGTCATACAGAAAACACTCCAATAGGGTTCATTTTCACTCTGTATCATGACACTTTGCTTTCTCACTAATGCAACGCTCTTATTCTCACAAACATATAAATGCGGTCAAATGTGTATTTATTGTTTGACGGCATATCCTGAATAAACTGCGAAGGTAGTTGAGTTGCAAAAGTTAATCAGCTACAAATTAGATTCTTTACTGTCTAAATGGTTTATTAAGTTACCACCAAGAATTTACTGCCTTCTCCTTACAAAAACATACTTGAAATACCTCTGAGTTTTAATACATTACTTATACTCTAGTAACTTATAAGAAGCATTTGACCGCATATTAGCTGATCAAAACATCATTGAACATCATCATTAGTCTCAGGCTCAGTCAACACGCAGATGTTTCTGCTATAGCTGCATATGCTCTAGACTCATATAGCGTGCATGGGTCAGATCCTTAACACTACTATGAATGCAAGCCCCCAACCCCACCCACCCTTTTGCCACACTGTATGGTTTTTCAATGAGGCCCATTGTGCTTGGAGGCTTGTAAAATATTTTTGGAAACTTAAAAAAAAAAAAAAAAAAAAAAAAAAAGGGGTCGCCTGCATTCTGGCATGAGAGCGCAGCAGGCTGGTAAACGCTCACTGTATCGCCCTTATGTGGGCTTGCTGTTACAGTAGCAGACATTTGGAATGCACGTCAAAGCTCCTTGTCTGAAAGAGATCCAGTGTTGCAGAGCCATTTATTTTCCAAAGTCGAATTGCCTGTTGTCATGCACCTTCTCCAATCCTGCTAAGAGTAAATAGGGCTCAGAGATGGCGCTTCAAGTGTGCAACCCACATATCTATTTCCCTGAAAGCTTTTGTTTGTGTTGTATAAGGGTACATTTGGTTTTCTGAGGTACCCGAGAGAAGTGACTTTTGCCGAGCTTCAGTTTTGCTGAGGCGGTGTGCTGCATAGGCAGGTGTGATTTCAACATGCGAGCTTCAAAAGTGGGTGGGTTAGTATGCAGAGAAACCACAAGATCAAAGTGTACTACATTGAATCTAGTTCAGACAAAACCAGGCTTTTTGTTTTCTTTGTTCTGCTTTCCCTCCTTTTTCCACATGATGTAATAACATTAAAGTTTAGTTTTAAGACTTGTATTTATTTCTTCACTCTTGAAAGTTGTAATCTATTATTACTTAGCAAGCTCTAACTTTTGCTCTCTCTTACACACACACAGACTGTATTCAAGTCCCAAAAATGTGTTGCTAAAGTCTGGAGGCAGCCGCTCTTATTTTAAACTAGTGATTTCATCAGTATGGAACTCATACAGACACAGACTCTGGATTCACATAGTGCACAGGGCAACTGGCAGACAAGGGAATACAAGATGAATGTGCCTGTTGTATTTAGTGGGACATTTGGTTCCAGTGCTGTACTTGAGACTGACCCAGATTAGAAGGTTTACTTTGTCCATCTTCAGACATAAGTGAATAATTAGCATGTGTATTCAATGCTTTCAGACATAGCTTAAGTATACACTTTGAAATATGTCTCCCATTGACCTAAACTGTACTTGTTGAAGTTTTCTAGAATATTTACAGTATATTTTGCACTCCTTCAATGTACAACTGTTGATTTGGCACAAATACACTATAGACACAGTGCATTTTGGTGTGTATACAAATATTTTGAGACACTCAAGTGTGCATGTTCAAGCATGAAGGTGAAATTTGAAGGTAGTACATTTTGCCATAAAAGCAGACTTTGTTTTCTTAAAATGCTCATTATTTGCTACACCTTCTGTTCTGCAGGCAGCGGCCCCATCCAGCTGTGGCAGTTTCTTCTGGAGCTGCTGACCGACAAGTCTTGCCAGTCCTTCATCAGCTGGACAGGCGACGGCTGGGAATTCAAGCTCTCCGACCCTGATGAGGTGAGAGGTCACGACCCTACTGGTCACTGGTACACGTACTGGGAGGTCCTAAGTAGTTGGCCAGATGAAGATGTCTTGTTATTTTGTAGAAGGAAAAAAAAAAAAAAAGCTTGCTGATGAGTTGAGTTTTCTGGTTTCATGTCACTATATTAAAAAAAAAAAAAAAAACACTGAGGAAAAGTTATGCTCAGTTCATTGACTGATTTATAATTTGCAAAATTTTAATTCAATTCATAAATGACTTCCAATTAGGTTAAATTATGGGATTTTGAAATTGTTGAAAGGGCTAAATTGCTTAAAATATCACAACATTATTATGGTTTCTGATTGCCTGACCACATGTTTATTCTCTGTTGTGTTTAGGTTGCTCGAAGGTGGGGAAAGAGGAAAAACAAGCCCAAGATGAACTATGAGAAGCTTAGCCGTGGCTTACGCTATTACTACGACAAGAATATTATCCACAAGACATCAGGAAAACGCTACGTCTACCGTTTTGTCTGTGACTTAAAAAGCCTGCTGGGGTACACTCCAGAGGAGCTGCATGCAATGTTGGACGTAAAGCCAGACACGGATGAGTGAAATCAGAGTTTTAAAAGGAAGTGAAGACAAAAGTTAAGGAGCCACGTGGACAGGGGCTCATAAAGTGGTCTTAACTGTTTGATAAAGTTGTTAAACTGTTTTTTTGGGGACCAAAATGTTTTTAATGACTAACTGTGGTCTTTGTCCTCTTTGAGCTCTCGTCTCTCAGACCTTGTTTTAAAAGAAGGCACAAGCCAAAAGTGTGTATGCATAACCCTGTTGCATTTGAGATGTGTGTACACGTGCGTGTGAGCGAGTGTATGTGTGATATACAGTATACCGGTATTATTTTGCAGCTCAAGGCTGATGGAGCAGTATTGAGTAGAGGTCAGGTTCCATTTTTGCCTGAGTAGCACAGTGGTGAGACATGAGGATGGAGACAAAAAGTGTAGAAAAAGCAAGAGAAAATTCAAATAATTCATGTCATTTCATTTAACGTAGCAGAGAGCAGACGGAAAGTTTCCACTAAGAGCGGTTGCCAAAGTGTATAAGTGGGACTGAAGTATAATGTCATATTTGCATACAGTATATGCTCAGTTTTTCTGTTTGACAAGGAGAGTGTTTTCAGCTTGGACCAAAAAGTGTCTCTTATAATCTGTCGTCTGATGATCATATGCTTGTGCCAGTATCATATTAGAACACCCACCTACCAGGCATATATTGGAAAATGTAATTTAGTTATTGTGCATATGTTGTCAGTGAAGGTATCACAGTGGAACCAAACCCCAGAAGCCAAGTTTAACTGTTCAGGTTAGTCAAAGCCCTTACTGAAATGTGCTGATTTGTTATCACACAACACTATAGGCACTGGCCCTGTGCTGGTAGGGTTTGAGGACCGATTGAGATTACTCATAGCAAGAGTGTCTGATAGACAACTGAAAGTAGCCGTTGCTTTTGAAACTGACTTTTTCACCACCGTGTACATGTTTGTCATCTTGTTAGAGACACATATTATGACTGAAACTTATGCATTTTTGCATATACCATCAGTATTAGCAAACTGTAGACAATCTATGTGGGGAAATTCAGGAGTCTTTGGTAAAAGTTGTTTAATATGCAGATTAGATGTATAATTTGTCAGTTCACTGTCCATGTTAGTCTTGCTTTTGAAATGTTTAGTCTTTTATCTGTACAATAAAATCACAGGATGAGGCGTGATTAAAGAAATCCTAAGAATGTTGAATATGTATTAATGCAGTACATTTTGGTCGTAAAGTGGTTGCAGTAGATTGTGAAGGTACAGTTTATGGAAGAGAGACTGGCAGAGGAAAAATGTTGACTAGAGAGAAGGAGAGGCTGTGAGGGGAGAGATGGAGCGACTCAAAGGAGCTGTGGAATAGTGATGAGGTCTGACAAAGAATGACAGAAACGATGCACGTTGGCGTTGCTCAGAAGGTTGGATTGCATGGGTTGTGTACTGAGGATGATCATCAAAGCGGAATGCGGCTTTCAGCTGAAACATTGTTGCAAACAGACTTGTGGCAAACGTTAGAATTTAATTTCGTCTGTATGTTACTTATCTATGGACAAAACGATGTCGACTTCATAGTAAGCAATCCAGCTACCGTTCCACATTGAGTATAGTTGTGGAATTTGCTCCAAATACATGGATAAAGATTCACTGGTTAGTATTAAGCAAATTGGCAGCAGCATCCTCCCAACAGTGGGAATAATGACTGTACACTGGCCTTATGGGAAATGCCAAAGTTGAATATCATCTTAGAATATAATGTTATTGTTTACAGTGGCTGAATGTTACCCATATAGATGAAAATAGCTTTTGAGATGTCTGTTTGTACAGATTGTATTTCATAAAGCTTTATTGAGACCCAGATTACACAAATAAGCAAGACACAAAGCAGGAATAATAACCAAAGCCCATGTGAGGTCTTTGACCAGGGTGCTTTGTGTGTCTTCTAGTACTGGAAGACAAGGACCAGAAATTTCTCATACGTTTGGAAGAAGTTGACTTTGTGTTTTAGTTTTGTTAATATATTGTAAAGCACACAGCGTTAGGATGAGAAAAATGCCTTTGTGTGTCTGGGTTCCCGCTGAAAAGTGATACTGTAACTGTTCAGTGTTTAATTGGTTTCGAGCTTGTACATCATTATCTAGTACTGACTCACAAACTCTCATCCACGTTTCCATCCAAAGCAGAGAATATGATCTTCAGCAGATCAATTAGTATTAAGCCTCACTGTACTTTAAATCTTAACTGTGTGATTCAAGTTTCCAAACACTGTTTTTTTTTTTGTTTTTTTGTTTTTTTTTGGCTTTCTGATGTCAATGTTGTGTGTAAGAAAGAGCTTTACCAATTTTTAAACATACATGTAATGTTATTAATGCCATGGAGGAAAAAAAAGAAAACATTTTCAGCACAAGGTCATGATGTTCTTATGGTTGGCTTCATAAGATTAATGTGTAAGTAAACATTCTGTTACCATAAATGTTATATTTTAAAATAATTTTGTCAGGAAAATAGATTATCGTCAAATGTCACAATTTACAATCTACTGCAGGTTTTATGTATTAATGAGCCTTCGTTAGGCAGGTGTATTGATACCAATAGTTTGTGGCATATGCATATCTCAGAATGGATCCAGAAGGAAAACGTTATTGTTTTAGATGTTGTTTTTTTTTGTATATTTTATAGTGTCTCTGTATTTTTGTTATGAGATCATTTTTATTGTATTTAGTTCACAAACATTTGAATATTTTTCAATAATTTATATTTTATAAAAGACGAGATGCAGACAGCTGGTGCTTTCATGGGAATTTAAAGGTAGCGCAGGACAAAGTAATGTAGCGATATTTTTTTGTTGTCGTTTTTTTTTTTTTTTTTTAATTCTTTTTTATATAGAAAATAAACCTGTCTGCTAGAGGAAAAAAAGGCTGATGCTGGCCCATCAATGATTTCTGCTGGAAAAGTTTTATAAACTGTAGCTTCTATTTCTAAAATGTACTTAATGTACTTCAAATGTTATGAAATATATGTGAACAAAGATTTCATAATTGTGTGTGTTGTTACTGCTTTAATAGATGAAAACATGCTGTTTAATATAATTTAAAACACTCTTTTTTTTTTTTTGCTTGTCTGCTGAGGCCCTTTTCATGCTGCTATAACACTGCTTTGCTCTAATGGACTACTATCTCTGCAATACAGGATGACTGATAATACAAGTCTACATTATTTTAATATACATTTTCTGCTTCAGAGGTTAATGGTGCCAAAGTTTACATCATTTAATAAGATGAATTGGAAAACAAACAACAAAAGTGCCAGTTAGCTGACATTTTTAATGCATATGGTAAAGTGTTATATGTGTGTATATATA
>JAPQRP010000006.1:14060879-14085274 GCA_037367295.1 Apogon hyalosoma | reverse complement strand
TGTCTTTTTTGCCAATTCTTTTGCACCTTTGTTTTCAGGAAGAACTTAATTTTCAATATTTGGCCATTAATTATTATCATTATTATTATTATTATTATTATTATTATTATTATTATTATTATAATAATTCAGTCTTAGTGACCTATTAAGTAACATGATGGAAGCATAAATTAAAAAAGCTGAACTAAAAACACACATATATGAGATGAACTTAATTAGCAGGGAGAACACAGTATTAAAGTCTCAGTCTCCCACAAAGCACATACTAGTGAAAGGATAAATGGAGTGGGAGGCAGTGTAGGTTTAAGCAATGTAGGTTTGGAGGTTTGGAACAGATCACAGAGGTATAAAAAAATATTCAGTGCATGAACCACAGAGGAGGAGTCAGTGAAAGTAAAAATCTCACCACCTGCTGTCCCACTGTCTACACTGAGTTTTATGAAAAGGCTAATGATGTGCTTCTTGACATGGTGCATACTCTATTTTGGAATACCTGGTGGAGAACATGACTAAGTAACACAGTCAGTACAGTTAAGCTCATACTAAGGCTGATTTATTTTTTATTTGTTAAATTCCTTTCTTTTCTTCTTTTTCAGCAGCAGTAATGATAATAATGTTATTGCTAACACTAATAATCAAAATCCTTTCTCTCATATGAACACTGCAGAGACAGAACTGTACAGATTTTGTCCCTCTAGAGGAATCTAATCCCATCTGCTTGATTAAACCAAGCTGTTTCAACCTCCAGCACTTCAGAGGTTAAAGTTTTGTGGGAAAAGAGAGAAATACTCACAGTTTATGTGAAGGCAGAGTGTATACAACATGAATGAGCTATTTTTGTAACAATAACAGACCTAGTACTTTTATTCTGATGCGAGCCATAAGCTATAATGGCATGGAGAATGCAGGGAGGAGGTCTTTGTGACCAGAGAAGTGGTCAGGTCAAGAGATACTGTACATACTGTACTGTTGAACGCTTTTTAGATTTTTTTAATGTTTTTGGCTTGTCTGTCCATACATCTGTTTGTATATTCATATATCTGTCAATACCATTCTTGTGATCATATCTCTGGAATGCATTGAGGAGATTTCTTCATATTTGGCACAAAGTTACACTTGGACTCAATAATGAACTGGTAGTCAAAGGTTATGGTTACTGTGTGACTCAAAATGCATTTCAGGCCTTAACTTGCAAACTGACATATTGATTCTGTGTTGTTTAACCCCATATGATGCAGTGAGTAGCTTCTCATTTTTTAAATAGAATAAGTAGAAATAACTAAATATAAGTATTCCAAAGTATCATTGTACTGTGCAATTTGTTAAAGTCTGCTCCAGGTGAGGTTTGAATTCATAACCTCAGCATGGCTCTGCTGAACACTGTCATATAAGTACCACATGCTAACTGATGGCACCACTGGAGCTTCAATGGTACAATAATAAAATATAAACAAATGGTGCCAGGCACAACAAACCCCACCCCTTACACATATTGTATCTTATTTTGGCATCGATCCAGCTGATGTCATCATGTCTATACGTGTGCTGATGTCAGCATATCGATTGCCTCTTTATATGTGCCAAGTTTGAAGTAAACTGACACAAAATTGATGTTTTTATAGACATGTTGTGAAATCGCACCCATCATAAGTTAATGGGAGGAAAGCCCCTTGCCTCCCCTTCGGAGGGGTGGGGTAATAAAGCAAAAAAATTAAACGAATTATGAGTTTGACAGGAAGCGTCAAGACTGGGCTGTGTTTCAGTGGAGAAATGTCATATGGTCTGATGAGTCCAGACCGACCATGTTTCATCAGAGTGAAAAGTGAGGAGGATGAGGTGATTACCCATCATGCCCAGTACCTGTGGGGCAGTGTTTTAATCGGGGGTTAGTCCATTTGGTCAGGTCTGGGTTTAGCAACGTTATAATACCCACAATATGAGGTCAGCGACATGTAAATATACTTAACAATCAAGTTTAGACATTAAATGGATTTTTAGTTCAGTATTTCTTCACATATTCCAAGATGACAACACCACTCTGGACAGATATAAATACTGTGACCTATACTATAACACTACTTTTTTTGGCCAGACAGCATGTTATATCTGAACATTACACAGAAATGCATTAAATTGCAACTTGAGTTGACTGACTGGACTATTTTCCCCACAGAGTTGTCATAGTAACAAAACTAGTAATATTCATAATAACAGTTGTGTAATTCTGATCTTTGTCCAACTGGGAAATTCTGGTCCTGTCAAGTTTTAAATGACATTTTAGGACAACAAAAGTGAAAATATGTCCCTTAATGTAGCTGTTTAACTCCATCTCTGTCAGTTACTTGATATTAGTGAAACAATGTAAGACAAGGGGCCTGAGTGAAGCCCTTTTTTCCCAGTGTTAAACAGCTTAAATATTTGAAATATCACCTTCTTAGTAATACTTTTACTTGAAAAACAAACATATTTGGTATAAGTTAATAATTCAATCTATTTGTATTTTTAAATTATTCTTACCGTATATATTTCATTTGTAGCTAAAATGTTGAGTTTTGTGTGTATTTCAATAATCACACAATGTTAAAACAATTAAGACACATATGTTTATTTTAGGACTGTCAAAATTAATGTGTTAACACAGATTAATCCATCATCTTGATGAATCTGATTAATAATTTGAATGCAATTAACCCCTCTGTAGCGCAGAGTGACTCTGACAACACATTTGGGCCAGTTTGTCCAAGTAGAGTTACTGTCGCACGTGAACACATGGGCAGTTGATCCAGTAGTGACAGGCAGCAGAACCAACTCATAAAGATGGAAGACACTAAACAGCACATTGGCCCTCTGGATGGAAATATGAGGACAAAAAAAACCCAAGATGGAACAGTAGTTTCAAATTGCTTTGTTAAAACTGTTGAAGGTGCATAAACACGTTAAGTGCATATATATTCCCTTCTTTCTTGAGTCTGTTTGCTCACTTACAATGAAATGCAATGAATATAGATTAAAAATTAATGACATTTAATCGTGATTACTTGAAATTAATTCACAACAACCCTGTGATTAATCTGATTAAAAATTTTAATCGTTTGACAGCTCTACTTGAAATACAAACATGTTTGGTAAAATGTTAATATTTTTTCCTCTATTTGCATTGTTAAATAAGTATTATGTATGTTATTTGTGGTTAAATTTTAGGGTTTTGTGTATACTATAATAATAACACAATATTAAAAGACTAACTAAGACAACATACATTTAGTTACCTGCTATTTTTATGTTATTCTAATGTAACGTATCAGTATCAGCAAAATATTTCTGTCCCAGCCCTGACCACAGAACAACTTCCCCACTATATTTTAGAACAAGCAGCAAATATCCTGGAAACCCACAGAGTCAAAAGCATCTCACCTATATTTACATAAACTGCCATAAAAACTCCCTGTGGTTGCTGTGTAATCATGTGTTTACAATGACTTTGCAACAGTAATATTTTTCCACAATAAAACAGCTGTGAGCTCACTGTGTGTGAAAGAATAAAGTCATACGATGAAGTGCCAAGGAGTTCTTGCTCACGTAACCACAGGCTACTTGCCCCTGCCCCACCCTGCAAACACATACACACTCATGCATATATACTAACAAATACACACAGTGGCTATTCTTGTGCTTACACTACCTCCCCCAGACTCTGATGGTGCATTTACCTCACAAAATAAATGTGTAAGACAATAATAGGCCCAGTTGACGTCTGGTGATCTGATTCCAACTTTACTAATGAGACAATGAAACCTAAAGATGACTAAAGAAAAAAATATGCCATGTTCAGTATGAAGTGGTTGGAAAGGTTTAAGGGGAGCGTGGGGAAATAGAGGGAGGATAGTGGCAGTTCACACGCTGCAGAGGAGATGAGCCCTCCTCAGGTCACAGAGTTTCCCACAAAAAGATCCACGTTCTTGCATATGGACACTGAATCAGTGCAATAGGCTGACTGGAAAATATAAAACTCTCAGCTGAGCGTGAGGGCTGTGTATGTGATCATAGTCTGCAGTGATTTATGGATCTGTGTGTATTTTGTAAAACAATAAAAAAAAAAAAAAAATCCCTGGTCTTGGAACTATAGTGCAATTTTGCTTCGCTTGATCTCCTCTTCTCCCGTGAAAACATTTTGAAACAGGAGGTGTAAACCTTGGAACAATCCCTATTCCCATGGTAAGGAGTTGTGTTCAAGACATGCAAGGATTTTAAAATGATACAACTCTTTAAGCCTAGATGAAGGTCAGCGATCTCTTTTTATTCTGCTGCTCTCTTTCTTCAGATTTTAGTACTAAATCTGTCAGCAGTTGTGTGTTGTGTAATTGTTATAACAGCGCATGTGTGAGCATGTGTGTATTTTGCTTGTTTAAGGATTTGATACTGCACAGATCCCCCTGTGCTTTATCAGTGTAACATTCAGGGACTAGCCCAGAGATTACTCACCAAGCCACCATGTGGTCCCTCTTGTTAACCACGTGCATTTGGTGTAATCTGTAAACTTGCAGCTGGATAAGATGCATTACATGTAGAACAAACAATTACTGCTTGTAGGAAAAGCTGTAAGAAGAAAAAGAAAAAAATGGAGATAGTTTGAAGAAGGGCAGAAACCAGAGATTCAAACAACTGTCAAAGCTGTGTCAATCCATAGCCTTCTCGTGACAGCTTCTGGCAAGCCAAGCAGATGTTTACACAAATCTTTTTAAGTGGTAACAAGAAGTCACGATACACTGGCGCAATTCAAACTCACTGACTCCCTCTGCAACTTGTGTGGCGCTTTCTGTTTGGTCTGAAGCAAGGTGAAACAACATGGCAAAGAAAACACTCGTGAAGTCGAGGCTCTTTAACAAGCTGAGTGCAGGCCGCCTGATGCTGTGACTGAAGGCGGCAGTGGTGGGTTTGGAGCCTGGGATGACTGCCTGAGCGTGCTCAGTGGGACACCCTCCCAGGCTTTTCCCACATCACTGGGGTCTGGGGGCTGAGGCGAGAGGTGGGCTTCGCGCTCCACAGCAATCTTCTGGGCTGTGGCTGGGAAAGGCTACGGCCCACTGTTCTCACCATCTACCCCTGGAGTACTTACCCAGCACAGACACAGAGTGAGGGAGGAGAGAGCTGCACAGGGCAAATGTGTGGGTAAGAAACCGGCCAAGTGAACTGAGTCACACCACAGATGATGCATGTCAAGTGTGTGTTTTGCTGTCAGGTGATAACAAAGTGACACAACGCAGAGCTGAGTGACTCAAGCCAAAGAGGACACTGTTCTTGATATCGAGAAAAAAAAATGTTTATTGTGATCTTATAGATAAAGCAACTAAATTAGATTAAGATCTGTGTTTTCCTGTCACCACAGTTTTGTTTGTCTATTCCCAAATCCAGAGCTAAACTGTAATCATCGCTTTCACATGACTCATCAGACAACTGCATAATATTAACAAGTCAGTGTGCCTACGCAACATGTGGAGCGCATGCTTACATTCTGACATACTATCTCTGTCCTCGGAGAAGTCATTTTTCAGTCTGACAGTGTTCCACTCTCTTTGACATCATATTATTTTTTCAAGATTTTAGTGCACACTACTAAGCACATCAGGTGGCTTAGACGATAAAATAATATGTTCCCAAATGTTCCATTCGCTCAAATGTCTTATCTCACCTTTTGACATCTTACAATTTTTCTTTCAGTACCAAAATCACTTTAAAGACCTCCCTAAAGATTCAAAACTATTTTGGTAGTTGCAATATTTAATAGTTTCATTTTTGCAATGTTATTCACTGCATTTTACATTTTTCAGGGACAATCAAGTATTTTCTTATGTATAACTTACTGATCATGTGGATGTTTATCAAAGCTCAGAGTAAATTCATAGGTTATTAGATCAAATCAGAAAAAAAGAGGAAAAAACAAGTGTGTCCATCCACTGTCATTAATCAAACTCCGTAGTTTTACTTGGTGAATCAATGTTGTAGAAGATGACTGTTTCCACATTCACTATGGAGCCTCTGAACGTCCACATGGGTCATACCTGATGACAATGAACAGATGATAAACTGCATTTTATACCATTTATTTACATGTATTGATAGGATTAATGGATCAGCAGGTATTAGACATTTTATATCAGTAGATGCTTTTGGTCTGTGGTGGATGTGAACACTGAATTATGACTTGTTAATAGTAACTTATGTCGTAACTGAATAAATAAGAATTAAAGACTTCTATAAATGAAATTTGATGTTATGATGCATAAAGGTAGGATACTTATAAATAACTGCGATTCTCAAGTCTGTAAATGCACTCATCTGATTAGGTGATTGTAGAGTCATAAAACTGTGCTATTACTTGGGTGGTACGTGAACCGTTCTACAAAATCTACGACAAAAGCCTGTAAATATACACTACCAGTCAAAAGTTTGGACTCACCTTCTCATTTAAATGGCATGAGATGGACCAACAAGTGGCTAACAAGTGCTCAGCATCACTGTGAACTCCTTCAAGACTGTTGGAAAACATTTCAGGTGACTACCTCATGAAGCTCACTGAGAGAATGCCAAGAACATACAAACTAGTAATAAAAGCAAAATGTGTCTATTTTGCAAAATCTAAAATATAAAACATGTTTTGAGCTATGTCATACTTTTTTTAACTACATAATTCCATACGTGTTCATTCATAGTTTTGATGCCTTCAGTGAGAATCTACAATGTAAATAGTCATAAAAATAAAGAAAAAACAGGTGAGTCCAAACTTTTGACTGATAGTATACTTTATACTGCACTGCCATCAGCATCTATGTGTATAGTTTAATAGTTAAAAGTAAGTGTGATGTGGTCATTCAAGAGACAAACAGATTCTTATACAATCCCATATAACAGTAATAGTATGAGAAATGAAAATTAAAAATGATATCAGTGATATTGCTGTCACTTTCATTATAGACAGTTTGGCTGGTCAGCTTCAATTATAAATGTACATCCCAAAAGATTTTTTTTTTTTCATTTTGTGTTAAAATTAATTTTAGGCTAATTGTTTCATAATTTACACATTCATCACAGGTCAAAAATCAAACCAGTACAAAAAAACTAAAAAAAAATATAGCAGAATGTATAGCAGGGGAATAAGGGAATTAACAGCAAATTTACCAATAGCATTTGCATCTGGCCTGTAAATTGTTTTTCTTGCATTGTGAAAATTAAAAGTATTGTTTTTGGGTTTTTTTTGTAGTAATAGTAGGCTAGTAGGAGTATGTCTTGAAATCTGTTAACTACAAATAAATGTGTCCTACGTAACTAAAGCAGCTACAGCTTTCAGTTTTCAACCACCCATCCCTGTCAGTATATGAGAACGTGTGGGCGGCAGTGGTAAGAGAGATAAGGCAGTGTAAGCGGGAGGAGATGGGGAAGGCGGTCTGTTTTGAGGGTCATCGACCAGGCAACCATTAGCAACTTGTGCTACAGTTGTAAACACAGTGCATTAGAAGTGGGGTGGTCACACATGCATATCAGTCCCCACAAGCACCACTATTTACACACACATGCACGCGCGCGCGCACGTGCGCACACACAAACACACACACACACACACACACACACACACACACACACACACACACACACACACACACACACACACAGCAATGACCAAGAGGATATACTCTGCTGATTTGACAATCTTCTGCACTTTCCGTTTAGCTGGCACTGCTCTCCTAAATAGCTCTCTCACTTGCTCTTGCTCTTTTGATCACACTTACACACAAATACAGACACACACACGTACACGCACACACGCACGCACGCGCGCACACACACACACGCACACACACGCACATTTTGCCTCTAAAGAAGTTAATACAGGAAACCACCTTAATCAGAAACTCCACCCCAGAAATCATTTTTTGCTGCACTTGCAAAGTTAGCCTTCAACCAGCTTCAATAAAAATGTTAGTGCTGTGACGGGCCTGAACCACAGTCTGCAGGGGAGAACCAAAACATGACACTGGTTTTTTGTTTTCTTTGTATTAAAGTCAGAAGTTTAACTGTAATCCTTTTTATTTGTAATGATAGAGTCTAAAGACTCTCATATTCATTAGCATAAGGGGATACACACTGTAGCCCTCATGCACAAATCATGCACATGCTCAGAATTTCTCCTAAACTGTCCACGCCACATCCAGCTTTTTTTTTTTTTTTTTTTTTAATTTCCTATTTGTTCATGGGTGAAATGACAAAGAATTAAGAGTTCCATACATCTCACATGAGCCAAAGAGGGCAAAAGCCAACTTGCATTTTGAGAGGCAAAGAATATAATAAATATGAGAAAAGGAAGTAATTTTTTGGAAATCCATAAGAAAAATCTACAATGATTTTTTTCATTGAAACACGTCCATTCATCCCTGCTTTGAGCTGATATGTCCAAGATGGATGAATGGAAATTTCAAAGACTTATACTTATTGAGGTGATTAGGCCCAACAGTAGAAAAATCAGTCCACTATGTCTGCAGACATTATTGAATTCCATTCAGTTTCTACCTACTGTGTGATGCTCAATATTATGCCTTTTACAGGACATGGTATTCTGTGAAGGGGTGTATGTGTGTGTGTGTGTGTGTGTGTGTGTGTGTGTGTGGGGGGGGGCTCTTTCCTTCTGCACAACAGTTTAATGTAATTCAGTTTAGAATGTTTATTTGAAACAGACAATAATTAAATCAAAGGTTCTCCAACAGTAGGTAAGTGATGATAACAACTGATGTAACTGAGGGTGTCACAGTTTGATACTTTGAATATCTGTCCATGAGACTCGGTTAAAGTGTGACAGAAATTGATGACAGTGTAATTGTTTCTATATTTCTGCATTATTATCTCTCAAAATAAATCCTCTCTTTAATTTTTATCAGTTTTCTGGATCTTCCACTGAAAGCTCTTACCAGCCCTCAGACTCAGAAGAGTTAAATAACCTGACTCACACTGCGGTTACACACATTTCATGAATCCTGCATGATTTCTTTATTTTCCTTATTGCTTTGTGCATATGTAGTCATGCATATCCAGATCTATATCTACTTCATTATACAGTGCCAGTTGCGTCAATAGATCTGGAACCCTCCCCTTTCATTTTGAAACGGGGTAACACTCCTCTAGTGTGGGTAGTTCTTGGGCAGTTCTAAGAAAGGATGTTGCAAAATTTGGACAACTGTGTTAAGGGACAAATTGTTTTAGTAGAACATGTGTGCATGAGAAAGCACATCATGTATTAAAATGACACATTATTACACTCATTTTCAGGAAGCTGTTGTCCTTAGAGTAACTAGGGTGACTTTCACAGCAATAATGCACATATAGCAATAAATATACATCAATATTTTCCACCAGGGCTCAATGTGATTTCATCTGTTTTATTTGGAGCCTCTAATAAGGTGGTCCATCTTGAAATAATTCCCACATTTATGAAATCTCAGGGCAAATAATGTCTGTATCTCTCACCTACTGAGTCTTTGGAGTATAGATTTGTTGAGTAAAACACATTTTTTCAAGACAGGTTGACAGTAGTTGTCATTCATAAGCTCCACTAACACAACTGTAAAATTACTTTTACTTAAGTTTCTTATTTTTCCCGGGAGCCAGTAAGTTAGCGATTAGCATTAGCTCACTTCTGACCCCCTGGGCTCCCATAAGTCCACCTTTTTTAGCCAAACATGATTACTTTCATCTCCAAAAAGTCACCTTGGCAAAGACAAAATCAACTATTGGTTTCAAAGCAGCAGTTCAGACACCAGTGGGTGACATCAGGGATCCCCCATCCAGTAATTTTATACCATCTGTTATGACAGAACAGCAGTTTAAGGCAAGTTGATGCCAAACAGGAACTGCAGCATTTGTTTAGTTGCCTCTTGGTTACTTCCTGTTTCTGAAATAAAAGCAGCATGATTGCGAGAAAGGAAATGAAGCATATCACAGTTTTACGTATCATTTTAAGACTCCTTAATTGATACTCTGTATAATTTTGGCTGTTAAAATTGTAGTTTCAGAAGCATTGTTTCAATTCACCATTAAATGTCACTAAAATAATGATGTAATTTCAATGAAACAAGGCACATATTTAACATATGCACAGTTAGCAACTGCCAATTAACACAAACCTTGCTACACCAGCCACATTAATTCATCAAGAACAGCCTCCTCACAGAGGTGGTAAGGCAAGATGAGAGAAAGAGAGAAACAAGAGCAGGTGGTGGAAATAAAATAAATGTTCCTCTAAAGAAAAATTAAAAACTCGCTTGGGATTTAATGTGAACTGGATAACACCATTCTCACATTGTTGCATATTTCAAACCTTGTTAAACATAATTAGAGCAGCATTTTCTGGAAGAAATCTTCATGGAATGCATTCATTACAGAAACAAGTTAGTGTTTACAGAAAGTGCTGAATAATGATTACAGCATTAATAACAGCTGGAACAAGGGATTTGGTTTTCTAGACCTTTGTAAGCTATTAACTTATTACCGTGTGCTTTTAATCATGATGGTACCAATTAAAATGTGCAAAAAAGATGTTCAATAGCTTTAACAAGAATTAATATTTCATTTTATAATTATTTATTGCTCATAAGCTTTTTAATTTGGCCTCATTTGATGTATCAAATTCTTCTGAAATATCTCCAAACTGCCAGATGAAAGTTCCTCTAACAAATTATTAACATTGTCAGACATGTGCTATTTGTTTTGTTAAACAAGTAAACTTACTTTACAAAGTGCAGACGAAAAACAAAACAAAACAGGCTTATGAACTGTCCAACTGTTGAGGACTAATAGGTTTGGAAATGAGTGAATGACCTTAAAATGTTTACAACTGTGGGGCTGATGACATTAGACAATGAGTTAGAAAAGAGCATCATACAAACCTTTTATATGTTGTACCTTATAAACTAGTATCAGAATAATTACCTTGTCAATGGACAGGACTAACCACATATGTCAGTACGACTCCATGTACTCTAAATGTGGTATCAGAGTTGAACTTATAACTGAAAGCAGCACAAATAAAGCATTTGTGTTGTAGCCTCTTAAGTCTCGTGGCCTTGGCAATTTTGTCTGTGTTGCCATGGTAATACTATGAGATATACATTCTATACATCCATGTAACCAGAAGAATGCCAGATAAAAGCTCAAGAAAACAACTTTTTTTAGGAAATTGAACACATTCCAAACAACAAGCACTTAAATGGGCAAATATCTAAACCAAGCTAATCAAGACCAGCGTACGTCTTAGAATTATAATGTGTTCCCTGACTCCTGTCGTCATAAATGGCACATGCGCAAGTAGAACCCAACCCCCCCCAAAACAAGAGATAGGACAGCTTTGGGACGCATACATTTGCGCCCCAAAGTACATGTGGACAGATAGCTCAGTAAGTAACGCTACGGTCTATGGTATTCAACCCCCAGCAGAAACGCTTTCATTTTTTTTTTCAACATTTTACTTGTTCAAACAGGGGGTGCAGAGCCGAGGACAGTGGTAGATAACTCCGCAATTGATACAGAATTTTAACTAATCATAGAAATGTTAGCTTAGATTGTCATGGCTGATCACAGGGATCATGCTGAAACTAACTAGCTTCTTAAAGCAGGGTTAGGGTTAGTAATGAGCATACATCCATGTAGACAATGCATCGTCTTCTGCCATCTTCACCGATTGGCTGAACACCAACAGGAAATAGAACTTTACAGACACATTTCTGATTCCTTAAGGTCTCACGGTCTTGCTGTTTTTTTTTCTCATTTGAACAATTAAATTATGGGCGAAAAATGTGTTGTAATGCAAGCGCTATTGAACATGTACCAAGTAAAATATTACTGAAAATTGATTAGTAATGCCTTACTGTGTTACAGCAAAAAGTAATCTGTTACGGTAATGCATTACTTTTGTAACATGTTACTCCCAACACTGGTCATGAAAAATTTAATAAAACTAAACACCAATGCAATAATCTTTGCACCGCTAAGCTAACTCTGAGCAGATCCAACAGTATAAGTATTATTTCTTTATTGCTAAAACTCACTGAACAAGACAGAGAAGAGCAAAAATAAATAACGCATTATGAAGAGACGATTACAAAGTTTATCTCATGACTTATAGCTTGGTTTTATATGTATGAAGCTTCTGCTATCGGCTAATCCATTATTTCATGTTATGGTGACATGATTCTGACTAGAAACAAATGACCCAGGAATTAACAGGTTAACAATGGCTCTGTCTGATAACCTGCAGCTCCTTTATTATTCTAAGAAGGTTTAATGAAGTAAACATCACGTGTAAAAAACACTGACTCACTGCAGTGTTAGCAAATACACACACGCACCCTCTTGAATCAACTGGATACATGCGAATACAAGTGTGGTGGAGATAAGTCATCCCCAGGGTCTGTGTGTAGACACTGGTTTTTAAATTATTATTTTATGGCCAGGAAGACATTAATGCAGAGCATCTGTTGGTGTCAGAGGTAGATCTATGTATTTCTGAGCATGACCATGTTTTTATATTTACCTGTGGATGAATAAAGAGATGATTTATCAATTCACCTTTTGTGTTCCCTTGTCTTTCCCTCTTTCCCCCCACCTCTCTCCTTTGGGGAATTAATCAGCTGTCTGACACATGCACCGAGGCAGACAGGGAGGCAGACAGAGGGAGGGAGATAAGAAGAAAGATGATGGGGGGGGGAAGGCTGAGCAGGATAAGGGTGGCACGAGTCAAATTGGAAACATATCCTTTCAACATGTCTTATCTTAGCATTTTATCTGTGAAAAGAGGCACAAGGGGGATGACCCTCATGGTTCAAAGGCCTCAGTCAATTCAGTGATGAAACCGTGGCCAACTCCTCGCCGGCAGAACCAACTGCGATGACTGCTCAGTGTGGTGCAAAGCTTTCCTTCCAACACCTGCAACCCATTCATGAAGGGTGAGAACGGGGCGGTGAGTGGAATAAGGACGGTGGATGATTCAGTATTTGCAATGAAACAAAAGCAAAAGTAGTCAGTTTCAAAGATGATATTTTGGGTCAAGTATTTAAGGTAAATTTGGAGCTACACATCTCTCTTCCTTGTAAAAACTGAAGGGGTGGTGTGCTTATGGCCCAACACCCAGCTGCTATTTTTATCTGGGCCCAGGTGGGATTGGATCCAGATGGGGCACCTGATCACCTCCTTCTTTCGCTTGCCGGTCTAAGCTTGGAGTTTCTTGTACTCATATCAAACCATTTCTAAGCCAACCACATTTCATCCTTTAGAAACCAAGAGAGTAGCTGGGAATTGAATCAAGTCTGCCATGTGTCATGCATACATGTGTGCATATGAAAGAGTATGATTTCGGTAATGATATGGAAATACAATAACTACATGACGAATGTGAGCCTCATATTTCTTTACCATGCAAACAAGACACTGATGGCCAGCTTAGACGGAGACCCTTGCAATATCAATGTCTGTTACAAAATAGCAATAATTCAAAGCATAACATTAAAATTGGCCAGAGCCTGCATTAAAAGGCACAGCAGACACAAAAGGGGTCATGTCTTATGATCCACTGGTAAGGTAGAATACCCCAGACCCAATGGGCTAACCTAACAGGAAACCTGAAGGATACACCCTATTAGGCCTGTACTTCCTGTTACTTCAAGGCATGTACAATTTATGAGCCAGGAGGTACGGTGCACCACTGCAGATCTGATGGATTTCCTCTTTCGTTCTCCAAAAAAGACTGAGCCAAAGCATTTTATGAAAGAAAAATGAGATACAAAGAGGAAAAAAAAGGCAGATAAGGTGAATAAAAGAACCATCTGCAGGGCACTCTGCAAAGCCTTGTGCCAAACGGTCTGGAAAGAATCACACATCTTGGCAGTACATCCTATAAATATGCTCTGATCCTTACAATTCAAATGAAACTTAGGAGGATATTAAATAGATCCACTGCCTGAAAGCCAGTGAATATCAGTGCCAGTGATGTAGGTACAGTAACTCACCAGGAATAGACATTTAGAAATAACTCAAAATTGATAACAGATTTACACAGTATGGCAGGGGCTCTTGACATTCTACAATTTCCTTTGCTACTACTATATGGTATCTTATGTCTGTCACACTGAACTAACAGCTATTCATGTATCTACAGGATACCTGTCAGTGCATTTCAACTTGATGGGACTTTCTTGAATTCTCTATTCTGTGGAAATGGTTTCAAATCAACAAGATTGAAAAAAAAAAAAAAAGACTCGAGTGTGCTTTCACTGACGCACACTGAGAAACCACAGTGACATACAGTAAAACAAACCATAATGCAATAGAGTCTGTGCCATTATAAGCACATTTTACACGAAGTGTCAACAAAGCTCCTCAAAATTATAATTCTTTTGCAAAAGGTAGGTGGAAAAAGTGATCGTGAGCTGCTGTTTTTGTGTGGAGATGTAGAGTTCTAGGTTTGTATGTGTGTGGGTGAAGAGTAGAGGTACTTATGTATTTGCCAAACCATCAAACAATGTCTCTGCGAGGCTTCAGACAAATATTTCATGATGTAATGCGTTCTACCGCTTCTTGTGTCGAGATTTTTCCTCGCCTTGCAGCTTTGCAACCTAGTGTGACAGACATCTAGTGACGTGCATTCCAACAGATGTTATTTTCTGAACCTTGAACAATGCAACGGCCTATGTACACTGCAAGTTAATTGCACTGAGCATATAAACACAGCGTGGTTACACTGCAACAGTATACAGAGGTATATGTTATTTCCTTGGAAAAACAAAACAAAATGGATTGATTACAGACACAAAGAGGAGGGATGGAAGGAAGTAGGAAGTACAGGGGGAATGGGTGTGATATGATGGAGGGTGCTTTAGCGGGGAGCAGGGTTAGACTGTGAGTTTGAAGAAGTATACCAGGATGAGAAGGATGAAACAGTAGATAGGCAACCAGTCTCCACTGTTGTCAGATATGATAGAGTGTCTCAGCGTTTTGTGAGAGACTTTCTACAAGTGTTATCAAGCTGCAATAAAACGCTGATCCCTGCACTGCTAACAGGCACACTATGTACAGTATATCTCCAAACAGATCTGCAGCTAAATCAAGAGAACAAAACGTGAGCCAATCCACGTGGAGCTCACAGTCAATGGTGAATTTAACCCATAAAGACCCAAACATCCACTGGTGACCAAAAGCATCTACTGATGTAACGGTTTGATACCTGTTGACCCATTAATCCTATCAATACATGTAAATAATTGGTGTAAAATACAGTTTGTCGTCTTTTCATGGTCATCAGATATGACCCATTTGGACTTTCAGAGGCTCTGTAGTGAACATGGAAACACCGTCATCTTCTACAATTTTGATTCACCAATAAAACCCATGGAGTTGGATCAATGACAGTGGATGGAGACACTGGGTGTATGTTTAGTTTATGATAGATTTGACAGTTTTCTCTTTTTCTAATAAAATATCCCTCAACTTTAATCTGAGTTTTAATAAACATCTACATGATCAGTGAGTTAAATATAGGAAAATAACTGATTTACACCAAAAAAATGTAAAATGAAGATAATATTTGTGATGAATGGTGATAAATCACTTGGTAATGGTTAAACAGAGATAAAAATCCTTTGGGAACTGATAGATAAGCAGCACTGGGTCTTTATGGGTTAAGATGCAGAAGAATGATCCCACAAATAATAATATTAATAATACAACTAATGCATTCATATTAAAATAATTATCTCTAAGTAAAAAAATATATATATACATCATATTGATTTAATGTAACATTAGAATATCTTAGCAGAAAGGGTCTGGTTTAGTCCTAATACACCCTTCGCATACAGCCTTGTTCTTGCTGCTTCTAACTAAAGAGTTTCTATTGATATGCATCATGATAAATGTTGAAGGTGATCCTACTGTGAGTAATAAAGTCAAGGCTGTGTAATGTACAGTACATGAGACTTAAGCATGTTTATAAAACGTGTCCATGATAAAAATATAAGATGGATGTATTGTTAATATTTCAGCTAGACCTGCAGTCAGTGGAAAGGTGACTTTGGCTGTCATCCAAACTATATTTAATATAAACAAAGGACTTTATTAGGAATTTGTAATGAGCAGTGAATGGAGTCACGTAGGCCTGAATGACTAAACTGCAGTTGGCTGATTATCACATTTGATTGGCTATTTTTAATGTGGGTCAGCATAGCAGATATGGAGAGTACAATATATAATATCCTTTGGATAATAAAGCAATCAGTAAAAAAAATCCTCCTTCTTGAAGGCCAAAGTACTTGCCCTGTATCAAAAATAACTTGCCTCTCCCACTCGCAGATGATGACATTTGGAATATGATTTAGCCTTGTCGCCAAGTTACTATCACCACGGGGCCTTAGGTAAACACGTCTGATGGGACCCAAAGGTCTAGCACCAACACTGGACTGGGAGGACAGGCAAGTGCAGAGGCTCTTGGCCCTGCAAAATATCAGCAGAAGCCAAGCAGGAAACATCTGGAAGACCCAGTGCAAACAGATGTCGGAATGAGATAAGAACCCATGAGTTTGAGTTCAGCCTCCCATCTCTGTATGACGGAGCTTTGTAACATCCAGGTGGGCTGTAGCCTTGGCTCCAACAGCTCAAAGGTCCAAATAATCAAACTATTTTTTTTTCTCACACTAGCATCTGGACGAGGCTGTGAATGTTGTCAGTAACTTGTGTTCCATTGTTCCTAGTCTCATTTTGATCCATTGTCATCCAGACTCTCATGAGACTCCCTTTACACAATGTTTTTAGCACTCCAGGTCACCATTTACATCATTTCCTGCCATAGTTTCAAAATCGTTTGGCAACAAAGTGAACTATGCATCAATGGTTGGCCATTCAGTCATATTGCCCACGCTTCGCTCATTGTTGTTCTGGATATTGTTTGATATTGAATTGCAGTGTCAACTTTATTGTTTATTTTCAATTGCTCATCTAAACAGTTGGAAAAAAATGGCACAGAACTGACACAAATGTATGAGATTTGGAGTTTAAGCAGTAAAACATTATTGTTTTTAACCCTTTGCTTCACCATCACCACAAAAAAAATGTATATATATGTTAGTCCTGCTTTATGACTGCTGATTACTTTGCGTGAGGAACAAAAACACCGAAGAAAATAACAGAGATAAATAATGAAGAAAACTATGTCATTCACACAGATGAGTCGAAACCACAGGGGAGGGTTGGTTCCTGTTAAACTATAAAAAGGTTTCCCTTGGGACATAAGATCTGAAGTGGAACTCACAGATTGTTCTGCACTCAGAGGCGACTGCACACCACCAGCCTGGATCTCTATAAATTGATAAATAATGGGTCCTTGGTGGCAGGAAAAGTTACAGAAAAGTTACTTAAAGTAAGACTGAATAAATAAATTCATTTGTGTAATTTGTGCAATGCTGTTAGAGTTCATCAGCGTTTGTGGTAAGTGACTGTACATTGAGCACTCATTCTGATTTATTCTAAAAGCCTTCAAATAAAGAACCAAATATTATCCAGTTTTTGAAGGTCATGCAGAGTTATATGTGTTTTTTGATATCACAAATTTGTCTCAGTAGTGGGCTGTATTATAACGACCATAAATCCACTTTGAAATAATTTAGAGCTCTAAACAAATGGAGATGGAAAGTAATTGAGGAATGAAGTTGAAAGTATTCATTTTACCACTATGCAATGAATAGAGTAGGTTTTTCCTACCGACAGTTTCAGGTGATGTGTTTTGTCTTCTGTGTCTCGTTTGATTGACTTCGATGTGCAGTATACCTCTACTTCCAGTGGACATGAATAGAACTTGAAATGTAAAACACGTCTTGTTCTTGGAAGCTTTGGGTTTCAGCTTCCTTCTGGCCACATATTATAGGGACCTCGGCCAACAACAAAACAAAACTCATCAAGGAAATAGAAGTCATTAAGGACAAATGCATCTTCTTAATGAATCTATTGTAATCCTCTTACAAACAACTTTATTAATCCCACCAGGGACGGTGTGTTTGCAGCTATTTACTTTGTTGCAACAGGATGATGTGACCAAACAAGGATGCACACTGCACCCAAGCCAGACATGATTTAGATTCTTCCACTCCATTCCACCTCAGACACACCCTCCCTTTACCAGAGTAATTGAGAGTATTAACCACGCTACCCTTGGGATGACCACTGAATCGCCCCACAAACAGGAAGTAGAGAAGAGGTCAGTGAATGAAAAGAGGAAGTGCTGGCAAACAGCAACAATGCAAGAAGAGGAAACCCCCCATTATAAATAGGAACAGACCCCTGCAGTGTGGTGTTCGGGGTCATGACTGGAGGGATGGGAGACAATAGGAGAGCAAGGCCACTGGCTGACCAGCGTAGGTGTGATGTGTCTGTACGACTGAGATAGTAAAAATGTAAGGGTCACCACAAAACAAGACAAAAGAGCAGAATGATTAGAAGACTAACAGAGATGACCTTATCATTAGAGTAGTGTATGTTATTCTCAGTAGTAGTCTGTTGAGTTATATATTAGACACACAGGGTGACAACAACACATTTATTACAAAAGCAAATGAATAGACAAATCTGTGGAAATTATTAAAAAATAAAAAATAAACATTGATTTTTTTTTTTTTTGCCTCATTTAATACACCTCTATATGGACACCGTTAGTTGCACAAAGCACATCAAGACAGAATTCGTTTTCGTCCCATGTTGGCTGTATCATAGTCTCATCAGTGGTGTCAGTGACATCAGTGATCTTTTACTTCACGTTGTCGATGTCCCGTATCTTTGTTGGATACACAGTATCTTTAACATAACCTCATAGAAAGAAATCCAGAGGAGTGATACCTGGTGAATGAGGTGTCCAGGGAATTGGACCATCCCTTCCAATCCACTGGTCTGGAAATGTTTGATTTAGGAACTCAACCACATGCAGTCCCCGATGCGGTGGTGCACCATCTACCTGGAAAATGATGGGTGGTTAGAGGTCATCCAGTTGTGGTAACACATATTCAGGTAAACACTTGCAGTAACTGATGTCTCATTGGAGAAAAATGGACTAATGATTTGATTGTGCATGATCCCACAATGTGATTAAAAACTTTGATAACCACTGAGTACATAGAACAAATCTGATTAATATATCAAATACATTTTTTAATTTGTAAAGGGACTTTTTGGACACCCTGTATATTTTTATTACAGACAAAGATATATCTATACAGGTGCTTCTATGAAAGTGGTCCCTAAAAACAGGACATGGGGGCTATAAATTCACACTAGATGTAGACTAATCTGATGAAGCAAGTTTGGAAGCACTGTGGGTTTATTTCCAAAATAAATATTTACTGAAATAAAAGAGAAACTATTTTTCAGATAAAACACATTTTTATATTAGTGTTATACAAAAATCTGCATGTAACACAATAAAAGAGGAAATGGAAATTACGTGGTACTATTTTTTCAAATATCTTTTTATTCTCTTACAGGTATACTTTGGGAATCAAACTAATTATGCAAGGGAGAGTGGTTCACAAAAAAATGACCGCTGTTGCAAAATCATTTGCGATATATTATGTGTTTAAATGGGCAAGTTCCACATGTAACATGAGTGGACGCAATGCGTTACACATGAAACCTGGAATGAGACTGTTAATTAATGAAAAACACGTATGTCTGGATTAGAAAAACCACTAGGATCATTAAATTTAACACAGTGTCTTTATTTATAGCCATATGTAAGACCATTTCAAGCCATGTTTTCCAGATCAAATGCACTGACACCTAGGTAGATTTTCCTGTCCCAATTTTGGTCCTATTTTTGGCTCTAATATTTTATCAAAAATTCATTAATTTTGGAATGGCTCAGAGCAAGAGTATAATTTTTTTTTTGCATTTATCTGAGGTCATCATTAGGTACATCCTGGGGGAGAAATATGTCTACATTTTTTGTATTATTGGGCCTAAAAAGCTGGCAAAATGCCAGGTACCAAAATAAACACAATTCCATAGAAGCACCCATATGGCCTAATACAGTGGGTGGATGTGGATAAGACCAAGGTAGATATATGAGGGCGCTTCAAAAAGTTCATTTGGAAAAAACAGTTTAAGAAGTGTTGATACCAGCCTGTAAGTCCACCGGTGTAAAAATGAGGGCCATGCGATTTAAACCATGTCAAAGCTGTGTTCTTTTTCAATGTACTTTTTGCAGTAAAATCAGAGTGAAACAAACATTATATTTGAGCAGAATTTACATGTGTTACATCAGTTATCTAGTTCTATAAGTCTGCTACCAGAGCTAAGGAAAGAGGGTCACTCTGCTCCTCACCTAATGCAGACTGTAAAACTGTTGAGCAGTGGACCTCCACCCATTTTCAATGAAGCATCATCACAACTACAGCCAGACACTTCCCAGAGGAAATCCTCAGGCCGGCTAGACACATCATATACAGTATGATTATTATCACAATGCACCATCTGGCAGTGTTTTGTACAGGTTGACAGGTTGAGAGCATTGAGCAAACATATTTGTGGAAGCAACCGAGGTCATATACCACTGTCAGGATGAAATTTGTTGTTACAGGTTGTGATTTAACACTGTTTACTGCAACTGAACAAGATGATGGTGAACGTTGTGACTTTTTGCCTAAATTTGATCAGTTTAATTACATTTACTTTTGCATTGGAGCAAGAATTGTATATTTATGATTAATGTTTAATTAGGATATGATAACCTAATGACATGCAACCCTAACTATTATCCAAAATCTATTTCATGTATATTTAGAATCACTGTGATTAACTGATAAGAGGCAGTCATTGAGTCAAATGGTAATGACAAAGAAGACAAATCTCTCTTGTTGAAAAAGAGAACAACTATTACATTGAGAGGCATGTTCTTAGATAGAAAATGACATGTGTAATTTTGACAAAAAGAGCAGAAGGTCTTTAGGCCTGGGGTGGATCACACATCAATTACCACAGCTGGATTGATTTTGACAAGTTTAAATGTGGTACATAAGAAGATAATGGTTTGAGAGATAATGGGAATTTCACTGAGCTAAAAACTGCCACACTGTCAAAAAGATAAATTATCAGGTCAGGAAAGGGGCTGAAACAAAAGCTGAATAGTTAGTTGACAAGCATGCATATATTTGAATGATTAGAAGTTCATTTTCTCTTCAGCAATCCATCATCTTGTGAGGAAACAATATTTATGCCGGTTTAGTGACTTACATGACATGTTGAAATCAGACACACATTGGTGAGGACTCCCCTTAGTGTGACAGGTTAGTGTTAATTATCAGAAACATAATGAAATATGTATTCTAAGACACAGTTAAAAAGTATAAAATACAAGTTAAATTGTACTTTTATGTGTTAAACCAGCCAGAAATATGATATCCAACAAGGCATTGCTGTCTTGCAAGAACCCTAAGCAGGAGGAGGCAGAAGTCTCTGAGGAGTTGGCCAAGCAAGGGAGTAACATGGAGGGGCTTAGGGCAGCATCTGAGGCCTTTCACCTTGGAGCTGTTAACAGTCAGGCCTGTGATCCCAAGGCCCCTGTTAAAGACCCCCTTGGGTTTAAGACTGTAACTAGAGAGTTGGAATAACAGAGGAAAGAGGCAACATGCAGCGTGGGCTCATGTGGTGTGGTGGGCTCAGCTCGGCTTGGCTCTCCGCTTGGCCTGGGGAGAGGTCACAGGGTAAGAGAACCACTCTCTTTCCTTCTATGTCTCTCCCTCTTTCTCGGACATAGATCAGCCAGGCAGGAGGTCAGAGGGAGGAGGACTCCCTGGAGCCTCTGCAGGGTGGACACAGTGGCTAAGGTTAAAAGAGCCCAGTGGTAGTAAGACATTTATCACTTAATGCCTTGAATGTGTAAAAAAGAATGAGGTGTGTTTGTGTGTATCTATATTTATGTGTATGACCAGTGTATTTTTGTGTATGCTTGTCAGTTCTGACCAAAGCAGCACTTGCTGTGGGTTTACAGCGCTTGTCCGAAGTTTAATTTGGCATGACCCAGATATATCTTAAGCTTTCAGCACTTTTAAAATGTGCAGCTCTGTGTAGGCTGCACTGTGGTGAAAACCTGCCCAGCCTGTGACTTCTATTACCTGGTGAGATACGCAAGGACCATTAGTTCAGTCCAAAAATGATTAAACCAGGGTCAGAGCTTTAAGGCATAAAGGAAAAAATGCATTTTTATGTCAGTTAAATCAAATATAATTGTAAAATTGATTGAAATGCTTTGTGTTGCATCAGTTCAGCTCAGCTCCTCATTGTAGATTTGTTAAGTTATTATGTCCAGTGGAAAATTAATTTATTTATGATGTTATTTAATCTAGAAGTTGTCAATGTCTATATGTCTGTGAAGTTTAACATTTCTTAAATCAATTCCGTCCATGAATTAGTGTCAGTTTCACATCAGAGATGGAGAGCTGGTGACTGTGAAGTCTAATCAGACAGTATCTACTTAGCATACCTGTCAGCTCAAACCTTTATGCATCAGCTTACACAGTGCAGTGGAAACATTGAAAGGTCAAGTTCACTGGCGGTTGATTCAGAGCGCAAAACACTGCTAACCTGATTTTTTTTCCCCTCATGTCTTATTTGCTTGTGCAAACCCGAAGAGAGGTTTTAAGATTTTTTTTTTTAAATCTCACACCTTAGAGGGGGGTTGGTAAACAAATGCTACGGATCCCTTGGGTGTGGAGCTCGGCGAACCGCAGAGCCTTATTTGCTCCTTCTTGTCTCAGCTTGCGGGTGTGTATTTCTGTCCTTCTGAAGATGCAAAGGTAGAGTGGCGGGACACACATCAGCACACCATCTAATGTGCAAACACCCATGCACATACATCCACACACAAACAAACAGAAGTACTTAAGCACACAGCAACCTGCAACAAAGCAACCAAAAATAACAGGCACCTGTTGCTCAAACCACAATGTCTACAATGAAGCCAAATTAGAGCGTTTCCCAGGCAACAGTAATTTCAATCACAAGCCACAGCAGCGGCCTAGAAAACAACTACACTTAAACAATGCTGCGACATGAGTCACTGGTAAACAATGAACTAATGTGTGTTTTGGTACATGCGTGTGTATTTATTTTCTATATCATACAAAAAGGGTGCTCTGGTCCAATCTGAGACTGTGTTTGATGTAAAAGACCACAGAGCCCTTTTGGCAGTTTCATGTTAAGGTCACATCTCTTGCAATGTTAAATTATATCCCGTAATACAAGCTTCTCCACCAGCAACCAGTTTGTCTGTTCATCACTGACAAGACCTCTGTCTTCATGTGTCAAAGGGGCTCCTCTAGTGGTCACAACCAGAACTGCACTAAATAGCAGTGCAGCTTTCAGTGGGAGCAACACAACAGCATCTACTAAGAGACAAATAATAATGACTAAAATGTAAACATGACATGTAATTACACCGTACTTCTCTGTAGTCTAGTTACACTACTTACTGAGTTGTGTGCTATGATATATGTTATATGTAGTGAATCTAAAGAAATAAAAATAATTATTGCATGTGTGTATATGTGTGCCTGCATCTCTTGATTTGCCAAGAAACTCATTACATCTAAATCCCCTTCATATTGAATGGAAGGAAGGCAGCAGAACCCTTAAGTAGAGACTACTAGGACGTGCAATGTGCCGAAGGGGTTGTAACTGAGTGTCAAGGGGGTGCTCCTAATGTTTTGTCCACATATGTGTTCATGTGAACTAAAGTGGGGTGTGTGACTACAAGGAGACGCTGGTCTAAGGAGCCTCACTTCTTCACAAAAGAAATCCTAATTGGAAGCACATGTGTTGCACTGTGCAGCAGTTTAAGTTTGAGGGGGGTGGGAGTGGAAGAGCTGGGGAGGGGGTATAGGTTGCTATCATGAATGAGGGTGTTGCTGTGGAGAGAAACAGAGGAGGAAAAAAACAAATCTGTTTGTGGGGGGTGGGTGCTGAGGGTCTGGTGGTTGGGAGGGCATGAGAATGTAAACCTCAATGTAAGTGAGGCGAGTTACTCAGGCCCGAGACAGGCCTGGGAACACAGAGAAGGGGATGGTGTCAGTGGGCTCAATTTAAACCATATTGTCAAACAAGCAAAATGCTAAAATACAGATCGTTATCGTTCTACTTTCTCTCCTGCCATCACCATATACCACAGTGATTTAGTACAGATATCTGTTCACTTCAGTCAAAGAAATTTAATGTCAGCACATAATTCACATGTCATCAATAAAGCCTTAAATCTGTCCTTTCTTTCTTTCTTTCTTTCTTTCTTTCTTTCTTTCTTTCTTTCTTTCTTTCTTTCTTTCTTTCTTTCT
>JAPQRP010000006.1:14039844-14057422 GCA_037367295.1 Apogon hyalosoma | reverse complement strand
GTCATCTTCAACAACATTGATTCACCAGTAAAACCCATGGAGTTGGATCAATGACAGTGGATGGACACACTTGTTTTTCCGTTCAGTTATTGATATTTTTGCTGAAAAAGTCACTTTTTCTTCATTTTTCTCTATTTTTGATTCAAAAACCCTCAACTTCAATTTGAGCTTTAATCTGAGCTTTTATGAACATCTACATGATAAGTGAATTAAAAACATGAAAATACCCGATTTATGCTGATAAAATACAAAATCCAGAGGATAATATTATAAACAAATGTTGATAAATTACTTAAGAAAGATTAGATACATAGAACATTTAATTTGGGAACTGACATAAAAGTAACGCTGGGTCTTTGTGTGTTAAGTCATGGGACCTGACAAAAATATTGGAGTAACTGTTTAAGAAATGCAACAATTTTCAGAGGCTCAAAAGTAACTTGACAGATGACTGACATGAGAAGCAAGCAGCTTCAGCTCCAGATTTGGCCTGTTCTCTGTAATAGAGGGTCTGGGGTTGATTTCATTTGTTGAATTTGTATTTGGTAGCTGTTCTCATTATGATTATATGAAGTCACAAAATACATGTATGTGTCAATTTCCAAATATTTATGGACCTGATTCTATTCCACCAGTTACTCTATGGTATGACAAACAAACAAACTAAAAAAGGCAGAAAATACTCATGTTACAAAATAAGTCACATGTTAAAAAAAAAGGTGTTCATTCGTAACCCTCAAAGACCCAAAAGCATCTACTGATCTGAAATATTTAATAACTGCTGAACCAGTGGTCCAACCAATACGTGTGTCTTGTTCAGATGCATCCATAGTCTCTGTAGTGTACATGGAAACACCAGTCTTCTGCAACACTGATCCAACAGTAAAACCCATGTAGTTTGACAAATGACAGTGACTGTAGGTGCTTATTTTTTTAATGTAGAATTCATGATATATTTTGCTGAAAAAGTCATGTTTTCTTCAGTTTTGATATAGTAACCTTTGAACTGACCAAGTCTCATTAGACCTACATGGTTAGTAAAATAAATATAGGAAAATACATGTTTTTCACTGAAAAATGCTAAGGACAATATTATAATGAATAGTGATAAATCGCTTGGTGATGGTAAAATGTAGAGAGAAATTCAATTGGATGTCGCCACAAAAGTTCTGAGTCTTTATGGGTTAAAATAAATTATTTCTTTGTGAAATGATGTTCATATATCCATCATATTTCTAATTATATTTATATATATAAATTACATCCTCCTGTCTTCCTTCTACCCTAATTGAGTGGTTATTTGTGTGATGATGAACAGTGTCCTGCTAAACATTGTCTGCTGCACTTGCTGGGTGTGGCTGTGTATTTGTATCAGACAGGGCTGATCGGTTACGAGTAGAGAGCAGATCATCCGGAGTTGAAACGATGATGGTTGTCTTGTTCTGTTGGGCTTTCCTCCCACTGATCATCATCTACATGCAGGCTGAATCACCAGCAGCGTTCAGTCGGTCAGGCTGAGGGCCAAGAATGCAGGAGCTGCTGGGTGGCGTGCTGGGTGATTTCCTGTCTGAGGGGTCTTCTCATAGTCGTAACGTGATCCACCCTTGGTCCAAAAATAACCAGTGTCCCTGCAGGAGATGGCGTTGTAAAGCTTTGTGGGGCACTAATGCAGCCTGCCCTGCTTCCTTCCTCAGAGGATGCTGAGAGGATGGCGCTGATAGCAGCTCAATGTTAGCTGTACTGTCAGCAGCTGGGAGGGCACGTTCAAGGCCATGGGTTTGGTACAGAACAGGTGATACTTGTAAAAAGGCTGTCAGCAGTAGACGTCACTATGTATTTAGTCATTTTTGTAGTTGCTCTCATGACATATCTGCAGAAGAGTTCTTAGTTTTACAAATGGTGTAGATATCTTTATGCATTTATTAATTTATGCATTGTAGTTCCTGTCATTACTTACTGTTATTTCTGTTTTGCAAGTTTCACAAAAAAAAAAAAAAAATCAACAGTTTCTAAAGAGTGACACGTCAGAAATATTTCTGTTTTAATTAATCAGTTGAGCACGATTTTCATTTTCAGTAACAACGTGGACATATAGAGCCAAACAACCAATCACTCTCACATTTACAGCTATTGTCAATTTAGATGAACTGGCTAACCATGTGTTTAGATGATGTGAGGAAGCCGGAGTACACAGAGAGAACACACGCGAACAAACTACAAACACAAAGGTTCCCGGTGTTGAAATCAAACACAGGACCTTCTTGCTGTGAGACGACAGTGCTAACCATTACACCACCGTCCCAGATGTCAATGTAATACTTTCACAGTTGATCTGTTTCCTTGATGAGCTCTGAAAAGCAAAGCCAGACTAATAACAAATCACCTCTTTTGTCATCGTCGTGTGCCAATGAGTGAATGATAAAGGAGAGAGAAAGAATTAGTCAGAGATGGATTTTCTATCTTACAGAATTGCTTCCCCTGGGGTTCCAGGCATGGGAATTATATCAAAGAGGATAAGTCAGGGTAAAAAGAGAAAACACATAGCACACTTTGAAATATCTGACCCTAATAGCCTGATTATTTGCATGAGGGCCCTGCTTCTCCATAAACAGAGCTGCATGTTTGTGCAGGTTTGTCTGTGTTGTTTCAGAGAGCCCAGTCTCTCCTGGTAGGGGACATTTCACTGGGTCATTATGCAGCAATTTGGGCGGCTGGGCCAGCATTTTTCACAGCACCTAACAAACCACAGCACAACAGATAGCAAAGAGGTGGAGACACAAAACCAATATGCTGATTCCCTTTGAAGAGGATCCATGGAGGAACATGGCTGAGGCCCTTTGCTCCACAAGGACCCGAAAGGAATGAGAATGAGGATAATCTTAGAGAGTTAAGTTGTTATATGTGAGACGAGTAGGAGAAAAGTAGAAGGGGAAAGGCTAAGCGGATGCTAAAAATGAAAGAGACCCAATAATGAAATAAATCTGCCCACAGCTTTTCTTTTTTTTTTTTTTTTCTTTTTTTATTTAATGAACGTGGAGCTGATTTATTTTCCGTATGGCTCGGCAGATTTATCTGGGTGCAGAACAGAGCGTGCTCTGTTCAGTGCCACGTTCAGCGACCAGGTGTGGGACAGACGGGCTGAAACAGTTAAAAGTAAACTGAGTGCAGTGGAAATGGATCTGCCTCAAAATTTTGTGGCCTATTTTTTTTCTCTTTTATAGGTTTGCCAGGGGAAATAGATTTGCTTCTGCAATCACAAACACTCTGGCTTTGTGTCTTTTCTCTTCATAGTCACAACAACCCACCGTGTTTTTTCATGAACTACTTGAGTATCTATGAAAATCCTTACTTTCACTTGTTAAACTGGTCTTCATACAGACACTTTGTCCTGTAATGTATCTGTAATGTAAATATAATAAGATGGAGATAAGTTAAACACATGCATCGTTACATAGTTCAGCAGAGCATTCAGTAAGAAACAACAATGAAGAATAAGATGGAGATAAAGAGAGCGAGGGAAAGACAGCAAAAGAGAGAGAGATGAAGAGGGAGAGCATTAGCTGAGAAGAAAGAACTACAAACAAACAGTGAGGGGGGAAATATCATAAACAGATCTGCTGAGACTATCAGGCAATGTAAATATGAAAAATGCCAAGCTGGAGTACATGAACCCTTGCAGGAATGACCCCCTTTGTACCGAAGTAACCTCTGTTCATGAAGACAAAAGAGAACAGGCTCTTGACAGAGCCTTGGGGGACGCCAACAAGAACGGTCAGTTCTCAGAGTATTTTAATGTTCTGCCCTCCCTCTTCCCACTGTCCCACCCAACAGGCACCACAGCATTCATCACACTCTGCTAAGAAGCACCCTGTTCCCTAATCCAGAAAGGGAGGTAAACCATTATCAAAACACTTGTTCAGAAATATAATAAACCACATGCGAGGTCAGAGGACTTACTTTGTATTTATCGTTTACTTTGGAGAGTTGGGAATGGTTAAAATACATCTATAAAAGGCATAACAAGGAGAAGAAAACATACTTTTTGGATATTAAAAGACAGAATTTTATTTATTTTATCCCTTTAAATGTATTTATATATTCAGTTAATATGATCAGATCATTTTTTACAATTCAAAAAATGGACGTGTCATATCTATTTACATTCACAAATTTATTCCATGTCTGCTTTCGTTTATAAATGTGTGAATGTTTTTCTTCTGCCTCCTTTTTCTATAGTTTCCTGTGCATGCTTATGTTGAGATGAGCACTGAGCCTGTTCTGCTGTGTTGACCTGGGTTCAGAGATAGAAACTTATGTTGTCTTTTTATGTGGTGACTTTTCTATAGGTGCTATCAGTGCATGTTTGCAGCAAAACGGTTTTCTGGATTCTTTAATGTGAAAGACAGCAGCATTGAACCATCCCTAGATACCAGCAGCTTTGACTGTTCAGAAAATGAGAGAAAAAAGTGACAAAAGGTTGAAAGTGTGTTGTAACCTATTACTCCTCTTGTCTTTTGCTTTGTTTCACAGTTTCGAAACAGCTTCATCCAACATATTTGCTTGTTGCTCAAATTAAGTCATGCACTAAACTGACATATTGTTTCAATGCAGTAGTGTTCATGCAACCCCAAATATGGCTGGCGGACTTTCAAGTATGCTTTAGAGATGGAGCAAGTAGCGGTTTGGCTCTCCTTAGACTGACAATTTTCAACCAGTGAATCAAACAAGTTCAAATTAGACAAATTAGGCAGAGTGTGATCAACTTAAGTTCATGGCTTGTCTTTGGCATGTGGCTCTGGTATGAGACCAAAATAAAACAGGTCTCATTTTCAGTGGCTTATTGCTGCCCTCTGTCAAAAAACAATGGTCACTGCAACAAGATATGACAAAGAGACCCAGTAGCAAAGCTTCCAAAATATTTAAAAAGAAATAAAATTCTAACAATGAGATGTCCATCAAATAATTCCCGGAATACCATTTGAGCCGTGACAGTCGACTCCCTTTGTGTCAGCCTCTGAGTCTGCTTCCAGGAATGCAATTGCAGACGCAGCACTTCTGTGACCCAATGTGTGTTTCATTTGGGCTTTCTGTCTCAAATACACATGTGGCTCAAATATGTGGCCCAGTCGCTCCAACAGAAACAGTCTGCACTCCAGCGAGGTCCTAATGTGCACCTCGCTGGAACGTGCCACACTGACACCAAACTAAGTCAGAGCCACGTGTTCTAAACTTTAACACACATTCTTCAGAAGCTCTGTCACAGCCAACTAGTGATGAGTGTACTCTGAATCATGAGTGTTAGACCGAAAAAAAAACCCCAGACTAATTAACAAAAAGGAAATGTTAACGGCTTAAGATAACTGCAGATTTTTTAATCTATCTTTTATGACATTGTATGAAACCACACAGAATCAACCCTAAATCAGAAACTTAAAAACAAAAATGAAAGTTTAGTACAACTCATACGTGCAACACCACGTGTCACATTATTATGGAGGCTCACAAGTAGCTTAACCCTGTATGGGGCACTCAGAAATACACTGAAATTCAACATTTCAACCTTTGTGTGTTATTGGAGGACATAACAACACTTTATTACTTTTGTGAAATTTTTCAAAATGTTTCATTTTGTTATATAGAAAATCAAGGTCAATGAAATTACCATATTTGGTTCCTTACCTGTAAGTGGCAAAATAAATAAATAAATAAATAGTCCAAGGAGTAAATATAAAAAATAAAAAAACACATGTAAGGTGACAGGAACATGTATTTTAGAACATTAGAACATCACTTTTAAAACATTAGACCAACATAAGTGCTGATCCAGACCCCTGTCCACATCCACATGATCCCTTTGAACATCATTCCTTACATTAGGACCATTACGTCATGGTACCGAACAAAGCAGGTCCACTCACTGTTCATACAGAGGTGGACCTTACAGACCCTGTAGACCACATTGGACCTGAGATCGAGAAGAGTTAAACTTATCTGTATCTGTAACTGGTCAATACAGTAGAGGCAATGTTAATATTAAACACATATAATCAATGCCTTCAGACAGATGAATGACTAAAGTATAGTATGATTACATGATATTACGTAAACTACAAATACATGAGAGTGGTTTGCATATATTTAGGATTCTTACATTTTGTTTTTGTATGGTGTATAAAGGTTGCTTCTCCTTTATATTACTCTCTGAGGCAGTTTCAGGTCATCTGTTATAGTTTCATCCAGGAGGAGACAGAAGATAGGCAGTGGCATTCCTCAGATCAGGGTGTAGCGTGACTTTTATAAGATTCAGACAAATCTCTTTGGCTACATTCACTGGATAAACAGTCTACAAATATTAAATCCATTTAGCATGGTGTGTTTGCATCCTTGTGCATGCGTGAGTAGTCACTGAGTGCAGGTCAGTTTCTTTTGGAGACAACAGCAGGATTGTGCAAGTGGCGTGTAAATGTAGATCCATTTCTATTTGCTGTTAGTATTTCAACATAAATTGTGTATGTAAGTGGATGAGTGTTATACCTACCCCAGAAAAGCATTTATGTTTATCTTACCTTTACTTGTTCATAGCTGCTCGAATGAGAAAAGTCATGTTCAATCAAAGTTCTGGAAAAAATCCTTTCATGGGTTTCCTTTACTTGTCTGCATTCTCCTAAAGGTGGTAAAAGCAAAGAAAACTGGTGATGTGTTCAATAAACTATGTAATCAACAATAAGAGATTGAATCCACAAACACAGCATGTGATTTAACCAACCCTGACAGCAAACAGCCACTCTGTAGAAAGGTCTAAGAACAAGACCTTAAAAGTGAATCTGTCCGTGTTGTGTTGCAGCCGGCTATGGCCTCAGACTTTACTGTGGTTAACACATTTGCACATAAGCCGCTCATCTGGCAACACAAAAGAATCCAAAATAACTAATATACTAAATACCTTGACATATCTCAAAGATACATCAAATCATTTTACCAGTATCTCAGAGAAGTCACGGTGTCTGCTTTAAGAGACATTTCCATGTCTAGTGTTCCGTCCTGAACTGTCTACCACAGCTGTAACATGTGGGAATTCTAACTTTGCATGGGAATTCACTTTGAGGAATTCTATTTCAAAAAAAAAAAAAAACAGTGATGTGGAGCCATAAGAGAGATTCCAACTCAGCCCTCAAACTGGTTGTATAATTTACAACTTGGACTACAGGACTGTAAATAGCTCTTTAGAGTGTCTGCTCTTATGACAGGACATATACAACATTCTAAATATACTTAACATATTTGGAAAGACTAAAACTGTAAATGTTCCCACCTGAACAGCGGCTTGAAGCATTTTCAGTTAAACAGGAAAGAGGCACACATTACTGCAACAGTTAATCAGTGTCATAAATATATTGAACATATATATAACAGCAAGTAAAATCACCCTAATGCATCAGTTTATTGTCTTTTCTTCATAGATTATCGTGCTGTGACTCCTTTTTTTCCATCGAGACAATACCTCTGTAATGTACAGTATGGGCTTACAAGGTTCTGACATTGTGATCACTGCCAACATTTACCTTCTTACCATTTTTATTACATTCAGTGAAAATGCTTTTGTGAGACACAAAAGATAGAGTGAAAAGATGAGGAGAACCAGGGCCGAGCGAGAAACGAGTGAGTGAGAGAGAAGAGGCTCATACTTCCAAGGTATAGAAGGCTGTTTGCCAGATGCACTCTCAGCAGCTGGATAACAGATACAATGAAATTTCAGATCTTTCTATAAATACCACTACCAGCTGCTTCTAGTTTATGTCAGATGATTATTAAGAAGTCCTACATTTTAACTGTTTGTTACCACGTATTGAGCAACATTAATATACTTCTGCGTGACACAAAAGGGTCTGGGATAAAACATAAGCATCTTAAACTGATCTGACAAGAGATAGATTATGGGTTTTTGAGTATTTTTTTTTTTTTGCCAGATAATTTAGGGGGGGCTCTGCTGGGCCATAAACTTGTTTTTGAGGGTCCATCTTGTTGCATTAGGTTTTGTGAAGTTTTACAAGGAATAATATGTTGAGGTCATGAATGTGGGGACCAACAGCATCTTTCACTGGTCTACCCACCGGCTCCCTGGGTTTGTCCCTTGGGGCTTCTCGTGTTACCTGCCAATGCCTCCCAGCCTCATCTGAACCAGCAACTCCCTGTACTTTGGCTTGAACATAACTTTATGAAGTTGGTGTTTTTACACCAGCCCTCACACAGCACATTCTGAGCTTGACACTTGTTCAAAAATGTCGAACATGCAAATGAATATGGATGACTCTAAATCCAGGGACCACTAAAGCAATGGAGCAGCAAGAACAAAGTAAATGCATTGTTTGAAGAATGCAATGGTAATTATGGTAATAATATGGTTGTGCAGGTGCAGTTATAAGGTTATAGCTATTAACCTTTTTTACACTTGCTGGAAATATGTAATTGTCATGGAAAAGGACTTCTTGCCAACCATCAACACAGTGGGGACTCCTATTTTGGGGGTATTTCGTGTTTGATGCAGGTTCTTGTGTTGACATGGTGTCATAATCCGGTTATTCCCTAACTCCTAACCCTAAGACGTAGAACGTAACCCTGGCCAGTGCGAAATGCCCCAAAAAATAGGAGTGCCCAGCACAGTGAGACATTATGGATAAAAGAGTGTACACAACCTGCCTGACTAATTTGCCAAATTTTACATTTGCCAATGTTGCAAGGTTCATTGAAGAAAACTCCGTAACCAAAAAGAACAAAATCAATCAAGAGTACAAATTTTTCCATGAGGAATTTGTCCATAAATATGAAGGTAGGTAGAGAGCGATCAGGCTGTTACTGAACTGCTGGTTAAAATGACATGTCATTAGCATGTTTACATAGACATAATTTATGTCTAATGTACAGTCGACCTTACTAAAGCATCATAGTCTGCTTTGAATGAAGCATTATGGTGTCAGTTTGCTCTGTTTAGGGTTGTCCAAGTGGACATCTTCTATGTAGCGACAGCAATGTTAGCCCAATGCTAGCATCAGTTAACCTTTCTTTCGAGTAACATTTGTGTTTTTATGTACCTGTGTGCCTGTCATCTTAGAATCAAATGTACTAGACGGGCAGGTTTTTGTGAGGGCTAGGGTTAGGGTTAGGATACGTACAACCCTTTTTAATCACAAACTTTGGTCCCTCATCCCACTGGATCGCCTCCATTTCTACCTAACCTCAATGTCCACAGGAAATAAATGAAAGGACAGATACAGCTGCTTTTGAGCATAACAAGAGCAACCTGGAATGCTACAAAAACTCTTGTTTGTTGCTTGCATCATAGTTGCCCTGATAGGCGAGGAAGTACAATTCCATGATGATTGTGTATTTCTGGTCAAAAATACAGAAGTTGTGAAAAAGGTCTGTTATTATTAAAGCTACAATAGGTACCCTCCATCCTCTCCATCAATAGCATGGAGGGAATATAAAGGTAGACAAAACTACCTAAAAGTTCGACCAAACTATCACAGTTAGGGAAGCTACCATGTTGCTGGTGTGCAGCAGAAACACATCTAATGGTTTCTTTGAATTAGCCATCGAATCTGCCAATTACTCATTTTTACATCCCACTCTGAAAAGACCTGTAGGGTTGACTCTCAAACCTCTTGAACTACAATATGCTGAACATTTACAATAGACAAGGAGCCCAGTAATGGCAACAAATTTTTCTTACTGCAGTTTTAACCCATATAGACCCAAACCTCCACCACTGAACAAAATCATATATTGATCTAAAATGTTTAATACCTGTTGGTCCACTAATCCTATCAATACATATAAATAATTGGTGTGAAATGCAGTTTTTCATCTTTTCATGGTCATCAGATATGACAGTGGAACGAGGCACTTGTTTCTATGTTCAGTTAATGATAGATTTGCTGAAAAAGTCACTTTTTCTTCAGTTTTCTCTATTTCTGATTTAATTACCTTCAACTTTAATTGGAGCTTTAAAGAACACGTACATGATCTGAATTAAATATAGTAAATGCAGGATTTACCCTGAAAAAAATACAAAATACAGAGGATAATATTACAATAAATGGTGATAAATCACCTAAGAAAGGCTAAATAGTGAGAAAAAAAATCCTTTTGGAACTGCCACAAAAGTAGCACTGGGTCTTTATGGGTTAATCACCAAAAAAAAAAAAAAAAAATCATAATAATACTGCAATATATAATTCATATTCGAGCTATGCACCTGCAGTTTTGATTATTTTGTTTCTGAATCAGCTCTAAATGCTGAAGTTACCCACAGGCTTAATACAAGTGTCACTTTTCACCTTTACCTGACAGAGCTGACAACAGTCTCCTGAGACTTACACAGCCCCACAAAATGCCACCATTTTGGCAGACACTGGCAACAGATAGAAAAGGCCTGAAAAAACATAAGAATACAAATGGTATTTGCTCCAGGCTACGCTTCAGGAGAGAATGGTGAGCGTCTGTGGCCATTTTTAATAATACCAGTGCTGCCGACATCCTGCACCATTCTGTCCTCAGATGCACACGCACAACGTAATCCATCAGCTTGCAGTATTATGGTTTTTATTAGTGGAAGGCATGTTAGCTGTCAAAGGCAAGAAAAAGCCACAGAGAAGCCACCCATTGGATTGTGGTGATGTGGCCGGTTGGGCAGTGGGTGTGACTAATTTACCCAGAAAGTGACACGTCCTCATTGCATGATGTGACGTGAAGATATTCCAGTGACTGTCCTCGTTTCACTCAAGTCTACATCCATCTTTATTTTGACTTTTATTTCACATCTGCTTGATATTTTGGTTTCACATGGAGGCCGGTTTTATCTGGAAAACATATAAATCTATTGAAAAATACTGAAATACATAAAAGACTACCCGATTTTTACCATCAAGTCAAACAATATCACAATAATGTGTGATTTCACAAGATCCACCTTCATCAGGGTGGCCACATGTTCTCAAGTCTGTGTCTCTGTGAATGTGCTAACATGATGTGGTTTTCCAGCTCAGTAAAAGTCCAGTTTTGTGCAGTTTGATTGATATTGGCAAGCAGCGCACTATAACCCTCAAACGGCTGTGTGCAGACTTATACCTCTGCCTCTCTCTCCACAGCTGTTTCCTGCCCCAAACTGCTGAAACAGTGGTAAAGCAGGACCAGAGGTAGGCCAACGCAAACCAAAACCTCTCAGACACATGCACACATACACACACAGATCCATAAAAGCATCCCCACCTCCCTGTAGACTGCTACTGGTCACCTTGCAGCACTTCCTGTTTGAGTTGGGTCATTTCCTGTTTCTGTCTACAGGCGGAGGGTTTGAGCTTCGCATTGGGTGAAGAACAGGAGAAGAGAGAACATGATCAGAACTAGCCCCCCTTAAATCACCTGCCTCCTTGTTTCTATCTTTTTCTCACTAATACATGTAATTGACTACTTTTTTGTTCCTTTTTTTTTTTTTTTTAACATTCAGCCCAATCTGCACAGTAGCAACTTTGAAAACCACATATAGGTCCCATGTAGCACATTTGCTGAAATTCACATCTGGGCAGAATGAAGTCTTGTGAAACTGCGGGACTCATATAATTCTAAATAGGGGATCATGGTGGTATATAAAGGGTTGAAAAACACTCTTGTGACAGGAAGACTGCTGGTTTTGCCTTAGAGTAGGAAAAATTCTTCAGTAATGGCAATATAGCCTTGTGCAAAGAATTTACCTGATCCAGGAGGGTAAGTAGCACAGAGGAGCTGTGGTTACACTGGGCAGCTCCCATGCGCAATCATTCATTAACGGTAGAAATGTGTGGCAATGTGTTGCCAAAGTTGAACTTGGATGTAGAAAATGAACAAACTACACTTTCTGGTAACACGCATAATTGAAATAAGGAGAATCAAAACAAGAATGAGGCATCGGTTTCTGGGAAAGTAACATCAAACATTAGACTTTGTGTTTCAAACTCTGAATATTTCTCTCTTCATCTCTGATGACAAATCAAAACAACCTTAAATGGAGGGTGTTTATCACTAGAGAACAACTGTTTAGAGACAATCCCCAAATGCAGACGGTTGAAGGGAGGAAATTTCTTCTTGAGAAACTCTGGAGAACACTTCAAAGTAGTCCCAAATGAGCAGACTCATAGATGGTTTGCCCCTCAAGTGTGCTCGACACAATCGCTCTCTAGAAGCAAGGGTAAAGAAATGAGGCAGATTGTTTGTGACAATTAGGCTGATGCCAGATACTGCCTGCTATGGCCTCCACAATCAGTTGTCCCCATCAGCCAACTCTGTTTATCAGTAATTGCAATTTGGAAAGAGCTGTAGCGATTAAAACCAGGGAGTGGTCAGACAGGGAGTTCACCCAACCCTAAACAAGAGAGCACTGTTTGGGCAGATTCTGCACGAGGTCCCGCAGAAATAAGGGTGAAAGAAAGTGTGAAAGGCATTTAGGAAATAATGAAGGAAGGAAGGAGGAAGGAACAAAGGAAGGAAAGAAGGAAGGAAGGAGGAAAGGATTACTAGAATAGCAGAGAGAAAGACACATTTGCTGCCTGAGTAAATATTGACGGTTTTCGGGAAAAAGAGCAATTTTGTCACACTTTCAGTGTTAGGGCAAAATCCACTAAACCGTGGAAATCTTTATACAGTCAGGTGCAGAATGTCTGAGCTTTCCCTTGTTTTGCATAATGTTACTCAGAAAATGTAATTAATCCCTGTATCATCTTGAGTAATCGTTTTGAATCGAAAAACAAATATCAGATACTTAATCTAAGCGCTTGTGTTTAATTTACATTTTCAGGTCAAGTTCCATCAGGTTTTATCTGCATCAATTAGATTTCCATTTCAGCATAACAACCTTTGAGGCCTCCTGCAACACACATCAAATAAAAGTGTAAGAAATAGAACAAACACTTCTGAACATACACATGTAGGAGAGATGAAGTAAAGTTTAATATTCAAAAGCATATTCCTTCTTTGTCTTCACATCCAGCTTCATTTGACCTGTTTGACAAAGAAAAAGAGATTATTTAAGGATCATGCATGCCATCTAGTGGATGACTGTGGTTACTACATCTTCAAAACTGATGGGTACAGCTTTGTAATGTTTTTCTTTCATATTTTAACTGAGTTTTCTCAGATTAATGTTGCATATCGAGAGATTCTGTGATGCCACCATTTACCAGATGGTGTACAGTGTGTTGGATTTAGGAAAGAAAAACTCACTGTGACCATTTTAGGGTGATTTAACATTCCAATTCTGTTCTAACACATTCTCGTATCTCTGTCATAGTTTATTCACAAGCACGCATACACATGTCCACATATGCTTCACACATTAGCACACACATACTCTTCTTCCTCTCACACTTTGCAGAAAAAACGCTATCAAGAATAAAGTGGAATGCTTTTACAATATGTTCAATATAAAGATATGAACTGATGCAAATATTTTTATTTTCATGCAACCTACCATCTAACTGTTCCTCAAAAAGCATTATAAGCTTTTTAGTATAAGTAATAAGCAACATATTGCTTTTCAGAAAACACTGCCGCAGTAGAATAAATCAGAAATCAGGGAACAAAGCAAAACAGAAACTGGTGAAATTGGCCATTTAGAGAGCTACATCAGTATGTTATAGAATGATCCAAAAGTTCAGCAGTTGGCGTAATAAGAAGAAATTATTTCATCTGAATGTAATATGCTGTACACTAAGAACTAAAATATGGTACACTTTAGCTGGAATTGCATAATGCCTTTTTTTTTTTTATCTTCCTTGAATATAAACCCAAGGTAAGGCTTTACAAGGTGGTTTTGAGTATTTGCACATTTATTTTAGAGGAACATTTTATCTACACTGGAAAAAATGCCCCTCCAAAAACTAGTACAAAAAAAAAATACAATATATTTTTGCTTGAATTAAGCAAAAAAAAAAAAAAAAAAGATAAATAAATAAAAATAAAATAAAATAAAATGTCAGTGGAACAAGTGAAAATGATCTTGGTAAGATTTCTGGAAATGAGATTTTCCAGATCTATTGTCTAAAAATAATTGGTTCTTATATCTCACTGAAAAGTTACTCTTTAGGTGATTATGTCTCATTTTAAGTGTGATGAGATATTTTGATTAGAAATGAGAAAAATACACTTAGTAAGATTTAGATTTTTTTCCACTGTATGAAATAATTGGAAAATTTCCACATGAAGTTTCATAAAGGTTTCAGTGTCTCCTTGTAAACGCTTACATATACACGTCATACACACACAAACACACCAAAAGCAACTAATCAATGTGAAGTTTAAGTTGGAGTAAAACCATGAACTTTGAGTTTTATTCACACCTAAAAATCAATTTTGTGTCAAGTTATGCTTCAGTGCCACAGCAAACTTCAACAAACAACTGACAGATATCAACAGAGAATTGGAAAGTCAAATAAATCACTCTTATCAGTTTCAAACAGAGGGAACCAGGGAACCATCCCGCCGCCAAACAAGACCTTGTTTTTGTACCTTTAATTAGACATTTGCCTTTTAAAAGTCACCAGTTGGCAGCCATGTAGCCTTGAAACTGCCAAAAACAAACAAAACAAACCTATGATACCATAAGATCTGTTCACCGCAGCCGAGAAAGGACCTTTTTACTCGGTCTCTGTTATAAAAAAGTGACTGAGCAGATGTTTGGATAGCCAGCTATGTACTTTATATATTGAAAAAAAAAAAAAAAAACAAAAAACTGACTGCTTACCCTCAGGCCATCCCATCCACATCTCATCATTTTTGCCATTTTGTCAATACAAGTTGCTCTACTCACCTACATGAGTGTGATAAACATACCATTTTTCCTAGTTCAGATTATCATTCTGTACCTTTCACAGCAGGTTAAACTTTGTCTTTAGGACTTTCATTTCACTTTCATTTTGATTATACGCTTTTGTTTTTTTATAAAACTTAGAATATTTTGCCTGTAACATTCCTTATTTGAGTATTCTGTTCTCATTCAACCTTGTATATTTTTTTTCCCCATGTTCTCAAACTTTTTTTCACCACAAATCTTCCACCGAGCTCATACTTGCATTTTACCATCCCATCCTGTAGCCTTTACCCTCTCCAGCCCTCTCTCCACCCCCACTGCACCTCGCCCCTCCATCCTGTATGCAGGCTGCCAGGCGCAGATAAGGTGTCTTGGCAGGGAGCTGGAGTGTTGTCCTTCGCCTCGCTGAGTGGGAATCCAGGAAGCTGTGTTCACGCCACGTCGCTGGAACAACAGAACAGGGAGGGGAGGCAGCTGCAATGAAAAAAAGATGAGTGTAGTACTATCAAAGCCTTGCCAGAAGTAGACACCCAGTTAACATGGCACGGCTCGAAGCAAATATAATTTCTATTCTTTACAGGGTATTTTATGATGACAATAAATAAAATTTAGTACAAAATCGTATTGCCTGAAATTGAAAACATTACACTTTCATGTCCATGCTTTGGTTTAAATACTGAAGCAGAGAATAACTCAGGGCAGGATCATGTTCAGTGGCTCCATTGGCTGCATATCTGAGTGACTGCTTCTAATTCTGTCTCATCCAGGTTTTCAATTTGGGCGTTTTAAGGTGACAGTTTTTGCCACTCTAATCATATTCATCACTATTTCCACCATCCCACCTCCATTTTCTGTGCCATTTCTCCTTGTTGACATAATGATCATTTTCTGTTTGCATACAGTTGTTATTTGTTACAGAGATTAGCTCTCAGTATAATCATTACTGGGATTCATTGAGTGTTCTCTTAAGATCAATTCACACAGGATTAGTATTACCTGTGGACCTCTGGTAATTTGTAAGAATTGCAGAGGACGTGCATGATCTCAATCCCTTGCAGATATGCCATGTATGTAATTTTTAAGCTAAAACTTCCACTGCAAATGACTTAGTCTGTCTGAGCAAACACAGAGGTCCTGTGATAATATTACTCCTATGCAGACTGACATCTCTGTAATTTGCGCATTTTTTATTTCCAACACAAATTCCTTCAATCTTTATCCTTGTTGAGGACTATGGAGGTTGTGCTGCTTATGATAAACAAAGTTTTAAAAGTAATTTGCATGAGAATTCAGGCTAATGTGGCAGTGCAGTATGGATATTCATCAAAGGAGCAAACTTAAGTCCTTCAGAAAAGCAGCATCACAAAAGATGATGGATAACATGTGTAACTGTGTGCAACAATATCTTTCAACTGTTTCCCCTTGACTTCAGAACCATGCAATGATGTTGGTAAATTTCAGTAAAAAACGAAACCACCAAATCACTGGAGGTCCCATGCAAATACGTCTTTAAACATGACAACAATTCTGCCAAATATAACTTTATTTATATTCTACAGTCACACACAAAACATTTTAATAAACCACCTTTAGCTTTGAATACAAGGACATATTCAACACAGTGCCATTTTTGCATTGCAATACATCTGGGTGCTTCTATGAAACTGGGTTTGTTTTGGTACCTGGTAGTTTGCCAGCTTTTTTAGTCCCAATAATAAAAGAGAAATTTAGATATATTTCTCCCCAGGATGTACCTAATGATGACCTCAGATAAATGCAAAAAAAAATTATACTCTTGCTCTGAGCCATCCCAAAATTAGTGAATTTTTAATAAAATATTGGGGCCAAAAATAGAACCAAACTGGGACAGGAAAAACTACCTAGGTGTCAGTACATTTGATCTGGAAAACATGGCTGTAAATGGTCTCATATACCACTATAAATAAAGACAATGTGTTAAATCTGATGAGCCTAGTGTTTTTTTCTAATCCAGACATGCAGATTTTTCATGAATCAGCAGTCTCCTTCCAGGTTTCGTGTGTAACCCATCGTGTCCACGCATGTTACATGCAGAACCAGCTAATTTAACCACACATAAATTGCAAGTGATTTTGCAACAGCGGTCATTTTTGTGAAACATTCTGCCTTGCATAATAACATCAGTTGCCAAATGTACCTGTGAGAGAATAAAGAGATATTCAAAAAAATAGTAGTGCGTAACTTTTGTGTCCTTTTTACCGTGTTACATGCAGATTTTTGTATAAAAATTTAAAAAATATATATAAAAATGTGTTTTATCTGAAAAATAGTTTCTCTTTTATCTCAGTAAATATTTGTTTTCAAAATAGAGTTAAAGTGCTTCCAAACTTCCTTCATGACATTCATCTACATCTGGTTCGAATTTTTAGGCCCCATGTCCTGTTTTTAGGACCAGTTTCAGAGAAGAAACCTTATGCAATGTCACAGTAACACTGCATTAAGTTGCACTCATTTTTGGCCAGGACTTTGTTGTGATGATAGGAGTTGCACCCCTGTTTCCTCAGTGGGGTTCTGGTGTGGACTCTGTAGTAATTCATCCATGTGTGATAATTATATTGTGTGTCATCAGTTTTTGGACACATACTTTTGCTGAATCTAGACCTGACCAACTGAAACAACCCCAGGTCATAACACTGCCCCCACAGACTTGTACTGCAGGCACTAGGTATGATGGGTAATCAATTCATCCACCTTTCTTTT
>JAPQRP010000006.1:13989634-14004805 GCA_037367295.1 Apogon hyalosoma | reverse complement strand
TTGGCTACACAGTGCACCCTTGCTTGTGTAACCTTTGCTGCCGGTCCAGATTTCCCCTAGGTCTGGTGCCGGTAACACACGCATAATTTGATGATGACTGATCACTGTTTTTGGACATTAAGCTACATTAAGCTAACTCTAACCCTATTTATTTTTTCATAGAGGTGTCGGATCCAATGAAACAGGTTCCGGATCCGACGCTGGAGGTGCCAGATCCTGATCCTGCTGGATTCAGCACAAATTAAACCCTGCCCTTCTCAGTATCAACATTAGTCATACCTCCTTTGTCATCGCTATGTTTGTTATTATTGACTTTCTTCTTCTCTCAAAAAACTCTGCTCTTCTTCTTGGTATTTGGCCAGTATGTTGGCTCAGAGTGGCACCCTCTGGGAGACTGACTGCCTGATGCTCATTCTAATGGGATGGATGTATAAAGACACTGATGTTTTTGTGTGTATGTAGAGTATACATGGTCCCTAAGGCTACCAAAACCACCTACTGATCAATGCTATGTATTCACATCTGCTTTATTCAGGTCGTTGCAACTCTGGAATAATTTGCCAAAAAGGCAGAGGGACTCACCCGATTTATATGTATTTAAAAGAACATTAAAATCTAGAGTGTACCATATGTGAAAGCTGTACTTATTGGATGTATTAACTGTTATTTATTGCTACTACAATGTCATTGTATACATTGCAAATGATGTATAAATTTTTGCTGTCTATTTAACTGGGACCCCATGAAGACCAGCAACCACTATGGTGGAAGCTAATGGGGATTCTCAATAACCAATAAACAGATTGTATCATTCACTGAATGAAGTATAAAGCTCATTGTTTAATGCTACACTCACCTGTACAATGGTATCAATCAAGCGTTTTCTTTAAAATTAAATACATCTGGTTATTCTGACAGTCAGTCAAAAATAATACTGTGTCTTTAATCTTTGTGTTGCATCAGTTGATCAGTTTACATTGCAGCTCTGTTAGCTTAGCTCTGTTTTCAGACAGAAAACAGTCACAGTAAAGTCACAAATCACCTCAGTTTTCTGTGTGGATTGTATTGTCAATAGCTGAACTAAAGATTTGTTAAAGGTGGGGTAGGAGATCTTGGAAAAACAGTTTGAGCAAGCTACATTTTGAAAATACACAATTCAGAAGTCCAAACCCCTTTCTTCAGACACCCCCCAAAAGCCACACCTCCAGAATACTGGCACACGCAGTGCTTGAGGGTTCATCAATTCGCCCCAGCTCTGGCCCGCAGATCCATGCCTACCTCATTCAGTCTCCTCCAACACCCCAACTCTTACGATTCACCCCCTCTCTGCGGATCCATGTACCTCTGAATTCAGGTCTGCAGGCATGCCTGTTCATCAGTATAGTAGAGTAAAAGTTAGGTTTTTCACTTATTTTGATACATGTTCTAAGACATCTTGGTTAGTAAGAACAGCTGATTACAGTAAGACTGATGTCAGGCTAGCAGCCACTAAAGTTTGCTTTGAATGCTGTACTCTGTGCATTTCACTCTTATATTTGTTGGCAGAAAAGCCCCAATTCATACCTATCTGGCAAATGAATGTTACATTCCCTAGGGATTTATGTTGATGTCAAAAAGTTTGCTGGTGAACTTTACATCCTAATAGAGCTAATATAACTAGCCAAGCTCTGGCTTTGTTTCCTGTACCAGTGTTCCAAGCCTCTGAGAACGAACGATTCATGCCAGAAGAGGGGTACATGCAGAGGGGGGAGGGACAAATGGCAGTTGAGTTTGATAGACATATCACCATTCAGTCATTTCGAGGGGCTGGTTAAAATGATTGGATGGTGTTTTTTCAGTCCTGTCCGTTCCACAGGTGACTACATTTTTTTTTTTGTGTTAGAGCATTTAATTAATTGGCTGCAGTCGGGGTGTGAAGGGGATTTTAAGTAATATAGTAAAAAAATGCTTCAGGAAAACATCTCCTACCCCACCTTTAAATCATCCAAAGAAGGTCCAAACTGTCATAATTCAATCTGAACCATGAACTGACAAAAATGACAGGTTTAGATTTAGATAATAACATCACATAACACCTTTATACCTTCATAAGCCTCATTATCAAACTCACCAGAGTAAAAGAAATGCTGGCATTTCAGTATCAGACTCCAGTCTTTTAATTTAGACCTTTGTCCAGTGGTCCACAATGACTCACTACTCCCTCTAGTGGTTACATCTGATGGACTGTTAAGGTAAATGGATTCATTGCATATTTCTACAACTCAATACATTAGCATCTTTGGCCACAGAGTTCTTTATTCTCAACACACCAATGGTAATTTTAGTTCTTACTTGAATATTTTAATGCATAGCCCCTTTAATCGAACTGATATAAGTTTTACAGTATTTTCACATCTTTCACTTTTGTGGGTTGTGACAGAAAACTTCTTGCATATCAGAGGCTTTGCACTGGAGAGTTGGATGTGACAGTTTTAGGCTGATCCATTACCACTTTGCCCCTGGCTTAATTACCATCTCCCTCCAGTAACATGCAACACTCTTTCTTTTGAACGCAATCTTGCTTTAACTTCTCAGTCGAGTTGCAGAGCAGCACCGTGCTTCTGTTTCTTCTGCATTTACATTCCCTTCCCCCAGGGCCTTTGGCGGAACACACCTGCATGCAAAAAAACAGCAATTAGAGAGCTATAATGACGATCACTGGTGATGAATTCAGGCCCTGAGTTGTTCATTTCCCAGCAGGATTCGGTGGCGGTGCATAAGCGGCAGAAGCAGAAGCATGCTTTTCTTACCATGATGCCACGTGTCATTTTTGACAAGTCTTGGGGATAAAGAAAGAAGGTATAAAGCTTTAAATCAAATTGGTCACACAGCCTTGCCAATCACTGTGGACAACATATGCAGGCTCACAACCAAGGTGAAGCTGCTGTTACGTGTCTAGGCAGTGAGCAATCCCCCCGTGCTCTAAAATGGAAATGAAACTGTTACACACCCACAGCTATTGAGGAAGGGATTTGCGTGGGCCGAGGTACAACTATACTCGATCGCCACTGTGGGAGAAGCTTTAGCTTTGCCCTTCTTCAAAGTGAGATTTACAAAAAGGAAATGCTTGCCTAGGTTTATTCAAAAGAAGCTCCTGATGGTGGGAAGACAAAAGGTACTTCACACTATCCTCCCTGGGGCACATGTACTCCAAAGCTCTACTTCTCTGCTTTACGCCTTATTCTAAGCCCATGTTCCCCCCTACAGTGCACTGCACTCACTCCTGCTCCTGTCTCTCTTGCTCAATCATTTACTTGTTAATTTTTTCCTCATCTTTTCCATATCTTTCCATACTCTTCTTACTTAGTTTCACTTATTTTCTCCCTGTTCACACTGCTGCTGTCTCTCTTGCCCTGTTTTGGCATCCCTCTCCTCCAGTCCTTCTTATTTCAACTCCCTCCCATAAGAGTCTCTTGTTTTTTTCCTAGTTCGCTCTTCCTCTGCCTTTCTCCCTCGTTTTCTCTCTTGATCTGTCTCAGACCACGTGTTGGCTAGCTCAGAGCAAACCCTCTATTAACAGAAGCCGTGGCCAGATGGCAGCTCTGATATGGATCATATCAACTCTGAAGGTCTCTGTGAGTTCCAGACTGTTTCTTTATTTATTTAGTCTTTTTTTTTTCTTTTTTCTGGGCATCTCAAAAATAACCTGGACTTTTATCACTTTCACCTACAGTCCCAGTATGGGACTTGTTTCTTAAATTATATTTATCAGTGACTCAGGGAGGATGAGAAATACTAAATGTACTAATATTCAGATTACTAAAATTGCCCATTTCCAGTCTTCACCAGATACATGACAAAATATATTCAAGCTTTGACAGTGATTGTTTTGGGGTTTTTCCTCTCATTCCAAACTTAAACAACATCAGCCCCTTTATGTACACTTACTAAAAGTTGTCAAACTGTGATGGGTCTTGTTAACACACAGACTTCAAATTCCCTGGAGATCCTATTTATTCCCAAAGGGAAACTGTGGCTGTAAAATGAGAAATGTAACATGTCTTTGAAACCCAAAAAGAAGAGTATCAGGTAGACTATACATCTACAGGCGGAGTATCCAGCAGTTTGTTTAATGAGGCATAGCCAGACTATACACTTCAGGTCAGTTCAGGAGATGAGCATGAAATCCCCCATTAAATAATGTGAAGCTCATATTAAGAGTCCCTGCTGAGGCAAAGTGTCTCAAAGTGTCATGACAATCTCAATTAATTCCCAGCCTCTCTAAAACTTTCTTTCCAAATCAAGGACTTAAATTGTTTGTGTCAACACGTCTATTATTCCTGCCTGTGTTGTCACTGTATATTTCTTCCCTTTAAGTACCTGAAATGTGCATTATTTCTCCCGGGGTTGAGGATGACTGGCTCTGCACTGGTGGTTTGGTCTCAATTCATAAACATGTCATTTACTTCCTGTTTTCCTACTGCGTTGTTGTGATTGTCAGGTAACATTTGGAAAGCCCTATCACTCTATATCTGTTTGCAATGCTAAATCTCCAGTCTTGCCATGCTTCCCCCCCAAAAAAAAAAACAAAAAAAAAAACAAAAACACACACACACACCTCCTCTGTCCTTTTCTAACTGTGAAGAAACAAGTTCATTGTGATTTGGAATGCGGTTCCACGGCTCAATGGGTTCTGTTTGAAATGAGATTTGAGAGAGTGAGCATGAGATAGAAAGACAGAGAACCTACAGCCACCTGGCGTCTTGATGAATAAAAGATGGAGATGCTAGTGCCTTATAAACAACAACACAGCATAATTAGTTCAGTTCTTTTTATTTTAGAAACACTTTGTGACATTTCCTTTGTGCGGCTGCCTTCATTATGCATGCCTTGCCCGCTTTACATGTTGCGTGAGCCCTTTCCTCTTCTCCTTGTGAGTCAACAATGAAGCTTGAAATAATATTTACATTCCATGCAAATGTACATACTGACATACACAGTCGTATAAATTTTATTGTTCTGATATGGCCTGCAGTACAGCAAAAGGATTGCTTGTTACAATAAACCAACACTCAAAATTATCATAATTATTCATGTTTTCAATTTGCAGATGTATGCAGCTGGATACATATTGATTCAGAATGGCACCTTGTTGTAGATGTCTGCTAAGTGTGTTACTTCCTCCAATTACAGTATAACTCAAGATTTATTTGTGTAATTTCTATAATTTCTTTGAGTGAAATCTCCATTTGTTGTCTTGCAATAGCCTAATACTGCAGCTGAATAGGTTGATGGCTACAGTATTTTGCTACTAATTGGCTGCTAACATACTTATGTGCACCTTTAACAAGTATTATACTGTACAACACAGTAAAGTTATTTTCCATTAAGCAAAAAAACAACCTTAGAATATGTCTTTAAGTGACACACTGCTCCTCTGACATTATAAAGGCAAAGCATTCCCATATGTTTCGAACACCAGGGAATGAGAAACAATTGCTGAGATTTCCAAATGCATTTGACTCAGGTTCTGCTCTTCTATGTGCCATGTCTGGCATCTGTGATATCCCTGGAGCGCTATAAGAGCGGCTGATGACAGCATGTGTTTGTCTTCTCTTCTTTTGCTTCCTCGCTTGCACACACAAATAGACAAACACACGCACAGTGCATCATCTTAGTGCTCAATTCCACTCTCCCACCCACTCTTGATGCTTTGGAGACAGAGCCCTGCAAAGTCTTTAGCCCCAGGTGCCGCCTCAGGGTTTGAACAGAGCTGAGGACAGGCACAAGGTAGCAGAATCAAAGGGAAATTGTGGCATACATATGTGTTTGTTAGGCGCGTTTGTCTGATACCTTCCTGGCCTTCGTACCCTCCAACATTTGTTTTCTTCTCTGTAAATATCCAACCTTCAGCCCTGCTGTCACTCATCATATTCCCATAAGGAGCACACTGAATGAACTGAATTAGTAGGCGAAGCAAACATGCTGGTCCGCACCACACAGAACTAATAATTTACCAGTAACACACATGCGTAACACAACACACTAATGTAGACTAAATTACTTCCAAACACCTGCTCACAAAAAAGTCATTAGAAAGTTCAAACCTATTCTTCTTGTTATGTGTTTTTTATTTATTTATTTTCAACAATGAATACAAGAGCTGTAATGATTTACTAATGGCCTGCTTCCTTCCTAACATTTTTAATAACTGGTTATTAATAGCTAATATCTGCGGGTAATGACACATACTCTTTATCATTCAGCACTATACTGAGGAGTTCTCTGTGTTCAACAGCAATCAAAGAAATCACAAAAGAGACTCATTTATCTTCTGTTGAAGATTTTTTCAGACTTCTCTTGCGGGCCAAAATAACACCCCTTGATAAAACATCCATATAATTATCAAACAGTAAATTAAATTAGCACAATTCTTACACTTCACTATATTATTTTAACAAACGGGGGACATCAGAGATTCTATTTCATAGAAAAATATAACCAATGAGACATCCAATATGCTATGCTATATTTAACAAATAATAATTAAAAAAAATGTGTTTAAAATGTTTTATAGATCATCAGACTATCCAGCATCTTGAAGTGTTTTAATGCAGACTCTTTCATTTTGAGTGAGCTCTTGACATTTGACCATTTTCAACAGGAATGAGGGACTGACTTAACTTTTTACTCCCAGGTTTGAGCCAGTTCCCTGGGCTCCTCTGACTAGTTGCAAGTTAACCAAGCATAAGCATTAGAACATATTTGTTCTCCTCAGAAAAGCAAGTAAATAACTATAATTTGACACCTTAATTGGAAAAATAATAACAAAGTGGCTATTGCTACAGTACTGTGGGACTAGCTTTCTCATTTGTCTATTACCACAGAGCCAATCAGTGCCCTTGTTCTATCATGTGTAGACTGGTAACCTGTACTGTCACCCTGCTGACATAGTACTGTGGCAAAAAGCATCACACATGCCATGTGCCTATCTGATTACAGGAAAAAGTTAGGGGACCAGTTACCAGAGGCTACGTCCAGACAACAATGCTTGTTTGTATATATATATTTTTTTTTTCAGATTCTAAAAGTTTTGCATCCTAACATGTATCGTTTCAAGAAATATCTGCATCCAGATGGAAATGGAAAAACTGGGTTAAAATCAATCAATCAAATTTTATTTATATAACGCCAAATCATAACAAAAGTTATCTCATGACACTGTAGAGCTGGTCGAAACCAGACTCTCAAGCCAAAAAAATGGTGTAACACGTATGCCACACCTATATGCAGTGCTGTACACAAACACAAAGAGCCACAGGATACACTAAAATCACAGAAGAATGCAGTGAGCATGTGCATGAGGTTACGGATGGACGGACAACGAACTGATGACAATACCCTTCAGCCAGTGTGGTTGAGGATAATGGTTTTGGTAAATACCTATACTGTTCATTTAGGGCAGCCGTGGCATTAACCTTAAACTGAGTGGTGATCTGTTGACTTAGTTAAAAAATTGTTAAAATTTCACAATACTTAAACATGATATAATTTTTTGAAATGTGCTGGATTTTCATGCATTATTAAGTGATGTTTTTTGTATTGGAAATTGTTATTGTGGAACAGTTCTTCCTGTAAAATCTATCAGAAATAACATATTACATATATTTATTTATTTATTTATTTATGATGTTCTGGTTTCATCTTATTTATTTAAAACCTTTGATAGGTGATCTTGTGGTCCATCTTTAAATTTTCCATAATTGTCCATAAATTTTCTCTGGTCAAATTGAATCTATAATGTCCATCATTTTGGGATTTGATTGACATGTTTGATAGACAGCTTGACTATAGTTGTAGATCATAGGTCCTACTAAGAAAACACTAAAATTATATTATTATGACTACAAAGTGCTTGATAAGGTTAACATTTTACCATGACAAAAAGTTAGCATTAGCTCCTGCAGGTCCTCCCACCCCTTTTGTCCAAATATAGTCAGTTCTGTTTCAAAAAGCTAACATGGTGTCAGCCGAATCAGAAGTTACTGGCAGTTCAGAGACATTACAGTCCTGCCATCTGCTTATTATTTACTGTCTATGGTAAACCCTCAACATAAAAAAAATCCTTTCATAAGAGATGATTTAAAATAATCTTTTTTCCACCACCTGAAGTGATGTGAGTAAACACTAAAAAATTATACAACATCCCAGCTTATGTTGTCTCTAACCTCGTACTATTCAAGGACAAATAAACACACACAACAGAGGAAGATATAAAGAATCAGGAGAGAAAAGAAAATAAAAATGAAAGGAAACTACAGTTGTATAAAGCAGAGCCAGTCCTTATCGATTCCTAATGATGAGCTTGTTACATAATTTAATGCATCTGCTGTCACAGTTCTCACATTCAGCCTAGCCTTGACTTTTTTGTTGCTGTAAACTCTTGACTGACAGTTGGGGTCCATGGTGGTCATTTATAATGTCGACAGGCTTGTGCAAAGACAGCCGTGTGTGGACAGGGCTATGGGCAGCATGACACATGACAACCTTGAAATAGCCAAGGCTCGGCTAGGAGAGACCCACCCACTGCTATCCATCTCTCTGGTTTCCCCTCCCTCCCTCTCTGTGTCTCACCTCTTAATGGGCATCAACAAGTGATCTTTTCAGAGCCATGGGATAGCTGTTATGAATAGGAAGAGCGGCATCAGCAGCTTTTGAAAATCATACTATTACAGAGACTGAGAGGCATACCAGAATGACAGAGGAACAAGAGAGATGGAAGAAAGAGAGAGACTACCCATGGGTGGGACAGAAGACGAAGGGGAGGCAGTAAGTTCAAGAATGGCGTGGGCGGATAGACGGCAAATGAGAGGCTGATATCAGACATTTATGACGGGTAGTATGTGTGTTCTGCATGGGAGAGGGTGATCAATCCAAAAATAGGAGACAAAAACAAAACATCATCACATCTTATGATCACCTGCAGATTTTCAATACCTACTTCAGTCAAGTGACTAAATGTAACATTTTGACCATTATTAAGTTTGAAAAAAAAAGGAAGAAAACGTATAGAGTGTAAGTGATTGCGCCACAGGACTTTGTCTGGAATAGGCTACCACTGTCAAAGCGTATCCTTTAATCTCTTTTCCCTGTGCCCAACCCCCTTCTTTCTCTGAAAATCTAGGACATTCTTTTTCATCAGTGTGTTCCCTGGTCTCAGCGGTACACGCACAGCCCCAATGCCAAAATAACATTCCATAGTTAAGGAGTTTTGCCAGTGTATTTGGTCTCAGGGTCTGTCCAGAGAAAGGTTGTGTGTGGATGTAGTTTCCTTCGACCTTCTCTTGCGAACCTTAGGAAACAGATATCAGAGATGAAGTAGAATAGATTAGAAGTTGCCGACAGTGAAGCAGGGAAATTCAAGACCCTTATGAGAATGATACACATAAAAGTCACAAGTACAAAAAGAATTTTCTCTGTGGATGTGTGTTTGTTATGAGAAATGACGCTGCGTTCTAATTTATCTGATTAGGATGCCCTGTATACACCATTGGTTATGGCAATGGCTTGGTGTGTTTGTATCCAAAAACCAAATCATTGTTGAGAGTGGGTAAAATATAACTGAAGGAAAAATAAATTATTGTTGGGGTTCAGCATCTCTTGTATGATTATATACCCTGGAGGAATGGAACAGACATAAAAAAAAAAAACTATGATATTTTCTTGTGCCAACATTTTCATTGCCCATTGGCTTTTCTTACTATCATTTCTCTAATGAAACTTTCATGTCACACCATTTGGCTTATGAGCCTTTATGCAGTTTTCCTAATGCCTCAAATGGTAATAGTATTATTCTTTCCTCAACACATCAGACCTGCTGTTTCTAACAGATCCCCACAGTAAAGGCTGTTTTACCCCCATAATTATGCAAATTCCATGCTGACAGCAGCCAATATAATACATACTTAAAACAGGCTGCCTCTTTGTATTGTCATAAAGAAACCCTTATGAAATGAAGTTCAAACCTACTTCATCATCAGTGCATTTTTTCTAAGGTTGCCACTAGGTGGTGCTGATATCCTGTCCTCTCCCCAGGTCTGCAGACCCCATGGGCTTCCTCAAATGGGGCTGACTGTGCTGCTGTTGAAGGAGTCTGGGAGACACAAAGCAAAAGTAACAGTCCAAGGTTTAATAGTGTTTTGAGGGGGGAAGAATCAGCTATAAGATGTAATAACATAAGAAATACTATAAAGCCATAATAGGCTCCTGAAATTACAGATACACTGAACAGCAGAGCACTTAGCAGCTCAGAGTAGCATGAAGGTGAGGACTGATTGGGAGCTTTTTGTTCTGTTAGCCTGTGTTCAGATTCAGTCTTGTGATCTATTATTCATCCTGCTGTTTCTTCTCATTGCAGCTGGTTAGCATAAACCCACAGCATCATTAAATAAAAGAAACTAATTGATCAGTTCCACTGTAGTGTAGTTTGGAGTTGACTGAGTCTATAAAATATTAACAACTTGTGCTTTTTTTTTTCATGAAGCTGTGAATCTCTGTTGTTATTTTCTGCATTATATGAGTTTCAGTGACAAAAAAGTAGGGAAATAATATACATTTTAAGCCTAAAGACAATTGGGGTATTGACCGAAAAGAAATGTTAAGATCAATAGTTAGAAAGTGCAACTATTGTTTTACACATAGATCCTACACAATATGGTAAAAGTAAGAAATGCAGAAGAAGAAAACATCTCTGAGCTCACAGCTATGTGGGTGAGAAAAAGAACAAGACAGATTGCATCTGGCATGGGGCTATGATCTATAAAAAGGAGCTGAGGAAGGGATAGACAAATCTGACTCTGCAAAAGCAAACAGATATATTGGTCTCCACCACTAAAGCTCACCTAAGGCTGGAGTATCTGCAATATTTGCTAGACCACGCTTGCCTGGCAATACTACCCATTCTGAGCTAGGAGAGATTATCTAGGATGTTTCTCTGTGGTCTAACACAGAGCGGCATATGACTGCCACTGGAAAATTAATTAGCAAATGTGACAAGGTTACAGACACATAATGAAAGTTATTGGCCATGTCAGTTCATCATTTCCCCACCCCCTATTACTTTCTATCAGGTTAGTCAGCCATGAAATGGGGGTTTCATATGATGCAAGTGGGATTGTGCCACTGCACCTTCCTCACCAACACCTCCCACTCTATTCTCCCCAAGGATTTGCTCTTGAATGATCAAGGCACTTAAACTAATTTGGATGGTGGAGGTGATGAGGAAGGATTGGGTGTGTTAACCCATCATTTTACATCATTATGGCACATTTAGGGATCATTTTATCAAATGGGAGCTTTCACAGTATTCAGTATAATATTCAGCTGAGGTCAAAATATACACTGTAGCCTGTCACTGCCCTGGATACAATGATCTCAGCACAGACCAACAGACAATAGCCAGAAAAGAAGTTTAATAGTGGTAGCCAGTATTTTAACAGATACATATGGAGCTAATATTGAGTTATGATTATGAAAAATAATACAACACATCATTAATGTATGTGTGTATTCATTAGGGCTGGGTATCATGGCCAATTTCCTTAACTGATTCGATTTTGATTCATAAGGTTCTGAAACGATTGATCACGATTTGATTTGATCTGATCCAGTATCAATTCAATTCAGTATTAACTGACTGATTTAGATTCATTTAGTGAAACCAAAGTAGAATTTTGAGCTGTAACCTGGTTATTTGACGACCACAGCCATGCATTCATTCATTCATTCATTATCTGATCCCACTTTATCCTCTAGGGTCGCTGAAGCCTATCCCAGCTACTTATGTGCAAAGGCGGGGTACACCCTGGACATGTTGCCAGTTCATCGCAGGGATGACATATAGAGACAAACAATCACTCTCACACCTATGGGCAATTTAGATTAACTGATGACTTTGGATGGTGGGAGGAAGCTGGAGTACCCAGAAAGAACCCATGCAGACATGGTGAGAACATGCAAACTCCACACAGAAAGGTCCCACCCCCAGGACCTTCTTGCTGTGAGGCACTAGTGCTATTACCTGCACCACCATGTCACCATGCAACACATCAATACTGGTATCAGTATTGACATTGGGGTGGGGGGGGGGCATGATTGTCAGAGCGGTGCAAAGTGAAAGTGAAACTGAAGACACTGTACTATTCCTCTAACTCTCTGGACCCCCTCCATTACTTTCTGGTCCACCTGGAATGGTGGGCCCCATGATTTTGTCATGTTTACCCCCCCTTAACGACGCCCCAGCTATCACCTATGACTGAGTGTGGATCCAAATTAATATTCCTAGGTAGACCGGCTTATGCAACCCGCCTCAGAGAGCCTCCACCGACCAGACAGTCCAGGCGGCCAGTTCCTCCTTAGGGCAGGTTCGAGTTGGAGGCTAGGTGGACCTCTGGTGGAGGTATTTTCCCCACCCTTCCTCTGCGCCCCTCCTGTGCCAGAACCGCTGGGAGCAAGATTGAAAAGCTCCATCTCCCTCAGGCCCCCAGGGGCCCGTGAGACTGAGCCGGCCGCACCTCGGCGTCAGCAGTACCTGGGTCAGGTCCGCGTGGTCCTGCTCTGAAAAATCGATCTTATCCACAATTACTTGATAACGCAAAATTAAAATAAAATCAGGGTTTTTTTTACCCAACCCTAGTATTAAGGTATGAAAATAGTTAACATGGTACAGTAATAGAGATTATTTGTGACTACTCCAAAAACTGTTTATCTTTAACATTTATGAGAATACCTGCATGTCAAATATCTGTGTATTATTGCATCATTTCCTGTGTGTGTGTGTGTGTGTTCATTTCCATGTTTACATAGATCTGTATGCATGTGCTTCCTCAGTTTCTCTTTTGTCCTTTAACTCTAATACAATAAGCCTACCCTCAAAACACAGATCATTTGTTCAGTTTTCAACCAACATTGCTGAATCTATTTTTTTCCACTATAATACTGAATGATAGTATGAAATAATGAGGGCTTTGCTCACACCTTTGTTCAACTAACAATTCCTTTTTGTGTGCTGAGTATATATTGACTGACTTAATTTTTGCTTAGTTCCATTCTTCCATTACTGGAAATCTTTAGTGAAACACTGCAAATACAACCCTTACAGAAACAGAGAAAACATGCTATCAGCGTAAGCTAGTGTTTGCATATTTGTGTGCTGAACTTGAGCACACATGCACACACAGCAATTCCAAAACATGGATTTAAAGGTTTATATTGTTATTACTTTGTGGTAAATTTAATTAAGTTCATTAGTGAGGAAGCTCGACATGTTATTGCCTTTCAACTCAAGACAATAATGAAACAGACAGATAATAGTGTGGAACCAGCACATTGCAAAGTTGCAAAACATACAGGGACACGCACATTGAGTCACTGTGTGCTTTACGCTCAAATGGCCACCTTTGAAGTGAAATATGTTTGAAATCAGAGCTGTTCTTTTTCCGGAGAGGTAAAGAGAAGAAGATCTGCAAGAATTCAGTGTATTAGATAAAGACAGATAAAAAACAATGGACCATCAAAGGGAAGCATGAGGATGAAAGTACTTACTGTGAAATAGTTGCATAGGCAATTTATAAAGTTTCACTACTATATATTACACTTTCACTTGTTTTGTTTTTACGCTTATTTTTTTTTCTTGCCCTCTGTTTAAGATAGGGCCCATCCATCATGTAGGCATCTCAGACATCAGCACGGTTCTCCAAATCAATGGCTCATTGACTGCCCCAGCAGCAGACATGGACACACGTCTGTCTCCCTGACAGTTACAAAAAAGAAACAGGAATACAAATTGGGCTTCACTGTCTGACTGAGAGGGCAAGAGAATAGATCATTGACAATCATGTCACAAATCCATCTCTGATTCTTGAAAAACCTTTTTCTATTGTTACCCGGCTCCCCGAAGTCCCCTTGCTTAGTATCCATCGATATAGACATGCTTGGAATAGTCATTTTGTTTGGCTGTCTCTACAGGAGTTTGGGCTTAGATGCTTTAGAGGACATTTTTACAATGGGAAAAGGATTGGGGCAAAAGCCTGTCAGTGGCTTTGCTGTTTATTGATTGCAAATGTGGTGAGAGCTTAATTGATTCACACTTTGAGATCAACACGATAATCTCTCAGCCTTGGGACTACAGTGGGCTATGCAGGTAGGAAACAGACAGCTGGGAAGGGCATGAAAAGTGTGAATCAGCTGCGTGGAAAGTTACTTAGTTGCCTACGTCAGAGTCCAGTATGTTTTCATGCATCAAAATAATGATTGTACGACCTTCAGTGAAGACGTGAGTTTCCTTTTGCCGCCAGCTCACATCACATTTTTTTCCATCTCCTTTTGATCTGAGCTGTTTGTTGGAATATACACAAGCACAAAAACATCAAACTCTTCACTTTGGGACTGTATAGTTTGCATTTTGTTTATTCTTCAGCTTTTGATTTTACCTAACCCGTCAATTTAACAAACATCACACATATGCTTGTTTCCGTTTTGTTCATACAGACAGTTAAACAACTCCAAGTCCAAACTACAAACACAAAGCTGTAACCAAACGGTGACATTCACAGTGCTTTGTCTTAAAACCCATCCTGTAAACCCTTTATAGGGCACTCCTAGAAATTTAACATTTCAACCCTAGTATCGTATTGGAGAACCTAACAAGACTTTATTACTTTTGTGAAAATTTTGTAGAAAATGATGGCCAATGAAGTTACCATATTTGGTTCCTTACTCAAAAGTGGCAAAAAAACAAAAAAACAAACAAAAAACAAAACAAAACCAAGAAGTAAATATAAAAAATACAAGAAAAACACATTTAAGGTGAAAGGAATATGTAATTTAGAACATTAGAACATCACTTTTAGACCATTACAACAACTTAAGTGCTGATCCAGACACCTCCCAACATACACATTTTTCATTGTTATGTAGACAATCAAGGTCAGTGAAGTTACCATAGTTGGTTCCTTACCTTGAAACTGCAAAAAAAAAAAAAAAAAAATCAATCCAAGAAGTATATATAAAGAAATAAGAAAATACATTTAAGGTGAAAAGAATACCACTTTTATACCATTAGACCAACATCAGTGCTGATCCAGACCCCTGTCCACATCCACATGATCCCTTTGAACATCATTCCTTACATTA